>OZ010609.1:63468641-63543641 GCA_963932145.1 Acanthosepion lycidas | reverse complement strand
GTTTTTTTTTTATTTATTTAGTAATTTATGAAGAGTAAAGAATATTATGATAGTTTCAAAAATTGCTAAACAATTTCCTCACAAATGAAGAGGAGACTTGAGGCAACAGAAATGTAATTTTACAGAACTTTTTTACAGAATCAGAAAAGTATAGCAGAAATTTTTAGGGCACATAATGAGAAAAGAAGAATTTGAAAATTGGACACTCATAGGACATATGGTGGACCCCCTGGAGTGAGGCATGATATAACATGGCCTGTGTACCCCAATAAGGCATAGAGGTCACACAAGAGACCCACCAACATTTTAAACAAGACAACAAACAACAAACTTAAAATTTAATACTGAATTTATTTAGAATATAGACCAGAGTCCTTGTAGTTTAAATTAGTATGCAAGTCCATGGCTTTTAAGGTCAGTTTACAAGTCCAGCGAAAGTGCTGAAAAATTGCTGGTTAAGTCCAATGATGAACCTTCCATAGTATTTTAACTGAAGTGCACAGATTAGGTTATTTGAAGCCTGGACAATATAGCCTAAAGGAATGAAAGTTCTGTTTAAATGTCTGGTGCTGTCGTTGAGTAATTGCTGGTTAAGTACAAAGGCGAACCTTCTGGGTACCAGCCTTTCCCCACCCCTTTGGTCATGTGCCACAATTTATGTTGTAAAAGACAAAAAAATATTCATTCCCAGTACAGACAGGAACCACCACAAGAACCTGATTTTTTAGTATCTGTCTATATTTCTGAGATGAGGTATTATGTATACTATTTACATTATTCAGACTGTTGTCCTCATCTTTGTCGCCATATTTATTACAAAGTTTCGGCCTTTCAGTATCTGTCTATATTTCTGAGATGAGGTATTATGTACACTATTTACATTATTCAGACTATTGTCCTCATCTCTGTCGCCATATTTATTACGTTTCGGCCTTTCAGTATCTGTCTATATTTCTGAGATGAGGTATCTGTCTATATTTCTGAGATGAGGTATCTGTCTATATTTCTGAGATGAGGTATCTGTCTATATTTCTGAGATGAGGTATCTGTCTATATTTCTGAGATGAGGTATCTGTCTATATTTCTGAGATGAGGTATCTGTCTATATTTCTGAGATGAGGTATCTGTCTATATTTCTGAGATGAGGTATCTGTCTATATTTCTGAGATGAGGTATCTGTCTATATTTCTGAGATGAGGTATCTGTCTATATTTCTGAGATGAGGTATCTGTCTATTTCTGAGATGAGGTATCTGTCTATTTCTGAGATACACTATTTACATTATTCGGACTATTGTCCTCATCTTTGTCACCATATTTATTACAACGTTACGGTCCTTCAGTCTCAGTCTATATTTCTGAGATGAGGTATTATGTACACTATTTACATTATTTGGACTATTGTCCTCATCTATGCTACCATATTTATCACAACATTTCGGCTGTTGTACACACCGACCTTCTTCAGGTGGTTGGAATGTCGAACTGAACCCTTTATTTCACTCACTGGGGTAGACTGTTCTAGTTCCATGTGCCATGTTTAATGGATGTCACTTATCAGTTATCTCCTGTTAATTCCCCTCTCCAAGTTCTCCACTGCCTTAACCAGGTATTGAACTCACACTCTTTGGGTCTTGTCACTGGATCTATCTAACACCTTTATCCACTGTGCCATGTATCAAGGACACATGTCACAGTTTTTGTTGTTTTTTTAGTTTTTTCTTTTTATTTATTGATGTAATAGAATAACTTGTCACCCCCATGAGTGACTACACTATAGGTAAGAACTACCTATAAAGTATCTGTAAGTCAATGAACTACAGAGTCTAGCTGCGACCTGTTCCAGCTAAACAGTCAAACTCTCTGCCTGAAGGCAGAATGGGAACTGGATGAGGCTCCACTGAAGTCTCATTCGGGGAGGTAGTCTGACCCCGTACCCGTTTATGTGGGTTCAAAAGGGAATATTTTTGGCTGAGCCTATGGGCTTGGAGAACCCATGTTAAACCGGCCTTGTGCCACATGCAACCCACGTGGAGGGTGGTAGCTAAATATACTAGCTGTAACCTATTTCAGCTAAACAGTCGAACTCTCTGCCTCTGAGCAGAGAGAAACCTGGACGAAGCTCTGCGAAGGGTAGAGTCTCGTTTGAGGAGGTAAACTGCCCCTGAACCTGTTTATACGGGTTCAAAAGGGAATATTTTTGGCTGAGCCTACGGGCTCGAAGAACCCACGTTAAACTGGCCTTGTACCACATGCAACCCTTGTGGGGGTGGGAGTAGCTAAATATCCTAGCTGTGACCTGTTCCAGCTAAACTGTTGAACTCTCTGCCTTCGGGCAGAGAGGAACCCAGATAAGGCTCTGCCAGAGGGTAGAGTCTTGTTCGAGGAGGTAGACTGACCCTGAACCCGTTTTTACGGGTTCAAAAGGGAATATTTTTGGCTGAGCCTACAGGCTCGGAGAACCCATGTTAAACTGGCCTTGTGCCACATGCAACCCACATAGTGGTGGGGGGGTAGCTAAATATACTAGCTGCGATCTGTTCCAGCTAAACAGTCAAACCTGGACAAGGCTCCGCTGAAGGGGGTAGCTAAATATACTAGCTGGGATCTGTTACCCAGATCTTGGCTGTTGTCGAACTCTCTGCCTTTGGGCTGAGAGGAACCTGGACGAGGATATGCTGAAGGGCAGAGTCTCGTCTGGGGAGGTTGACAGACAGGAACCTGTATGCGGGGTTACAAGGAATTTTGGGCCGAGTATACGGACTCGGATTGTCCCACAGTAAATTCAGTCTTGTGCGGCATCCTACCTCTTAGGGAGGCTGGCAAATATTGTCTAGCTGGGATCTGTTGAGTACAACTCAGACTTACGCAAGGACTACCGACCTTCCAATAGTAACACTCACTACTAGATTGACTTGTGACAACCTTGTGCATAACTGTTACCTTTATTCTTATTGTATTGGTTTTTTACAATAAACCTTTACTTATTTTATCCTCCTTATTTTTCAAGTATATATTCCTATTAGCACGGAATATAACAAAGACTTCCAACCACAACAATAACTTGTCTCTCCTCTGACCTAGCTCAGGTGGTTCAATGGGAAAAGTATCTCTAAGTCAATGGACTGCAGAGACTAGCTGAGATCTGTTGAATATGACCCAGACTTACACGGGAACTAACGACTTTCCAATAGTAGCACTCACTACTGGATTGACCTGCGACGACCTTTGTGCATAATTGTTACCTTTATTCTTATTGTACTGGTTTTTTTACAATAACCCTTTACTTATTTGATCCACTTTGTTTTTCAAGTATATATTCCTATTAGCATGGAATATAACAGTTACATTCTCACAAATATGAGATTTTGCTGATAACATGAAAATTTCCGACCGTTGAAAAGAATACAAAAATTTGCTTAACGATGGGGGAATTGTTTTACATCCTACAATCGTTGCATAGACGAATGAGGGTTTTCTGTGATGGATGAATGGTAAGAGCACAAGAGATCAAGAAAAGATGAAGATATGAATATGAAACTAAAATATTGCAATGCATTTATAAACATGATAATTTTTGAGAAAATTTCATCTTTTTCTGTATAGTCAGAAGGAATTATCCAAAGGAATAAACAAATTTTATATGAAATATTAGTTTACCCATGCTATAAAAAATGATAGCATCTTTTGTAAAGTCGATATCACATAGCAAAAGCCACATCTCTTGAAGACTCATGTAATGAAATAACCTGTCACCCCCATGAGTGACTACACTATAGGTATCTGTAAATCAATGGACTACAGAGACTGGTTGGGATCTGTCGAGTATGACTCAGACTTATGCGAGAACTACCGAACCTCCAATAGTAGCCCTCACTACTGGATTGACTTGCGACAACCTTTGTGCATAATTGTTACCTTTATTCTTATTGTACTGGTTTTTTACAATAAACCTTTACTTATTTTATCCACTTTGTTTTTCAAGTATATATTCCTATTAGCATGGAATATAACATTAATTTAGTCACTTATATAATTTATGAAGTGCATAGAATTTTATTATAGCTTTAAAAACTGCTTGACAATTACGTCACAAATGAAGAGGACATTTGCAGAAACAGAAATATGCAGCAGATTGGACACTCATAAGACACGTGATGGACCCCCTGGAACGGGGTGTGGTATAACATGGCCTGTGCACCCCAGTAAGGCATAGAGATCACAAGAGGCCACGATAGACATAGCAAAGGAAAGAGGAATGGAAGGAAACGGATGGATAATCAGATTGTGTGAACAGTTGACCGAACCGGAGAGTGGGAGGGGAAAAGAAGGAGACCAGGTGGGATAGAAAGTTGTGGAGAGTCATGATTGCTCACATCCAGAAGGAACACAGCATGTAGAAGATACATTAATATATAATGCATACAAATATTTCAAAATGAGGAGGAACAGCAAGAGAAAACATAAGGAAAAATCATAGCGAAAATCATAGCGAAACCTGGAGATTTAAGGAAGAATTATATATTAAACAGATATTTGGAAGTTGCAGGTGGAAATTATTGGCATGGAAATTGGTTTACCTTTTAGAAATCAATGGAATGGCGGATTAAAAGAAAAATTTCTTACCGGAAATTAGAATTTAAATGAAACCAAAGCACTCACCTGAAAAGATAAAAAGAAGTTTTTGATAAAATATTTTCAATATTATACAAGTGGTTAAGTATTAAAAAGAACAAGGTAATTTTAGTTTCATG
Source organism: Acanthosepion lycidas (assembly GCA_963932145.1). Lineage (NCBI taxonomy): Eukaryota > Metazoa > Mollusca > Cephalopoda > Sepiida > Sepiidae > Acanthosepion > Acanthosepion lycidas. The sequence continues at coordinate 63,538,888 of OZ010609.1, read as the reverse complement.
TGCTTACCTTGATCTTATGGTCAAGGTAGATTATTTAAATTAAAAACAGAATATTTAATCATGCGGATCTATTACGCACAAACATACATACATACAGACAAATTACATTTACAATGCTAAGCATTCATTGGTTAATAAATCACCACTAAATTTCTACAGGCAATTTACAAATCACAGTAATGCAACAATTAAAAAAAAAAAAAAAAAAAAAAAAAAAAAAAAAAAAAAAATCGCTCTTTTTTTTTTAAGTAGTCAATTTTGTGCACTTTTGGGAGAAACAGATCACAGAAGCTTTAAGTCTTCCCAAAGCTCGATTGCTGATTGGTCGATGCCAACCAATCAGATTGTTTGCATGTGAAGAATAATTCTTCCCGTGCAATGATTTGGAGCCTATAGTCACTTATTTAAGCCAAGATATTTTTCATCTCATTTAGTGAGAACTCGACTGCCAAACGAATCCACTGCAGTTGCACCAACCTTCTCACTCACACGCTGAACATAACTTGTACACACAAAAAACTCTTCTTACACAGCAATATCTTTCAAGAACAATGATTACAAGAGACTCTCATGAACATTTTTCCAGAGAACTTTAAACCAAATAACTCTCTCACTGAACACTAAAATAACAGTTAAAGAGAGGCAACTCTTGCTTAATTCAACCTTTCTTACTTAAATGCATGCTTTCTTTCACATCATTGTTTGATATTGTTCATCTTGTTAAAGTACATATTTTATATGTAACAATGTTTGGTTATCCTTCTTGCGTCAGCCTTGTTTCCTAATCTAAAGTTAAATTAATATGGTGAAGTCCGCCACATAACAGTCATCAACTTTCTTAGATGAGGCATAATTACTTTTTATTAATCTTTGACTATGTTATAGATAAGCGTATGGTTGCAAGAAAGAAATACGACAACAGCAGAAATAGGTTTACGTGGTTTATTTCAACAAAAACGTGAGGGTTTGGGACGGCTCCCTTGTGGTAAAGTTCATAAGCCGGCTTTGGATCTAGGTTGATCTCTCATAGTAGTTCACACATGTTGACGCTGGCACTCCCCTGCTGATAGCTGGTGTCGCTCGGTCTGACCGTGACAGGTCTCTACACTGGCCACCTGTTGACTGTCTGTTGAACTTCCGTTGACCCCTTTTATAGCGTTTTTTTATGTCTTAACAGGCTCGAAAAATGAAGCGAGTATAATTAGGAGGGAAGCATTTTTATTGGACGAAAAATAGAGCACTTTAAATATTATTTTATTTTTCGACCTGAACTCGAGTGTCAGGAACATTTGTAAATGAAGATAATGTTCATTTTGTGACGGGGCTTTGTCCCGTTCACATCCGGTTCTCACTCTTGAGTATTTGCCTGTAAATCAGCCGAGATATGACTTATTTTATTTTATAACAACTAGTACAGTGTATAATGGGTAACTTGTCACCGTTTTATATTTTTAATTTCCCACATGTACATTGTTTTTTATTTTGTTGATTGCACAAGTATAGAAGGATCAGTTGAGCACTGTCTGTAAGAAAAAGAACACCATGGCACAATTCACTCTGCCTGAAATTTGGAAATGGCACCGGAAGCTTGAATATGAACATTTCAGAGTGTTTTGGTGTCAATCTGAGGACAGTGAAGAGGATTCAGAAAGAGTTAGATGAGTCTAATGGTGATCACAAAGGTATGGCAGCTCAGAAAACTCACTGATTGTTTCAATAAGAAAAAGAACTTTTGAATTTGTTGGTGAGGGCCTCAGACTCATCACAGATGCCTGCATCAAGTATCTTGAGGAAGTAGTGGTGCTCAGGGCTAAGAGGATCGCTACTGGAAGACTATGCCTGGCAATAAGACTGCAACATGTCACACAAACAGGAGAACCCAGTCGTAGCTGTCAGTTAATTTAAGCAACTACATTACTCCTTACATCTGGTCACCTAACTCTCCAGCCTGCAACCCCCTTGATCATCATGTGTCGGTCACAGTTGAATGAGAGACCAGCAAAACTCCTTGTAATACCAAAGATGAACTAAAGGTAAACATTATGGCAGCATTCACCAACTTAAACAAGGAAATGGTCCAGAAGAGTTGCTGGAGATTCTGAAGTTGTCAGGAGGCCATGGTTGAAGCCAATGGCGATTTTATTGAATAAATTTACTCTTTAGTATTTCAAGATATTTTTATGTTATTTTGGTAAATATATCTGTTAAGATGTCAGTATTGTTTTCATTTTCGCACAATTTAGATGACAATTTATCCATCGTACCCTGTATTTCTTTCATCTTATTTCTCTTGCTTTTCCACCAAGTAGTAATAGTCTTAAGTTGTCTGAATTTCTTAGTGAAGCCTTGGCAATTATTCATTTTTCACTAGTATTTCTTTCATCTTATTTCTCTTGCTTTTTTAACAAGTAGTAATAGTCTTAAACTGTCTGAAGCAACTCCCTTTAGTAAATGCATTGGAGGTAAGTATATACAACTCCTATGTAAGTAAGATGAAAGTTTATTTTTTGATCTTTGCTGCTTATATTAAAATTGTAAAATGAGAATCCACCAATTTAAATGAAAAGAAACCAAAGTTTTCGTGCTGCCCAGATTCATTTCTTCCGGGTCTCACCCAACATTCCACACATTTCTCGAAATCACTGCACCATGGGTAAAAAAAAAAAAAAAAAAAAAAAAAAAAAAGGAAGAGAAATCTTTACAATTCTGTGTCACTAAGCTTTCCACTGAATATTATGTTCAACATCCATATATATCTAACAAGATTGATTGATCAATTCATTTTCTATGCCTTATCAACTATTTGCTGGTTATTTAAAGCCTGAAAATATTCTTAGATTGTAAGTATTTTTTTTTTTAGATAATAAGGGTTTAGTGATACAAGTCTTACTAATTAACCCATAGCTGGAGGGAGAAGAGGTTGATTCATACCTAAGCAGAATTTGATAAACAAAAATGAAATTATGTGGACACAAAGTGGGGAATCAATTCTATATAACAATTAATGCATAAACTGATCCCTCACTTTATGTTCATGATAGTTTCTTTTCATTTATATTCCAGAGAATGTAAAATAAATCTAAAAGATATGCCTGAGTAGCTAATCAGTATTTCATTGATTGATTCATTCATTCATTTTCTATGGCTTATCAACCCTTTGCAGGTTATTTAAAGTCAGAAAATAATATTAAATTGCAAAGAATATTGAGAGGGTGGGGGTAGATAATAATGGTTTAGTGATACAAGTCTTACTAATTAACCTATATGTAGGGGGAAGATGTGAATTCATATTCAATCGGAATTTGATAAACTAACAAGTAATGTTCATGTGGAGATGGGGATCAATTCTACATTATAATCAATATATAAACTGATCCCTAACTTTGTGGCCATGGTAGTTTCTATATATTTATATTCCAGAGAATGTAAATAAATCTAAAAGATATTTCATTGATTGATTCATTAATTTTCTACGGCTTATCAACTCTTTTCAGGTTATTTAAAGCCAGAAAATATAATGTAGATATAAAGTGTGGGATCAGTTCTATATTACAATCAATAGATAAAATGATCCCCCACTTTGTGGTCAGAGTAGTTCCTATACATTTATATTACAGAGAATGTAAATAAATCTAAAAAACATGCTTGTGTAGCTAATCAGTATTTCATCGATTGATTGATTCGTTTGCTATGGCTTATCAACCCTTTGAAGGTTATTTAAAGCCAGAAATTATATTGTGGATATAAAGTGGGGGGGGAGATCAATTCTATATTACAATCAATATATAAACTGGTCCTTCACTTTACGGCCATGGCAAATTTCTATACCTTTATATTCCAAAGAATGTAAATAAATCTAAAAGACATCTCTGTAGCTAATCTGTATTTCATTGATTCATCGATTTGTTTTTTATGGCTTATCAACCCTTTGCAGATTATTTAAAGCCAGAAAATATTTTTGTATTGTAAGTATTATTTTCGATATAATGGTTTAGTGATACAAGTCTTACTAATTAACCTATATGTAGGGGGAAGATGTGAATTCATATTCAATCGGAATTTGATAAACTAACAAGTAATGTTCAAGTTGATATGGGGATCAATTCTACATTATAATCAATATATAAACTGATCCCTAACTTTGTGGCCATGGTAGTTTCTATATATTTATATTCCAGAGAATGTAAATAAATCTAAAACATATTTCATTGATTGATTCATTAATTTTCTACGGCTTATCAACTCTTTTCAGGTTATTTAAAGCCAGAAAATATTTTTAGATTGTAAGAATTTATTTTTATAAATAATAATGATTTAGTGATACAAGTTTTACTAATTAACCCATTGCTGGAGGCAGAAGAGGTGGATTCATACCTTTTCCAAAGTTATTTGCATATAAGTGAATACAATGAATGTAACTGGAATTGGAACTCGGCTCTCTGATTAACATTTTCAAGCCATTATCTATTACACCATCCACACATCCAAGCTTACTAACATCTGGCATTCTCAAGTGGTCACCTGTCTAGGTTTCTGACCAGGTTTGATGTTGCTTAATTTCAGTGATCATACGGGAACAAGTGTTTAAACCTGATGTGGCCATAAGTACTAAAAATCAAACACGTTCTTACAATGTTTCACTGATCTTCAATTATCACAATGTGTTCTGGGTGTGACAATAAATTAGATCCATGTCCTGGGTAAGACGATAAACTGCATCCAGCAGCAAGGCCTCTGATTAGGAGGTTTTGAGGAGCCTGGAAGCACCTCTTAATTGCTGGTGTTCCCATGTCCACCCTAACCCAGAGTGGTAGCACCTGTTAGGGTCCCAGCTATGAGCAAATAGTTCACCCATCCCAAACTGGTGTCAGAGCACTATGAAATTGTAAAAATAGGTTTTAATACCAGCAATGCATTTTTGAAGAAAAATATTCCCAGCAATATATTTTGGTAAAAAAATATATTATCAGCAATGCATTTTTGAAAAAAGTATTGGAATAAAAATCTTGTCAGCATGCCATAAAACAAAACCAAACGAAACTTGATTTACAAAACGATTTTGTTACAAAGAATACTTTTTTATTCATATATTACAAAGAATCATATATATATATATATATATATATATATACACACACACACACACGTTACAAAGAATGAAAACGTATTTTGTCACTAGATATATATGTTACAAAGAATATATATATATATATTCTTTGTAACATATCTAGTGACAAAATACGTATATATATATATGTTACAAATATATATTATATATATATGTGTGTGTGTGTGTTACAAATATATATATATATATGTGTGTGTGTATGTTACAAATATATATATATATATATATATATATTCTTTGTAACATATATATAAAATAAAAAAGGATTCTTTGTAACTAATATATATATATATATATATATATATATATATATATATATATATATATATGAGTAAAAAAACATTCTTTGTAACAAAATCATTTTGTAAATCAAATTTCATTTGGTTTTGTTTGTTTTATTGCATATCAACCTCAAAGATTTATTTAATGCTGACAATTTCTTTTTAAATATATATATTTAAAAAAATTGTTGGCACTGAGGCTGATATGCCATAAAACAAACCAAACCTCAATAACAAAAGCAATAAAAGACAAACAAAAAGAAAGGAAATCAGCTAAACCATATAGCTAAAACATTTTTAAAAATGCACAAAAAAAAAAAAATTAAATTCAAAATTCTCAGTCTTTCCTCCCCTTTGAGCATATATAGTTACATCAACATAAACATTGCTTTAGTCTGATGAAGTCCTAAAGCAGGAAGCAAGTCACATGAAAACCTTTTCCACTTTCTTATACTTTTCCCCACTAAAATATCTTGGAGGGACTTTATCAAGGCAAACGAAGGACGAAACATCAGCTAAGATAAGTTTTCCTTTTCTCTTTTATTCATATTGTCTTTGTACAGATATACTCTTTCTGAAATTTTTACAGACACACATACACACATGTATGTATATACACTTTCTGGTTTCAGTGAACTAATTTAAAATCCAGCAAATACCAATGGCACTAATATATATACCAATATTAACACACAAAAAAGTGTAATTGCCGAAAAGGCATTAACTGTCCAATGAATAATATATGTATGTATAAAGATGTCATCTATAAGGCTAGCATTAGGTATAATGATGAAACAAAATTTTATTTTGGTTCCACAGCAAACTGGAAGACAAGATTTTACCATCACAAAATGATCCTTAACAATAAGAAATATGTAAATGCCACAGCATTCTCAACATTTTAATGGGATATTAAAACAGAAGACTACACACTGGGTAGTAAATTGGTATTTTGTCTAAAAATGATAAAATCCATTAATTCTTTAGAAATAAGATTTTTCTTTTAGCTTTATTCATATTGTCCCTTTACAAATATACTCTATCTGAAATTTTGTATGACCCACATGTCTATAAGTTTACCATTCACCAATGTTTAGAATATTGTTGCCATATATGGTCTAGTGCTCTGGTCATATAATTTGAAATTCTTGATAAAATCAAAAGAATCAGCAGTATTATTCATCCTGACCTGGCATCTTGGCTTCAGTCACTTTTCCACTGCTGTAAAGTTGCTTCCCTGTGGATTTTCTATAAATACTTTCATAGTAATTATTCAGATGAGCTCTTCATTGAATAAATAAAGTGTTTAGTTTGAAATTCCAACAAATATCATCTGAAAAAGGCTTGTGCATACAACATCCAAAATGTTGTGAATATGACAATAGAGATGAAGATAACTGTCTGAACAATAATAATAATGTACAAAAATTACTAGCCTAGAACTTATAGTTACAAGTAGCAAATTCGACATTGAAATTATGGGACCTAACTGCCAATCTAGTACTGCATACTAAAATAAAGCCAGTAAGACACAAGGTGTTACTGAGAGTGAAATAAACTGAGAAAACTTTATCGAAGAGAAAGGACAATAAAGGAATGGTTTTTTTGAAGACAGAAAATAACAATTGTCTTTGCATGTAAATTTTTGAAAATCATAGTTGACAGGGAGGCAAGAAGCTAAAACAGAGTCTGAGAGGTGAGAAATGCGAGAGAATCTATTAGAATAAAACTTAGAATTATGTCTAGTAATTTCAACAGTAAAATGATGAAACCTAACTTCCAATCTAGTAATAAACTTAAAATCATAAAGTCAAGTCACTAAAGAGGAAAGCTCATCAGAACAATTACCATGAAAATATTCATAGAAAAGGAAGAGGGAAGCTATATTATGGCTTAAATTCATAAAGTCTAGGTACCAAAGAGGAAAGCTCATCAGAACAATTACAATGAAAATATTTATAGAAAAGTAAGAGGGAAGCTATATTATGGCTTAAATTCATAATGTCTAGGTACCAAAGAGGAAAGCTCATCAGAACAATTAGCATGAAAATATTTATAGAAAAGGAAGAGGGAAGCTATATTATGGCTTAAATTCATAAAGTCTAGGTACCAAAGAGGAAAGCTCATTAGAACAATTAGCTTGAAAATATTTATAGAAAAGGAAGAGGGAAGCTATATTATGGCTTAAATTTGTGAAATCTACATACTAATGAGGAAAGCTCATCAGAACAATTACCATAAATATATTTATAGAAAAGGCACAAGGAAGCTAAATTATGACCGTGGGAAAGTGACTGAAACTGATGTCATGGCCTGTAATGTTCAAAAGCTTTAGCTGAGGTTTGTTTAACATAATTGTACTATAAACTACAAGTTGGCTTCATAGGTATTGAAGAAACACAAATATACCTTAATTGGCACCTGAAACAGAGATCAGCTCATTAACACCATCAGATGAGTAGACTTGGAAAGTAGTTGCCAGATATTACTTTACTATTAAATTTCTTTTAATAAATTGTCTTTAAATTCTTTGAGGAACATAGGACCACGAGATATTGTTGTGGTTTCTGTAACAAGCCAGTTTTTATGGGATTAGGCTGTTAGCCCACTGCACAACCCCCAATCTGAAGGATCAGGCTTTGAATTCAGAGTTGTCCTTCTCCTAGACCAGTTGCTAACCAAGGTTATAGGTCTGTCCTGCTATTTACCTATAGCTGTGGGGAGAAGAATAGGATTCATACCTTTCCCAAGGGTATTAGCACATAAATGGATGTAATGGATTCGACTGGAATTCGAACTTGGTTCTCCGATTCCTCAATCGGAGCCGCTATCCATTACTCCATCATGCCTCCTCATCAGAACAATTACCATGAATCTCTATATATAAAAGGCAGGGTGTGTGTGTGTGTGTGTGTGTGTGTGTGTGTGTGTGTAATTTTCAACGGATTTGCACCAAAATTTACATGCACATGGTCCAAGTTAGCCGGAAGGCCAAGGCCAACATTGCATTTTCCAACTCCCATCGATAGTGGAAATAATCGATTTTTTCATGCTTCTATGGCAGTTTTCATGTAGTTTGCAGCCATTTTCTATAGTTGGTTGTCACGAATAGGCAGGAAGATTCTATTGACCAGCGTGAGAGCCAACAGCTGATTGACAGGAATGTTAACTAGCATGCTTGCATGCAAAAAAAAATCGTTAGCTGCATTCGTCACAAGTGGGAAAAATTTAAATCTGCATGGCACTTTACTCCAATTGGCTCATTCGCTTGCTTAAACTCAACGTTGATTCTGATTCCGCAGAACTGGGTTGGGTGTGAAAAAGTATTTGTTGTTAACATTCTTTTTTCGTTCGGTTCTTCCAGTTACGAGTCCTTTTTTTAAGCTAATCGTTTTGTGTTCATTTTGTTTAGTTCTTTTTTCAAAACAGATTTAATGTTTAGTATAGAGCTTAGAAAAAATTTGCATTGTGAGATAGGCAAGAAGTAAGGCATGTAGCAACATCAGCACGGCAAAGGGCACTCCTTTAAAGGCAAGGAAGGGCAAAAATATTTTAAGTCAAGTGATAGCGATTGCTGTATGAGTCGTACGATTTTTTAATCAAGCATGGGCAACGCCGGGTCATGCTGCTAGTATATTTATAAAAAAGGCACAAGGAACCTAAATTACAACCAAAATTGAGATGCCAGGGCCGATAATGTTCAAAAACTTTAAGTGGGGTGTGTTCAACATAGTTGCACTTTTAAACTACAGGTTGGCTTTGTAGATATTGCAGAAACACAAATGTGCCTTAACTGGTATCTTCAACGGAGATTAGCTTATTAACCCTATCAGATGGGTAAACTTGGAAAAGAGTTGCCAGCTATTACCTTACTATTAAATTACATATATTTATTTAAGGGGACTCATGAGAACGGATCCACTTCTAGTGCCTTCTCACTCCTTGGAAGAATCCACTCCTTGTCTTCAGGGGTTTAACCATACTCACCACACTTGCCCCCAATTGTGGGTCGGCGAGTCTTCAGTCTCTTTCTTCTGTCTTTTCTATAAATACTTTTATGGTAATTGTTTGGGTGATCACTTTCTTATGGTACCTAGACTTTATGAATTTAAGTGAGGTACTAGATTAGCAACAAGGTTCCATCAGTTTACAATTGAATTGGAGAGATGTAGCCGTAAGTTCTATGCTAGAAGTTTCTTTGCTTGCACTTCTTACTTGTAGAACTCTTTCAGCTTCTTGCTTTCCATTGAAGTTCAATCTTCAAGAATTTAAAGGCAATATCAATCGTTATTTACTGTTTTCCTGATTACTCATCTATTGTTCTTGCACATTTCTCGCTTGTGGAACATTCTTCCAACTCCATGCTTTCCAGTCAACTTTGATCTTCAAGAATTTAAATGCAATACCAATCGTTATTTACTGTCTTCCTGATTACTCTTTTATTGTTCATGCTCACTCCTCACTTGTGGAACACTCTTCCAACTCCCTGCTTTACAGCAAGCTTTGATCTTCATCTTCAAGAATTTAAATGTAATATCAATTGTTAGCTACTGTCTTCCTGATTACTCTATATTTCTCACTCCTCAATAATGCTTCCGTTTGTTAATTTTTTCACACTGAGTAACCCCTTGTGTCTTAGTGGCTAATATTTTTTCTTTTTAATTGAATTCGCCTCTTGTAAGGCAATAAAGCCACTAAGATAAAACTGGTTTCCTGGTCATACTCACCATACTTGGCCAACTGCGGGTTCATGAGGCTATTTAACGCATATTTAGAGATTTTGGATTCAGAATTGTCTTTCTAGGCTAGTTACCATCCAAAGCTATAGGAGCCAGTCTGTCCTGTTGTTTACCCATAGCTGGGGCAGGTGAAGAAGAGATAGATTTATACCATTCCCAAGGCTATTTACATGTAAGTGAATGCAATGAACCTGACTGGAATTTGAACTCTGCTCTCCAATTCCCTAATCTGAGCCGCTATCCATGAAGCTAATAAATTGAAGTAGGTTCTATTTTTTCCCTCTTTTTTTCTTCAACTTAGTCAAGATTTCTCATGGCTTCTCTTTGCTACAGCTTTTTTTTTCGACTTTTCTCTGGCCATTGAAGTAAAATGCATAAAGTTAGAATTAAGAAGTCATTCTCTACTAGACTTGAATTTGCTTTACATATCTTGAAAAATTCTTTTTTCATGGACTGTGCCTTGACCAATTCGACTATGGAAACATCATTAAAATATGGCTCCAAATTTACTTGTACTGCCATCTCTCTTCAAATCATTATCAGGATCATTAATATTTTCATTGTCGTAAGTGTTTTATTAGCTTCATCTTAGTATTTTTTAGGAATGCTACATTTCATATTTATCCTGGATCATAGACACATATTTAAATAAGAATTTCATGTTCAAACTTTGCCTGGAAACGAGCAAAATGGTCCAAACTGAAGAAAAATGAATTTTAAAATCTTGCAATGTTCTTTATTTAAATGTACATAAATAAAAAGAAATTGCTGCTCAAATGCACCCCAAATAAAATCTCTGCATTTACCTTGATAAAAGTCAATCAGGTAATGAACTACGTTGGTAAGGAAAAGTATTCCTTTTGTTTTTTATCTATATTGTCTTTGCAGATATATATTATTTACATCCAAATTTTTATGCATGCATACACACAAACACACGTGTGCGTGTAATTGACTGAGGAGGGAAACTACTGAACACAGTGTTTTGACCTGCAAAGGGACATTCAGGTTCAAATCTCATTGGAGGGCATATATTTAAGTTTCTTCGAGTTCGTAGACAAAAAAAAAAAAAAAAAAATACTGTTTAAAAGAGCCTACTCAAATACAGATATCCGTTAAGAATGACGTTTGGTTTGTTTTATGGCATATCAACCTCAATGGTTTATTTAATGCCGACAAAATTTTTATTGCTGGTAATATTTTGTTTTGTCAAAAATTTATTTTTGGTAATATTTTTTTTCAAAAATGTATTGCTGGTAATAATTTTTTTTACAAAGTATTTTTGGTATTAAAACCTATTTTTACGCTTTCATAGTGTTTTTATCCATTTTCAGGGTTAACTATTTGCCCATAGCTGGAACACCAGTAATTAAGAGCTGTTTCCACACTCATCAAAGCCTCCTGATCAAAGGCCTTGCTGTTGAATGTAGTTTATCGTCATACCCAGGACAGAAAAATAAGATTTGACATTATATATATGTATATAATTTCAAAGGTATGCAAGACTATTTCCAGCTTAAAATACCAGAAATAATAATTGACAAGTGTTTATTTATAGTAACCAACAGAATGTGCTGAGAGGAACAAAGGGAGAGAATTCTACGTTAACAATTTTCGCCTCCAGCATGGTAATGGTTAATATTGTCAGCATTGTAGTGTTTTAATGTTATCTTAGTTTTTTTTTAGGAATGTTACATTTCATATTTATTTATTCTGGATCATACACAAATATTTAAATAAGAATCGCTTAAAAAATAAAAAAAGAAAAAAAAAAAATACATAATTCCAGTATGATGCTAATAATAGCTACCAGGGATGAAAAGTCGTGAGAACAGATCCAGGGCCAAGACCGTCTCAATTCTTGGAGTAACCCTTCTCTGACTGACTATATCTAAACAGGTGTAGCTGTACTCACCACACTTGGTCAACTGTGGATTGGTGAGGTTATTTAATGTATAGTTGAAGAGTTTAAATTAAAGTTATCCTTCTCCTAGCCTGGTTGCCACCCAAGGCTACTGGACCCAGTCTGTTGGTTTATTTTATTTAGTGGCATATAAACCTCAATGGGATATTTAATGCCAACAAGATTTTTAGGATAGGTTTGTATGAATAGAATATGTATTTGTAAGAAATCGTTTGTAGATCAGGTTTCATTGACGTATTTTTGTAAAGAGGGTTTTTGTCGAGAGTCAAATGTATTGTGGGTAATATATATATATATATATATATATATATATATATATATATATATTTTTTTTTTTTTCCAAAAATGCATTGCTGGTATTTTTACTATAAAAATCTATTTTATACTTTCAGAGTGTTTTGACAACAGTTTAGGGGTTAACAATTTTTACCCATAGCTGGGACCCTAACAGGTGCTACCACCCTGGGTCAGGGTGGACCTGGGAACAACAGCAATTAAGAAGTGGTTCTACACTCCTCAAAACCTATTCAGGTTTTGAGGAGTGTAGAACCACCTCTTAATTGTATGGTGATAAAGTTGAAGTGTTTTGTTCATTCCCCAATTATCGGTAAATTCACCTCAGAAGGGAAATATAAAAGCAGATGGGTTTTTTAAAAAATATTTCTTTAGAGCCTTATATAGATAATTTTTCTAAGCTCTACCTTGCTGTCAGATGTAGTTTATCGTCATACCAAGGACACAGATGTAGTTTATCGTCACAATAGCTATCCTACTATTTACCAGTGCAGATAAGTAGATATACACACTCACATATACATACATACATATATATATATTTAAATAAGTTTTTTGTAGTACAGAATTTAATAACGGAAAAAGGCAAAATTTATAAGGCATTTAAAAAAAACAAAAAAAAACAACAAAAAAAAAACAAAACAAAGAAACAACCGGTTTCGTCCCAGGACTTATCAAGTTTATTTTTCTGGGAATAATAATATAAAAGCATGTAAATTGAATTTAACGAATGGAATGGAAACCAAAAAAAAAAAAAAAAAAAAAAAAAAAAAAAGAAAAAAAGAGTCCTTGTATATCAGATCCTATGGGCTTTCCCTTTGTTTTTTTTTTTTATGTTTTAGCTTTTTTTTAAAAAGATGCCTTATAAATTTTTTTTCCCTAGCTAATATATATTAGGTTGGTGCAAAAATAATGACGTAATGTCGTTTTTTGACGTATTTTTTAACGTCAAAAAACGACATTATTACGTCATTATTTTTTGCACCAACCTTATATATATATATATATATATATATATTTATTCATGAATTATTCATACAAAAAACAAATACAAAGGTTAATTTCTTGCCATTTAAATCATTAAATCAAGAACAATATAGTTCATGCCACTTTGACGGAAAATCTACCAGTAAAAAAGAATTCTCTTATCACTATTTTGTACATAAACGCACAACCTTAAAATTTAAATTCAGCGTTGCGACTACACATTACAAAACAATAACACATTTCTCATAGCATTTTTCGGATTACATCTCTATTTTCGTTGTCCACTTATTACTGAGAGTAAAAACAAGAACAAAATCTATTCCATACCTGAGGATGTCTGTAGGAACAGACGAAAGCTTGTAAAAATAATAAGACCTTATGCAACTGAAATTTATAAAACAAGGATCTTTTCATTCATAAACAGGTTCGGGGTTTTTGTATATTATTTGAATTGTTCACGAAGATGGATTTCTCGCCATTTAAATCATTAACCTTTGTATTTGTTTTTTGCATGAATAATTCATGAATTTGTAAATTAATTGCTCCTTTATTGAAATTAATATATATATATATATATATATATATATATATATATATATATATATGTCTAACCTATACAAAAATAAATGTTGTTCATGAATTATTATTTCGTTTGGGAGATTGTATCTCCAACACTAATAATCAACAAACCACATTAAATTCTTACATTGACCACATATGCACCACAATCTCTTGTAGGTTAACTTTTCATTTGACAACATTTAGTACAATTTGCACACATATAGATGAACATATGACAAACAAATTAATATATATCTGAAAAAGTAATTGCATACAGTTTAGATATATTTCTGAACAAACCATATGAACGTCTGTCTGACAAGGCTATTTTAAAAACATGACGAGATTTTAGGTTAATAATTTTGGTTTTGTAACAACTTGTAGCATTGGGTGAAACTATCCCTAGTACAGACTATTCTATGTTCAATTTCCTTATCTCCTACAAGGAAATTTTTATAACTTATTTATACACCAAGATATTTTAAATGTTTTCTGTCTATATTTCTGAGATGAGGTATTATGCACACTATTTACATTATTTGGAATGTTGTCCTCATCTTTGTCGTCATATTTATCACAATGTTTCAGACATTTCAGTTTGACATTCCAACCACCTGAAGAAGGCCGGAGTGTACAATGGCTGAAACGTTGTGATAAATATGGTGATAAAGTTGAAGTGTTTTGTATTTACTAATCCCATATCCTGAATTTTTATGGTGGATTTAGGGTTCATGCCTTCACTGCTTTCATTCCAATTCCAGATCATAGTTTCTGTTTTGGAAAGTTTTATCTCGAGTCCTAATTCTTGGATCATTTCAAAGAGAATGGTGGTTTTTATTTTTATTTTTTCAAAATCATTTTTACACATCAACTGAATACCTATGTCATTGGCATAGACCCCCTCCCCCGATTATCGGTAAATTCACCTCAGAAGGGAAATATAAAAGCAGATGGGTTTTTTAAAAAATATTTCTTTAGAGCTTTATACAATGTCAGTACTGTCCTGGGTATGGTGATAAACTACATGTGGCAGCAAGGCCTGTCTTTGGGAGATAAGAGGTGTTTCCATATTCCTGAAAACCACCTAACTGTTGTTTCCAGGTCCACCGTGGTCCTGGGTATGACAATAAACTACATCCACGCCCAGAGTAAGATGATAAACTACGTCCAGCAGCAAGTCCTCTGATCAGGAGGTTTTGAGGAGTGTGGAACCACCTCTTAATTGCTGGTGTTCCCAGGTCCACCCTGACCCAGTGTGGTAGCACGTGCTAGGGTTCCAGCTATGGGCAAATATTGAACCCCCAAACAAAAATCAACAGTATATTTTTATAATAAAATTATGTGTAATACATTTTTATAGCAAAATGACAAGCGATACAACACTAAAATTTATTAATATACATCTTTATACTAAAATTACCTGCAATACATTTTTATAAAAAATTACCAATACATTTTTGTGAAATTACCAGCAATAATTTAAAAAAAAAATTAACAACACTTTATCATCTACAAACTATATATCTAAAATATATGTTTACCCAGAAAGTATCAAATTATGTACAAAATATCTGTCGTTGAGTACCTAAAATTGTGTTCAAAACACACGTAGCTGAAGGCACGAAATTGCGTTCAAAATATTTAGATTTCCACATTAAATAACTTATAGATTTTAAAATTTACAGTTATTTGTTTTTGTTTAATCTATCTGACTTTTTTGTTTGTCTATTGAACTGTGATTAGAGAAGTATTTTTACCAAGAGTTTTAATGCCTTCCTTAGTCACCAAACAAAAGAACAATGCTCTCTTGTTGACATTTATACAAATATCCTTGTCTATTAGTCATTTAGAAGTCAACAGTACAGAACCTTCAGATAACTTTCATCTTCCCTGTTATAGAGACATTACAATAGCTACAGTTCAATAATGGCTGGCCAGGTCATCATTCAAACATCTTTCTTCTGCAAACAACTTCTCTCCTCACTAAGTGCCCTATCACATAACAGTGGACATTGTTTTTTTTCTGTTTTTAAACCCTGTAATCCATTAGTCATGGAGCAGCACATGTACTGCAACCATAGTAGAAGTGGTGTTTCCTGGGTAAGATACCCTGATGAAGTCCAACCATTTCCAGTCTGGTTTTGAATTCAAAGTTACCTTCTCCTAGACTGGTTGTCACACAAGGCTATAAAACCAAGACTGTCCTGCTATTTTCCCATAGCTGTGGGTGAAGAAGAGATGGATTCATGCCTTTCCCAATGGTATTAGCACATAAGTGAATGTAATGAACTTGACTGGAATTCGAACTTGGCTTACCGATTCCTCAATCAGATCTGCTATCTATTACTCCACTTTGCTTCGACTCACCATAAATTATACTAATGTTCCACAAGGACATTTTTACGCCCAGCATTTCTAAAGACCCTTTGTCAAATTTCCAGACAGGCATTCAAAAACATATAATTAAATATGTATCAAAGTGTATATAATTTTCAGTAGAGACAAAATTTTCATTATTTTTACTTTTTTTTTTTTATTATATCACTGCATGGAACACAATAAAGTCTCTAAGATATACGAGTGTAAAAGAATGATGTAATGAATATGCATACACCTGGGTCCCCCCCCCTCACAGTAATATGATTGGCTGGTCTCAGCCACAAATACAGACTGATGTGGAGGTACAGGACGATGCCTATTGTCTTCGCCTATTGCCTACCAGTACGACGAGGACCAGTCCATTACGGTTACCTGCTAGATTGTCCTACTCGGTTACAGTAGTCAACAACCACTTTGCTACTTCGAATAAATATATCCCTTTCCGGGACATATCAAAGAAACAGTTTTGCATTGGGGGCGTTTTTAGGATTTTTTTTTTTTTTTTACATTTCAGACTGTTCATTTATGTGCCATATGCTTTCAGAATGTATTAGGTTGGTGCAAAAATAATGACGTATTAATGTCGTTTTTTGACGTTAAAAAATATGTCAAAAAACGACATTATTACGTCATTATTTTTGCATGGATCATGGCTCTCTTCTACTTCCTGTCCTTTATAGCTCTTAACCCATTCCACTCCCTGTTTTGCCATCCAGTTTACAAGATCACGAGTTAGGTTGTCCGGTTCATGTACCTCCACAGTCTTTTGAACAGGAGTAGAGGTTTATCCCTTGTTTCTTGTCTAGATTTGGGCTTCTGGTTGCTTCTAAAGTCTATTTAAACTCTATACTTTTTTTCCACAACAGGAGTAGATAGGTTCACCAAATGTCCAGTTCACTCCCCCTCTCTGGTCTTTTGGACAGGAGTAGAAGTTGCTTGTTTCTTGTTTAGGATTGGGTTTCTGATTCCTTCTAAAGTCTTGATTCTCTTTCACACTCAGTAGCCTTTTACATGTTAGTGACATTCTAAAAAAAAAAAAAAAAACCCAAAAAACAAAAAAAAGGTTACTGTTTCTTCCTGCCTCTCTTGAAAAATGTTTAGTGAGTGTCAAATTCACCAAGCCCTCTTTCTTCATAATGTGTCCCTGAAATTTCTACTATCGCTTTCTGATTCTAACTATAAGTTTCTTTGTTATTTTAAATTCATTTAAAACTTAATTGTGGCTCACCTGCTCTATCAACAGTATTCTCAGCATTCTTCTGTAGAACCACATCTGTCACTTCAAGTCTCTTCTTCTGTTAGGAGAATATCCACCATTCACTAGCATATAAGAGGATTGATGTCACATAACAGTTCAACATTTTTTTCCTTGGCTTCTAATGAAATTTTCCTGTTTCTTAGTATTCTGCTTATCTTCTGAAAGGCATCTTTCATTATTTCAATTTGCCTTTAGATTTCTTCTCATGCATTGCATCACCAGTTTGATTGATTCAGTCATTTTCTAATACTTATCAACCCTTTTGAAGGTTATTTGAAAGCCAGAAAATATTTTTAGATGTAGGAGTTGACAACTAGACTTACTAATTAACCCATACATGGGGAGAAGAGGGGGGGGGATTACTACCTTTCCCAAAGGTATTTGCATGTAAATGGATATAACGAACCCAATGGGGATTGGATCTCAGCTCTCTGCTTAACAATTCCGTGCCATTATCCATTACACCACCCGCACATCCAAGCTTACAGCACCTGGTATCCCCAACTTTGTGTAGTAGTCAAATGACTTACCTACTAACATGGCTGCCTTCTTGTATCTGCTTGTAAATGCAAGCCAGCTAATTTGTTTGTTTGGGTTTTATGGCATATCAACCACTGTGGGTTATTTAATGCCAAATCTAGTTTATATGAATTTTAAATACCTATTTTGTATGGAATAAAAACGTGTAGCTGGCAACATTGTTTCAAAAACTTGTAACTGGCAACATTATTCTTTACAAAAAACGTATAGCTGGCAACATTATTTTTCCGATAACTTTATCTGAGGCCTTGCTGTTGGATGTAGTTTATCGCCATACCCAGGACATCCAAGCCAGCTAAATCTACCTAATTTATAGAAGAGTACCTAATGCAGCAGGTGGGTTAGTCCACTTTGCTGGAATGGTCCTGCCCAACACATTTGCATGAGTGGACTATTCACCCATATATCTCTCCATTAAATGACTCAGGGTTACTTTTCAGCTTGAAGAAACTACACCAGTCTACTTATGTATAGACCACTTGCAAGCTGACCAATACTCTACTCTTTGTGCAAATTAATTGAAACAAAACGAATAATTACATTATTATTTACTCTTTTTTTAGTATTTTTTCCACTGAAACATGACCTAGCGCACGTGTTAATACGTCGTATGTCAATTCCACAAAATCATTCCTTGTAAAGTCACCACAGATTCTCGAATGGATTTAAATCAGGAGAATTTCCAGGTCAGTCTATAGTAACTTGATTTGCTCACTGGTAAGGCTTGCCAGTATGTTCGTGCAGCATTACAATTTTCGTATGCTTCCTTGGAGGAACGTCAATTGCAGACAATGGCAGTAGGACAACTAATCAACAGTCGAGACAATAGTGACTGGGCATGATAAAAATCTGATACAATCACGGATGACAATATTTTTTAAGGCCAAACAAATTTCATAATACACCCAGAAAATAAATTCATATTACTGCACACCACTGCAAATGACCTAATCTGAGACAAAAAAAAAGGAAGAAATTGATTACACCCGGTTACACAAGTTGGTCTAAAAGTGACAATATGGTGAAAGAAAGGAAACTAAAGTGATTGTTTCAATTAATTTGCGCAAGGGTGTAGGTTCTGACCAAGTTTGACATTGTTTAACTTTAGCAATCGTACAGGAACCTGTGTTTCAGGGAAATGGGGTTGTGAGCCTTTTTTTTAAATTATTGTTAGAGATTACTTCTTTTTATAAAGTCTCACCTGTTTTATAACATTAAGGATGTTGTTCGGATTGGTTTGTTTGAAAAAGCTCATTCAGGTTTCTTTTTATTTAAAAAAAATAAAACTTTTCTTGGATATGGTTAAAGTCCGTGCTGTCTATAAATATGCACTTGATGGGATGGTTCTTGATATGTCCAACGTATTGGAGGTTCTGCTTTTTAAGGAGAAAAGAATGGGTTAGATGGGTGTGGCAAGTGCAAAGTCTTGCAAGGACAACCTTGAAGTAATCCTGAGAGAATTACAACTCCTACCAGGTGGCTACAACCTTAACAACATTAGATATCCAGATGACAGTGTTGATAACAGACACAGAAAGGGGACTACAAGAACTCCTACTGAAAGGGTTGCACATGGGACTTAATCAACCTATACACTAATTGATCCCTATCAAAGTGATGAAGAGGCTAACGTATGGAGAAAGAAAGGATCTGTTTATGATTCAGAACAGATCATTTGTGAAGCATGGTAAAGACAGTGTATTGGTTTAGGCTTGCATAGCTGCTTTTGGAACACGCTCATTCGTATTTCATAAGGATTTAACTCATGGTGGTATCAGACTGCGCTAACAGACAGGTAAAGCATCACAAATGAAGAATGCAACAGTTTGGTGTTGCCAATGGATTGCAGGCTTGATACAATTAATGTAAGCAAGGGTTATACAACCAAATATTAAATGTTATTTACTTTAAGACTATCTGTTCTTTTACTCACCTAAAAATGAGGGGGAATGTGATACAAAAGGTGGTATGTCCTAAGTTGTTTATCACATCTAAATGTAAATCCCAGGAAATAAAAGCTGACATTCTGGACTCTTATCTCATATTTGTCTTTTGATCTTAAACCCAAATTTCTTCAGTGAACAACAAAAACAAAGGAATTGATCTTGCTATTCCAATACTTTTGGAGGGGACTATATCTTCAACTAGTATGTTATTTCGATGACCTAGGGTCACCCTACCAAAGTTAGAAACGGGTACCTATTGGATTTAGATCATTTACAGTGAGTTATCATAATAAAACTTCATTATGTGGAATTAGTAAATAACAAACACTTCAAATACCTGAACCAACAGAAATATGGTTCTACAGAAGGATGCTGGGAATACCATGGACCGAACATGTGTGCAACAACGAAGTTTTAGAGAAAATAGAAACAAAAACAACATTTACTTAATATCAGAAAGAGGGAAAATTTCCTTAAGAACAAAGAAAAGAGTATTGAATTGTTATATTATATCTGTCCTTGTATACGACAGGGAATGCTGGACAATCTTGTCTAAGGTGAAGAAGAGACATGAAGCAACAGAAATGTGGTTCTACAGAAGGATGCTGAGAATACCATGAGCCAAATATGTGAGCAACAATGAAGTTTTAGAAAAAATGGAAACAAAAAGGATACTTATACTTAATACCAGAAAGAGATAGATGAAATGTATCGGATGCATAGTAAGGAAAGAGGGCTTGGAAAATTTGATACTCATGGGGCAGATTGAATAGAAACAGGGAAAAGCAACCTACCTGGATAGCTTGAGTGAATGGATGATGGGGCAAGATTTGGGAGAGGTAGCAAAAAGACAAAATTTATTAAGCTACAAATGAAAGGAAATTGTGGAGAGTCATGATCACCAACGTGAAGGTACATGGCACACAGAAGAAGACAGGAACATTGGTGATAAAACTTAAAAATGAAATATTTAAAATTGTTATGAAAATTAAATACTATCACTTAAAAGGCTGAGAGTAAAAAAAAATGTTTCACAGTGCAGTCTATTTTGCCCTACTGTTGTAAGGTGGGGACGCATAGTTAAAATAAAAGCCTTACGAGAAGTTTATTACCAGACTATACATTGGACATTGTTATAAACACGTGTATGCTAGTATGGTGAGGTGAAAAGAAAATGATGACAAGAATTATTAAGATAAAATTCTTTATTTTGCGGATATAGAGGATCAAGGCAGAATGTCTCTTTGTGGATGAGGGAAGTGACTTGGAGGAAGGGGAGAGTCGGTAGGAGCTGGAGTTGATGCATGAATTAGGTCAGTTGACCGAGGTCACTGGTTGTAACTTGACAATGACTCTTGACAGTGTTGTGAGTGGTGTTCTTAAAAGCATGCTGGGTGGATCATGTTTCAGTGTTTTTTGTAATGACTTTTGTTTTAGTGGCAACATTCATGGTTGGCTGCTTTTATATAGTAGTTTGTATATTGGTGGGGAAGTGGGGATTTGTTTTGTGAGCTGGATTTGATGCCTAGATCTCCTGCATAGAGAACGATTTTTTCAATTTTTAGCTTTCATTTCTTAGTGTTCTCATTTGGCCAACAACTTTTGGTGGAGAGTGAATCAGATAGAGATCTAATTTTAAGCAGAGTATAATAACATTTATGATTTTTTTTTCTAAACATTTACCCAATACAGAGCTACTCAAGGTAGAGGTTGTTGTATGGATGGAGGAGATAAGTGTAGATTATGAGGATAAGTAGGATAGATAACATTTGACCCTAGACTTGAAGATGTTAAGATCGTAGATATTTGAGAAGCATCCTCTCAGGAGCATGTGCTACAAAGTAGCAGTTCTTGGGAAGAAGCTGAGTGGAGCTTCCTCCTTATGAATACGGAGGGAATAAGGATGATTTGACCATATGGATGTGGTTCGGTGGGTCTCAGTTGTAAATGACTGAACTAGTGGGACTAAGGAATGGAGCGCTTATCTGAACATGAAAAGAGTTGCAAAAGGCTTACAGATTGAAAATAATTTTCTGTCTAAATGCTATGGATTAATACCATCTACTGAGACTGCGTTTTATTTATATCTGAATCTATAAAATCTTGTCTTTTTTCAAACCATTCTATTACTTGGCGTTAATGCAACAAACCCAGCTCTGCTGATAACAGGTAATTATTGAGATTGGGGAGGGGGAATCTTCCTTTTTCCTCTCGGCAAAACTTGATAAGATCCAAAGAAGAATCTGCAATATTGTTGGTCCTGATTTTGCAGCTCAGCTCCAGTTACTTTCTCACTACAATAAGATTACCTCCCTATGTCTTCTCTATAAATACTTTCCTGTTAATGGTTTGAATGAGCTCTTCACTATGGCAGCTAGAGTTTTTGAATTTAAGTGCAGTTTACAGTTGAGCTGGTTAGATGTAGCTGTAAAATCTATGCTAAGAGATTTTCTCACACTTCTTACTTGTGGAACTCCCTTCTGGCTCCATGCTTTACAGCCAACTTTAGTCTTCAAATATTTAAATGCAATGTCAATGGCTATATACTGCCACCTGATTACTCTTTCCTCTTTCTGCTCATTATTAATGTTCCTGTTCCTAATTCTTCCACACCCAGTAACCCCTTGTGTCTTAGTGGCTTTACTGCCTTGCTTGTGGAACTCCCTTTTGGCTCCATTCTTTCCAGCCAAATTTAATCTGTGAAAATTTAAATGCAATATCAATTGCTATCTACTGTTCTCCTGATTACTCTTTTCTCTTCCCGCTCATTATTAATGTTTCTGTTGTGACCTCTTCTACACCCAGTAACCCCTTGTGTCTTAGTGGCTTTACTGCCTTGCTTGTAGAACTCTCTCCCGGCTTCATGCTGTTCAGTCAACTTTAATCTTCAAATATTTAAATGCAGTGTCAATCGCTATCTACTATCCTCCCGATTACTCTTTCCTCTTCCCGCTCATTATTAATGTTTCTGTTCCTAATTCTTCCACACCCAGTAACCCCTTGTCTTAGTGGCTTTACTGCCTTACTTGTGGAACTCCCTTCTGGCTTCATGCTTTCCAGCCAACTTTAATCTGCAAAAATTTAAATACAAGGTCAATCGCTATCTACTGTCTTCCTGATTACTCTTTCCTCTTCACGCTCATTATTAATGTTTCTGTTCCTAATTCTTCCACACCCTGTAAACTTACAAGGCTTGGTCATTAAGGAAGTCAGTCTACAAAAGAAATTTTGAGATAATAAATACAAGAGATTCTTTTTTTTTTTTTTTTTCTTTTTTCTTACAAGATAAAATTATGCTTCTTCAAATTCCTGGGTTTCTTAACAGATAAAAGAAAATAAACAAATTTGTTTCTGAAATTCTTTGGCACCTTTTAAGTCAGTGTTTCCAGCCACGGAAACCTGACATACATCTTTATTGGAACTAGATAACACAAAAATGAAACCTATTTACATAAAAGCGTTATCTATGCTAAAATGGAAAAACTACTTTGCCTAACAACAAGTTTCTATTCGCTCTTTCAAAGCTGACCCCTTAACAACTGAAGCATGAAAATATATACCCATATATTTATTTTCAGAGTGCACATACACATGTATTAAAAGGTGTGGTGGGTAAATTGTCAACATTTTATATTTTCAATTTTGCACATGCACATTGTTTGCTTCTGATTTTGTCAACGGCACATTACAGTAGGGTCAGTTGGGCACCATCTTTGAGAAAAAAAAAGCACCATGATGCAATTCACACTGCCTGCTGTACTAATTGGCATTTGTGAAAGAAGCTCCAAAACTAAGGACAGTGCAGAGGATTCAGATGAGTCTATCGATGATTACAAAAGAGTGATCACTAGTGATGGTAATGTTATGCCTCCATTCATCATCCCATGGAGGCCTACATCAAGTGTCTTGAGGAGGTAGTGCTGCTCTGGGTCAAGAGGGTGGCTGCTGCAAAAACCCTATATCTGACAACACAAATATGCCACACAAATATGAGAATCCAGTCATGGTTGTCAGGCAATTTCTTCAACCACATCACCCCTTACATCTAGCCACCTAATTACCCAGACTGCAACCCCCTGATTATTTTGTGTGGGACGCAGTTGAGTGAGAGACCAACAAAACTCCTTGATACACCAAAGATGAACTGAAAGCAAGGATTATGGATGCCTCCTTTTAGATGTAGACAATGCTACTACATTTGTATTATTAACAAGTATGTCGTGAATAGGGTCTGGTAGGTCTCCATGAGTATTTAAATGCGATCTGATTGAGCTATGGTCAGAAAGATGTAGCGTGAGTCTTCTTGTAAAATATGTTGTAGTGTGGCCTATATAATTATTTATGAATTTTGATTGATCAGAAATACAATTCCTTAATGGGCATTTAAATTTGTAAATAATATTTGTTCTATTTAAGGAGATGAATTATTATTTTTAACTATAAGGTTGGCTGTTTTAAATTTTTTGTAATAAAGTCTAATTTTTTTTTGTAATAAAATCTAATTTTTTTGCTCTTATCTACTAGTCTTGTGCAAATTCTTCTATGATATTGGCTAAAGGTATAGCTGAAAGTGCTTGGAAAAATAAAATATTTGTATAATTTATCTACAGAAAAGAAAAAAAATTATAATATCATATGAGAAATTATATAAAAAACTTAAACACCTTGTCTGTCATATTTAATGAAACTTGCATGAAAGAAGGATTGCTGTCTAAATACACAACATATATATATATATATATATATATATTAGTTGGATTTATGTGAGTGTGACCCTGGGTTTCATGTTCTCTGTGATCGTCAGACAAATGATCACAGAGAGCGTGAAACCCAGGGTCCCAAACTCACATCTATCCAACTAAATATGTTAGGTCTATCACTGATATTGAGCACATATATAATATATATACACACACAAATTTTATACATATATCTCAATGCACACAAATTTCATATTATATATATATATATATATACACACACAAACATATATATATATATATATATACACACACACAACACACACATATATACACACAATACACACACACATATATATATACACACAACACACAAACATATATACACACAATACACACACACATATATATATACACACAACACACAAACATATATACACACAACACACAAACATATATATACACACAACACACAAACATATATATACACACAACACACAAACATATATATACACACAACACACAAACATATATATATATATATATATATACACATATATACAAACACAACACACATATATATATACACACAACACACGCGCACACACACATATATATATATATATATATATATATATACATACACACACACACCAAAAACACATTAAAAAAGAAAACATTTTTCTAAATTTAAAATTCTCTGTCTCCTTTTTGTGCGCATGTGTATTTGCATTAATGTAAACAAATTTAGTCTGATGAAGTCCTAAGTGTCGAAACATCACATGATAACCTCCTTCACTTTGTCATACATCTTTCTTACAAAACGGTTTGTTATTTTGACACACATATACCAAAATACTAACAAAATTTTAACAGTTACCACCATGGCATAAAACCACATAACATCTTGGATTTTGGTACTACCTCAGCCCTCTCAATTTTTAAAAATACTTCAATTTGAGGGTTTCATCTTTCACATTCTTCTCTGTCATCAGAAATACACTAAAGTATAATAAAAAGTTAACATGTCAGACACGAGTTAGCCATACTACCACTTAGATGCTATTTGTAACTTTCTATTAGGTTGGTGCAAAAATAATGTCGTTTTCTCACATAGTAACATATGTGAGAAAACGACATTATTTTTACACCAACCTAATAAAGCAAAAGAAAAAAGAAATGGGTTATTCATGGGAATGATCAACCTCTCTTGGCATGCCACAAATATCTACCTTTGATTAATAAATTTATATGTTTTGATGGTTTTATTTAAAATTTTACTCTCTGTGACGAAACATAATTTTTGGTACATACGCTCAAATCTGTTGTTTATATATTTGAAGAATGTATTAAGCAAAATTTTTTATTTAAAAAAAGTAGCAAAACAAAGAAAAAAACAGCAAACCTTTTGTAACCTAGAAAAGGTTACCAAATGAGGAATGAGCTTATTCAATCATTAACTTAAGAATTAAGATTCATCAGAAAATTCAAGTAGGAGAACCACAAAATTTTCATAGGTCTTTCTAGTAATAATAATGATAATAAAAATAATATTTATTTTATATTATTATGCCTTTAGACCAAATAAAAGCATGATGAGAAAATGTTATTGCCCTCATCTTTGTTGTTGTGTTGTAACCTAGGAAGGGTTACTGAATGAGGAATAACCAAAATGGAGGTTGGAAATGAAATGGAAATTTTTATAACATCAACAAAATACAATACTTGCCAGCGGCATGAAGTAGGTAAACCAGTGGTAGTGATGGACTACTTAGACAGCGTATTACCCCCACTTACAGTGTCCAATGTATTTATGAGGATTAGAACATACCCATTAGTGTTCATAGGTACGGTATATAACAAATCCACAACAAAAACAAAAAAAACAAACCACAGAAAACTGCAAAAAGAAATCAGCAAAAAAACTGCCAATAAATACCTAGCAAACTAAAAACAAAACAGTAAACCAAAAAGAGCAGAAAAGCAAAGAAAAAAGCAGCAAATCACAACAAACCACAGGAAACAGCAAAAAAACAAAAAAAAACAAAAAAAAGCATAAAGAAATCTGAAAAAAAAAAAAAAACAAAAAAAAAAAAAACAAATAAAAAAACATATCCAACAAACTAAAAGAAAACCAAACCAAAAAGATCAGCCAAACAACAAAAAAGAAAAAAAAAGTCACCCTCCCAGCCCCCAAATGGTTATTGGTGGGGGAAGCTTCAGCATTTATCTGTCATGTCAGTAACACCCACCTTTGTTAACATAATAAGAGGTATTACTTTTGGAGCAACTCCTTTAAATACAGATCACATGATTAAATGCCATAGAATTATACTTTTAAAATATCTGCTTCTAAGCACAACGAGGAAGGAATTCAAGTGTGAACTCGTCATTCTGTCTAGCTTAAAAGGTAGGCATTCGACCATCAGTTTTGAGGTGGATGGTTATTAGATGTTAACCTGTATTTACATTTCCATCAATTCAGAACAATTAGTGAACATGATATGAAGGCCATCAGTAGGTCCCATGGTATCTGAAAATCTCATCAGGCGGATAATCCACCTAAATAGCTAATCTGACCCGGCTTTGAAGCTATGAAGATCAATGTATTCTTATAGGAGTTTGAGAACTTCATTTTGTTCATTCTTGTCATTCAGCGGAATTAACGAAATTGAAGAAACTGATCCAATCTACATACTTGATTTAATCCCTTGATTAGGATGATGAAATAAATATATATATATATATATATATATATATATATATATTATATATATATATTATATATATATATTATATATATATATTATATATATATATATATATATATATATATATATATATATATATATATATATATATATATATATATATATATATATATATATATATATATATATATATATATATATATATATATATATATAAAACTAGATTAAAAGCTGCCCTATTGGGCGGCATTTTAGACAGCACCTGCAGGAAGCTCTTGATTGGGCCTGCATCACAATAGATAGATAGGGATAGATGTGATAGGCAACAATAAACTACAGAAAAACTCAAAATTGATCGATGCATTTAAGTATTGCCTTAATATTTAAGCTTACCTTTTAAAAGTTCAATGATAATTCTTCTGCCACTATTTAAATTAAAGGCAATTTGTTGCATGTAGGTCCTTACTATCCGTACAAACAATTTTTTTAATTTTTTTTTATTTCATTGGTGACTTTTGTTGGATTCAATTAATTCCTATTATTTTCAAATTTATTTACAAATTATAAAAATTATTATTCTACCAAAAAATTGTCACAAAAAAAAATCACATAAAAATTGCAGAAAACAATCGCAGTAATGAAAACTTGGGAATCCAAAATTTCAGGATTGTAGGTCTGAATCCAACCCAGAATGTTTTTAATTTGTTCACAGAGGTGGCCTGATTTCAAAATGCTATAATATGTTGTGTTATGACCACTAGGAGTAAAGTTGAAAAAATCTTACAGTGACACACTGTTATTTATTATATAGATGTATAGCCTGTCTGAAGTTATTTTGCAAATCAAATAAGCCTCAATAACTCAAAAAGTTCTGAACTAATATTTGTCAAATTTAAACTCATCTATTTCCAACCACAGTAAAATATTTAACCTAATTTTCTGTGATGATTAGTTTTTGAGATATTTGTAATTTACGAAAATGGACTGACTGAAGTTATTATGCAGATTAAACTAATATTAGATTAAGACGTCTGAAATGTAATAAAAACTATTTTTTCTTTTTGTTGATAATCTATGTTGAAACATGGGTAAAGGGAAGAATCTAGCAACTGCTGAAAAACCCCCACAAGCAAAAATCAACAGTACTTTTTTATATAATAAAACGAGCAACATAACATTTTATAGCAAAATGGCAATGCAACATTGCAACATTATGACAATGCAACATTATGACAATGGCAATGCAACATTGCAACATTATGACAATGCAACATTGCAACATTATGACAATGCAACAATGCAACATTATGACAATGGCAATGCAACATTGCAACATTATGACAATGGCAATGCAACATTATGACAATGGCATTGCAACATTATGACAATGCAACATTATGACAATGGCAATGCAACATTGCAACATTATGACAATGGCGGTGCAACATTGCAACATTATGACAATGGCAATGTAACACTGCAACATTATGACAATGGCAATGCAACATTATGACAATGGCAATGCAACATTATGACAATGGCAATGCAACATTATGACAATGCAACAATGCAACATTATGACAATGGCAATGCAACATTGCAACATTATGTCAATGGCATTGCAACATTATGACAATGCAACAATGCAACATTATGACAATGGCGGTGCAACATTGCAACATTATGACAATGGCAATGCAACACTGCAACATTATGACAATGGCATTGCAACACTGCAACATTATGACAATGGCATTGCAACATTATGACAATGCAACACTGCAACATTATGACAATGACAATGCAACATTGCAACATTATGACAATGGCTGTGCAATACTAAAATATATAGAAATACATTTTTACAGTAAAATTGCCAACAATACATTTTATGATCTAAAAACTACAGCCTGTTTGAAGTTATCATGCAAATCAATTAAAGTTCAATAACTCAAAAAGTTCTGAACTAATATTTGTCAAATTTAAACTCAGCCATTTCCACATTTAGTAAAATATTTAACTAAATTTTCTGCCATTTTTAATTTTTGAGATATTTGTAATTTACGAAAATGGACTGACTGAAGTTACTACTCAGATTAAACTAATATTAGCTTAAGACGTCTGAAATGTAATAAAAACTATTTTTTCTTTTTGTCCATAAAATATGTTGAAATATGTGTAAAGGACCTAACAACTACAGAAAAACAAAAAAATAACAAAGTTATTGAGTGAGGGAATGTCCAGATTGGAGATATAAAAAGTGCTTTACAGAGATTATCAAACGATAAAAAAAGGTTGCTGAGAACTCGTAGCAAAGAAAAAGGCTTTAAGAACTTCCTTCATCAAGATTAATGCAAATTAAAGCAAATTATAGTGAAGCAATCATTTTTGACCAGCACTCAGATCTTTGAAAAGCCTGCAATTGAAGGAGTCAAGAAGAACAAAAGGTGTAGAATAGTTTGTGAATTGGGGTCTGTAAATGATCTCTCACTGAAGCAAATATTTTAGAGCATCAAAATTGGGCCAAGAAATATATGAAAATTGACATTTCTAAAGTAATTTTCACGGACGAATCTCTAGTGACATTTGATGCACGTACCTTCAGACATACGTGGGGCTAAAAGAAGCCAACAAGGAGACGGCAGTGTCATGATATGGGCTGGAAGTGAGGGAGTCAAGGACAAAAGGTGTGGAATACTTTGTGAATTGGGATCTGTAAAAAATCTCCTAGGTAACCTCCTCTGACTAAAGCAAATATTTTAAAGCATCAAAATTGGGCCAAGAAATAAATAAAAAAGTGACTTTTCTAAAGTAATTTTCATGGACAAATCTCCAGTGACATTTGCTGGATCTGATGGAGGGGCCAAAGGATAGATTTTATTCAATTCAGGCATGTCTGTGATTAAAAGAATATGACAAAGAGATGGTAGTGTTATGATATGGGCTGGAATTGTTGACCAAACAATTATTTGACCATTCAAAGTCAATGAAGGAGTTAAACTAAATAGTGTAACTATTGTGATTTTATCAACAAGATTTTCTTTTCACGATACAAGTCACAGTCTCGCAATTTCAAAGTGAAGTGTGTATTTATGCACAACAATGCTCCTTCTCATGTATCTAAGCTTACCCCGTGAATTCTTTGAGCATAAAGGATTTACAGAAGAGAAGATAGTGGAATGGCCATCATCAAGTCCTGATCTGAATCCAATTGAAAATCTATGGTCAATTGTGAAGACGAAATTATATGAAGGTGTCAAACAATATAGCAGTAAAGTAGACCTACGGGAAGCAATTTAAACTATAAAGTCAGAACCTAAACCTGCTAAAGTAAAACAAATTAAGAAAATCAATGGATAATAGATTACTGGCTGTTACTAAGAAGAAGGGTCAATATATTAAAATGTAAAGGACTCAATGACTTATCATATGTATTTATTATTTGTTCTATTATAGGCGTTGATCAATTTTTGATGATTTTATTACCTTTTTATCGAAGTATAAAATGTGATTATTTGGTTTTTGCTTAATAATTTCAGACGGCATTTTTTTTGGAATACATCAAATAACTTCAATAAAACCTATTGATACTACCTAAAATTTTAAGTTAAGCTTTGTTTTGACATCTAAATTGATTGTTTAAAATTTGACAATTTTTTTCTCAAAACAAATTTGAATTATTCAAGTTTATATGATTTGTTTAATAACTTCAGACAGTGTATATATACCTCATGAAGTTTTAGTGTTTGTGCCTTTTATAATTATACTCGACACTCATGTCGAATTCGACGTATCAGTGTCAAGCAGATCAGTTCCTAGGAAACTGACAGCCCAACAACAGCACGAGATTTGATTATAGTGGTGAAGGTTTCGTGCAAGACCAGCCACACTTTTTGAAGGGCCGATTACAGAGACCTGGTGCACTAAGTGCCACAAGGTCCCCAAATGACCCTCCGCAGGTTTTGAATCCAGAGTTGTCCTTCTAGACCAGTTGCCATCCAAGATTTTAGAACCCAGTCTGTTCTGCTATTTACCCATAGCTGGGGGAAGAAGAAGAGGATTCATACCTTTCCCAAGGGTATTAGCATGTAAGTAAATGTAATGAATTCAACTGGAATTTGGACTTGGCTCTCCGATTCCTCAATCCGAGCTGCTATCCATAATAATATATAATTTATGATTATATATATATATATATATATATATATATATATATATATATATATATATATATATATATATATAGAGAGAGAGAGAGAGAGAGAGAGAGAGAGAGAGAAAAAAAAAAAGAGAGAGCTGGTGCAAGGGTCTTGTCCTCCCACCTGAATATGATATCAGAGCTCCCCACTCTACTACATCTCAATTTTCATAAACTAGTATCCATATAAAATATGTATTTTATTGTAACCTAATTATGTACAATAATGGATCATATGCAATGCAGGTGAACAATTCAACAAGGAAAATTGAAAATAAATCCAATGTATCTAAATACAAATTAGAGACATGTCATAATAGATTGTTCCATCTTAAATAGAATCAACAATGTTTTGGGTCCATTTTTAACATGAACTTGAGATTTTTCTTGTTAAAAAGTTGAATAATTTTAACACATTCAATATTATGGATTTAAAAATTAATGAATTTTATAGTGCTTTTTTTTTTAGATTTAGCATGAGCAAAACAAATTCATGGATTTTGG
The DNA here is from genome assembly GCA_963932145.1 of Acanthosepion lycidas. Taxonomy (NCBI): domain Eukaryota; kingdom Metazoa; phylum Mollusca; class Cephalopoda; order Sepiida; family Sepiidae; genus Acanthosepion; species Acanthosepion lycidas. Next base: position 63,506,738 of record OZ010609.1, on the reverse strand, counting down.
TGTAAAAAGCCGAGAATGACATCAAAATCCACAAAAATTTTTCATGTTTAGTAATAGTCACTTCTGCTTTGTTTAATTTGTAATGTATGTAAATATAGGTAGAAAGAAAGCAAATGTTGACAAAATAGCAAGGGTCATAAAGCAAAGCTTTCTGGTGTGTGTATATATATATATATATATATATATATCTCTCAATTAAAAGGTGCAATTATGATTTATAAATTCATGAATCATTCATACAAAAAACAAATATAGAGGTTAATGATTTAAAATGGCGAGAATACATCGTCGCAAACAATATAAATAAGATACATCAACCCCGAACCTGTATATGAATGATATGATTCCTGAAGTTATTAAAATTTAAATTCAAACTCAGTGTTGCGACCACCCGTTCCAAAACAATAACACATTTCTCATAGCATTTTTTCGGATTACATTTCTATTTTCGTTGTCCTCTTATTACTGAGAAGTAAAAACAAGAACAAAATCTACTTCCATATCTGATGGTGTCTGTAGGAACAGACGAAAGCTTGTAAAAAATTAAAAAAGACCTTATGCAACTGGTATTTATAAACGGGGATCATATCATTCATATACATGTTTGGGGTTGATGTATCTTATTTATATTGTTTGCGATGATGCATTCTCGCCATTTAAATCATTAACCTCTATATTTGTTTTTGTATGAATGATTCATGAATATATATATATATATATATATATATATATATATATATATATGGGATGTTTTTATTGATTATCAATATTGATGAATTTATATTTTTATGCAAACAAAAACAATGACAATGTAAACTCAAACACAAAAATGTATCATATTCAGATAATAGCCAAAAAAGAAAAAAATATTTCTAAAATTTCTAAAATGTAAACTTTAAGTGTTTTTCAAGAACAAAAGTAGTTTCAAAACAATGACATTCTTTTAGAATATTCAAAACCACCACCGTCCAAAGCCTTTTCAAAGATGAACTTTGAGTGATCCCCACACTTGGGTGCGGGCAGACACAATGAAGATCAAAGTCTATACAGAAGTGATGACAAGCTTTATAATCATTGCTCCATGATAGTTTAGTAGTCTGGTAGAAGGCTACAACAGAGGAGCACTAATGAGGTGCAAGCTTATTTCTTACTCTATCAACAGTTTGAAAGATGATAAATGTCTCCTTGCAATGGACTGCGAGATGTTCTCACTAATCATTGTGCTATTTTATGCCTTATTTGTAAAGGGATCTTTTTTTCAAGATTTTTATTTTATTTTTTTTTACTAATATTCATCCAATACAAGATCCGAGAGCCACTGAAGGTAGAGCATTATTGTGTGGCGTTGTATTAGCATAAAAAGGGGCAAGAAGTGAAGTTCTTGGGGACTATTCAGGAAAGCTAACAATTAATTCTAGACTTGAAGAGGTTAAGATTTAATTAGTGAATAAAATTTCAGGCAGAGACGTTAGAAGAATAGAGTTAAAGTAGACTTTAGAAAGAACTGTAAACTAAATACTGAACAGGAAACAAGGGATAAACCTCTACTCCTGTTCAAAATCATTGGGAGGAGTGTGAACTAAATGATCGGTGAACCTATCTACTCCAATTGAAGAAAAATAACATTTAATAGATTAGGTGGAGGCGTTAGAAGTATAGTTTTAAAGTAGACTTTAGAAGGAACCGGAAACCAAATCCTAAACAGGGAACAAGGCATAAGCCTCTAATCCTGTACAAAAACTGGGGAGGAGTGTGAACTGGGTGATAAGCAAACCATTTTACTCCTATTAAATTTATCTATAAAAAGAGCTTTGTAAGCCATTAAGATGCTAGGGGTTACTTGGAGTGAAAGAGAATGAAAAGACTGTAGAAGTAACTAGAAACCCAATTCTAACCAGAAAACCAGTGATAAAACTCCACTTCTATTCAAAAGACTAAGGAGGAGTATGAACTGGGAGATAGCCAAATATTATCTACTCCTAATGAGGAAAAATAAGTAGTAACGGAGTTTAGGCATAGGCGTTACGAGTATAGAGTTGAAGTAGACTTTAGAAGAAACTGGAAAACCAATCCTAAACAGGAAACAAGGGATAAACCTCTACTCCTGTTCAAAAGACTGGGAAGGAGTGCGAAAAACGCTCGATGAACCTATCTACTCCAATTGAGGAAAAATAACATTTAAGGGTTTCGTGGATGCTGTTAGAAGGATATAGTTAAAGGAACCGTAAACTAAATGCTAAACAGGAAACAAGGGATAAACCTCTACTCCTGTTCAAAAGACCGGGGAGCAGAGTGTGAACTAAATGATAGACAAACCTATCTACTCCAATTGAGGAAAAATAACATTTAAGAGATAAAGTGGAGACATTAGAAGTATAGTTTTAAAGTAGACTTTAGAAGGAACTGGAAACCAAATCCTAAAAACGGAACAAGACATAAACCTCTAGTCCTGTACAAAAACTGGGGAGGAGCTTGAACTGGGTGATAGGCAAACTTATTTACTCCCATTAAATTTATTTATAAAAAGAGATTTGTAAGCCATATTCTAAATAAAAATTGACTCATATCCTCTAAATAAATAAATGTTCCCTGGGCTTTTTATTTTATTTCCAATGGCTGCTTTAATGCAAAAAGCAACATAAATGAGCACCCCCCCCTACCTATTTATGCCTTCATTGCCAAATCCCAAAGTAAATAAATATTACCCAATATAAATTTCAAAATGAGGTAAATTTCTTTTATTAAAATAATTACTTGTTTATAATAATAATTAACACAGCTACCATACTTTATCTTTCACAGCAGACAAAAGTCAAAAATGAAACAATCAAAAATTGCTGGGTGGGGGGTGAACTGGGTGATAGGCAAACCTATTTATTTATAAAAAGCGCTTTGTAAGCCATATTCTAAATAAAAATGGACTTATATGCTGTAAATAAATATATATATTCAATAAAATGTTCAATGGACTTCTTTCATTGGTTGATTCCAGAGTTTCATGTGATACCATTCATAAGGACAAGAGAATTTATTGAATCATTACTGGATATATTTATATTTTATGTAATAAATGCTAATCAGAGTATATTAAAAAAAATGATGAAATTTAAATATTCAGAAGCAGTTATTTATGAGCATATATATATATATATATATATATATATAGTGAACATTGAAGTCAACACTCAGAGCCGACAAGCTGTCTCATGCTGGACGCAATCGTCAGGCCGCGAATGCTGGATGTTTCCTTGGCTATTTATATATATGGGTCAGTAGTGCATTGTGCGTAATCTATTCTGGTGGTTATTTGTACAGGAGTGGCTTGTTTGATTATTTATTTATTTGTTTGGGTTAAATAGCTGAGGAAAAATCCAGCATTTGTGGCCTGATGATTGCGTCCAGTATGAAACTGCCTGTCACCTCTGAGTGTTGACTTCAATGTTCACTTTTATATTTATATTTACATATGCTCTATATCTGATATCAAGCACTTCATCCCATAAATATAGTACACCTTAAAACTATATATATATATATATATATATATATTAATTTCAATTAAAAGGTGCAAATATAATTTATAAATTCATGAATCATTCATACAAAAAACAAATATAGAGGTTAATGATTTAAATGGCGAGAATACTTTGTCGCAAACAATATAAATAAGATACATCAACCCCAAACATGTATATGAATGACATGATCCCCGTTTATAAATTCCATTGCATAAGATCTTTTTAATTTTTTACAAGCTTTCATCTGTTCCTACAGACATCATCAGGTATGGAAGTAGATTTTGTTCTTGTTTTTAAATCATTAACCTCTATATTTGTTTTTTGTATGAATGATTCATGAATTTATAAAATATATATGTATATATATTATATATATATATATATATATATACACAGTGTAACCAGGATATAAGAGAAACCCTGATATAAGAGAGATTTTCTCTGGTCCCAAATTAGAGCCATACTTACCTAAACAAAATAGACCAAACCCGGATATAAGATACTTCTTCTCTAGTCCCAAAAATTCTCTTATATCCGGGTTACAATGTGTATATATATATATATATATATATATATATATATATATATATATATGATTTCACTCGAAGCCAGGCTGTAATTCCATTAAGACACCTGGACATATCAAGAACAAAAAGAATTTACTGAGAAGAAAAGACAGTAAAAGAATATGTTTCAGGAAGACAGAAGATGACAATTGATGTTGGTTTTAAATTTTTGAAGATTGTAGATGGCAGGGGAGCAAGAAATTTGCAGGCGATTAAAGAAACTATTAGAATGGAACTTACAGTTACATCTGGCGATTTCAACAGTGAAATAACAAAATCTAGTTGTCAATCTAATTCTATGCGTAAATTCATGCAATTGTGATAACCAAGGAAGAGAGCTCACTAGAACAATTGCCATGAAAATATTTATAGAAAAGATTGTGAGAAGGCCACGTCTTGGTGGCGGAACCTGATTGATGTCGAGATACCAGATCAGAACTGATAACATTTACAAACCCTTTTTTGGACTTTGTCAAGACACTCAAAAGATAAAGAGTGCGATGGATAAATTCTCGCCTAAATTACAGACAAATGAAAATAACACTGACATCTGATTTTAGGGTGTTCCAATAACTTGGACAGATTTTAAATGTGAATTAAGTTTAAGCATCAAATGATTTTTTTTCTTTTTCTTTCAGATTAACCAGATGCGTGTAGAAGAAGTAGTCAACTTCTAGAAGTGAGTCAAGTGAATTCCTCAATGAATCTCCAACTGCAGGATATTTACCAACCGCCCCAATGCGGTCAGATGTAGCACAAGGCAAATTTAATGTGAGGTATCTGAGCCCGTAAGCTCATCCAAAAATTCCCCATAGACCCCATATAAAACGGAATATGGAGGGGTATGTGGGTGGTTTGCTACTATGTAAATGGCATGGCAAGTCTTAGCCATGAATGTCAAACTGGGTTGATTAAGTAGATGCAGTTCATTTGAACACTTTCCATCGTTATAGAGATAAAACAACATGAGACTGGCCACATCCTGCCTGTGAGAGAGAGAGAGAGAGAGGTTGGTGTGTGGATTGGTTGGTTTTGTTTTATGACATATCAAAACCTCAGTGGGTCATTTAATACCAACAAAATTTTTTAAATAGATTCATAGCGATAGTTTGGTAAAAAAGGTGTGTATGTATGCATATATATTTCAACCATTTTTTTTTTACTCATATTTTTTAGTACAATCCAACTTCTTTTAGGAAATTTTCAATCTTGGATGGTTTTATTTTCGTAAAAAGTTTTTTAAATTACACACTTGGTAATATTTTGTTTGCACTAGATCAAAATCTACACACTTTAACAGCATATGTTTCCCTGTAAATTTCTCTTGGCGTGTAGTGCATATTGAGGATTCTCTGCTCTCTAGTAAATAATGGTGGGTGATATAGATTTATAATTTTTTTATTACAAAGTATTTCTGGTATTAGAACCTATTTTTACACAAGTTTGGGTATTAACTATTTGCCCATAGCTGGGACCCAAACAGGTGCTACCATCCCAAGTCAGGATGGACCTGGGAACACCAGCAATTAAGAGGTGGCTCCATGCTCCTCAAAACATCCTGATCAATGGCTTTGCTGTTGGACATAGTTTATTGTCTTACCCAGGATGTAGATATAGTTTATCGTCATATCCAGAATGGGGTTGGAGTGTGCAAAATAATTTTTCTCCAACAAGGACTCAGAGATGCTTTTGAAGTCTATCAATACTGGAAAATGAAGTTTGGCAAGTCCTGCTCAAATATGGCAACAGTACTCCATTTTTGGCCTGGTCTGGCTCTTATAAAAGGTAGAGAATAGCATAAGGAGTCAAGTACTTACTGGAGTGGTATAGGGAGCTGATCATTTCACCTTGAATATAGGAATTACACTTGTGGTTGGGTCTACAGGAACAACTTGCTCACAAATGTGCCACAATAGATACACACACACACACATTTTTTTACAGTAACATTCACTTTGTACAAAGCCTGGGCGCCACTCAAGGTAGAGGATTACGTTAATGGGTAGTTTATGCGGATATGAGGGGAAGATAACAGTTAATTCTAGCCTTGAATAGATTAAGATTGTAGTGATCAGAGAAACATCCTCTTGGGAGTCTGTTATACAGGGCAGTGGTTCTCAGGAAGAAGCTGTTTGAGTGGAACTTACTTTTCACTGTTGGAATATGGGTAACTTGCTACTATGTAAGTGGCATGGTGGGTCCTAGCTGTGAAGGTTACACCTAGCGGAACCAAGGAATGTAGTTTAGCTGAGCACTTTCCATGATAGTAGCAAGAGAGCAGTGAGAGACTCGCTTTATCTTGCCTGTAAGAGAGAGGTTGGAAGGTGGAAAATAATTCTTTTCCAACCAAGGACTCGGAGATGCTTTTCAACTCTACCAAGATTCAAAAGTGAGGACTGGGAAGCTGATACCCAAATATGACAACAGTACTCCATTTTCAACCTGGTTTGGCTCTTCTAAAAGTAAAGGATAGCATGAGGAGTCAGGTACTTACTGGAGCAGTACAGGAAGCCAATCATTTTACATGCATCTTTACAAAGAGATCATATATAGGAATTACCCTTATGGTTGGCTGTGAGTTTGAGGCTCAATATTGGTTCAAGGGCAAAGGGCCCTCCTTGAGGTGGGGACATACATTCATCATGACTGGCAGTAGTTCTGGATCTGATCAGCAGTGATAGAATTTTATTACTTAAATGTTATTTTTAGGCGATACTCGTATTTGAGTAAACACTATTTATTAAATAGTATTTATTTTTGGTTACCATCCTGAATATTTAAGAAATCTTATTAGAAAAATATGCAGTCTCCGGAAGGATTCGAACCTGCATTTCCCTAGGCAATAAAAATCTGTCAGACTAATAAATAAAAAAATCCATTCCTTTCTCTAGAAATTGCTTTGTCAGTGTGAACAGATAAATTTATTTTGAGAGTCAGAGAAAGATTGGTGTTTAAAGGCACTATTCAGACTCTGCTTGATCATTAACATGCACTATAGCCAAAAGATCAAAGCACTGCCCAAACACTGAAATTTTTTTTTTCCTTTTGATATGAATTAAATTTAAACTTGAACAAGGGTATGATCCCCAGGGTACTTGGATAAGTATATTTCATTTTGATCAAAGGGTGTCCATGGGGACACAAAGCCCCTGCTGAAATTTTTTTTCCCTTTGATATAAATTTAATTTGAACAAGGGATTGACTCCTATCCAAAATATAGAAGGAGAAAGCCAGAAGATGGAGGTCACATCGGCAAGATCAAAACGCAACAATATGGATGTCAAGTTGAGCAAGAAATCACCAATCTGTGGGTAGTGCTTTACAATGCATATTTGTTGCAACAGTTTAATTGTCATATCAATGTTGAAATCAGCTCATCAATTCATTCAATCAAGTATTGCATCAGATACATATCAAAAGGGGGTCAGATCAAGCTGTTTTTGCACCCCCCCACAAAAAAAAAAACACAAATTTTATTTTCCCTTTGACTTAAATTTGCACAAGTGATTGACTCCTATCCAAAATATAGTAGGAGAAAGCCAGAAGATGAAGGTGCCATCGGCAAGATAATTGAGTAATATTGAAATGCATTATTTTTCCCCACAAATTATAACAATTTAAAATCAATTATCATTTTCTTACAAAAAAAATGTGTGACATGTGGCAAGGCATAGTTAATTCGGCTTGTGTGTATATATATATATATATATATATATATATATTCTGAAAAGTCTTCTATTAATGCAAAAGTTAATCTCAAATATACCATCAGCACAATATAATGAAGAAGGTTTGATAGATTTATTTTTATGGTTTATCAACCCTTTTATTTAAAACCCAAACATATTTTGGATTGTAAGAATACTTCTTTTATTTCATGTATCTGTCACATTAACAGATTCCTGGGATATAACAATGATTTTTCCAGATACAAGTCCTACTATTTAACCCATAGCTGGGGGTAAAGTGATACATTCATAACTTTCCAAGGGTCTTTGCACATAAGTAGATATAATGAACTTTACTAGAATTTGAACAACTCTCTGATTTCTCATTCCAAGCTGCTATTCATTACACCGCCTGCACATCTGCAATGAATAAGATATCGGTTAATATAAATAAAGTGTTTGTGCATAAGCCAAGCAACCAGTTGGCTTGGCTAGCCAAATATTACCATGTTCGGACATGTAGGTCACATTGACAGGCTTAGAAATGAATTGTTTTGACAAGTCACTGTTGTTTGCCTTTAGAGAGAAACAAGTTTCAACCAGCAATTGACAACATTTCTCAGCTGGTTTGAGATTAAGCATTTTTATTATGCTTCACATATTTTTGGGGGTTAGCATTTTCATCTTGTTTTTAATACAGCATTGTAAGCCATATACCTTTTTGGCTTACTGTATAGTCAAATTTTGAGACTGTATTTTTATTATTTCAAACATTTCTGGATTAGTATTGTACATTGTTTGCAAAATAGTTTTGCCGATTAATTGTAGCCTTTCTTGGGTGTATTGTGCATCTCTGGTGATTCATTGTCTATTGTTTTGACAGCATTTTTAAAATGAGACTGGAACTAAGATAAAATTGCATGATGGGAAATTTATCAGGTGAAATGAGTGGACAGTATTTTCTTTGTGTTATAAAAATTGTTATACAAAAGTCAAATATTTTACAAATGAAACAAAAACATTTTAAATAAAAAATGGAAAACAATATGTAAATATAAAAATATATTATAAAATAAAAAATATTCTTTATAAATATGGAGAGGAAGGAGTACTTTTAGTTGCAGAGAGAGAGAGAGAGAGAAAGGAAAAAGTGCTTTTGGTTTCAGAGAGAGAGAGAGGAAGGAAAATGTGCTTTTGGTTTCAGAGAGAGAGAGAGGAAGGAAAAAGTGCTTTTGGTTTCAGAGAGAGAGAGAGAGAGAGGAAGGAAAAAGTGCTTTTGGTTTCAGAGAGAGAGAGGGAGGAAGGAAAAAGTGCTTTTGGTTTCAGAGAGAGAGAGAGAGGGAGGAAGGAAAAAGTGCTTTTGGTTTCAGAGAGAGAGAGAGAGAGGAAGGAAAAAGTGCTTTTGGTTTCAGAGAGAGAGAGAGAGAGAAAGGAAAAAGTGCTTTTGGTTTCAGAGAGAGAGAGAGGAAGGAAAAAGTGCTTTTGGTTTCAGAGAGAGAGAGAGAGAGGAAGGAAAAAGTGCTTTTGGTTTCAGAGAGAGAGAGAGAGAGAGAGAGAGAAAGGAAAAAGTGCTTTTGGTTTCAGAGAGAGAGAGAGAGAGAGAGAGAGAGAGAGAGAGAGAGAGAGAGAGAAAGGAAAAAGTGCTTTTGGTTTCAGAGAGAGAGAGAGAGAGAGAGAGAGAGAGAGAAAGGAAAAAGTGCTTTTGGTTTCAGAGAGAGAGAGAGAGAGAGAGAGAGAAAGGAAAAAGTGCTTTTGGTTTCAGAGAGAGAGAGAGAGAGAGAGAGAGAAAGGAAGGAGTACTTTTAGTTGCAGAGAGAGAAAGGAAGGAGTACTTTTAGTTGCAGAGAGAGAAAGGAAGGAGTACTTTTAGTTGCAGAGAGAGAAAGGAAGGAGTACTTTTAGTTGCAGAGAGAGAAAGGAAGGAGTACTTTTAGTTGCAGAGAGAGAAAGGAAGGAGTACTTTTAGTTGCAGAGAGAGAAAGGAAGGAGTACTTTTAGTTGCAGAGAGAGAAAGGAAGGAGTACTTTTAGTTGCAGAGAGAGAAAGGAAGGAGTACTTTTAGTTGCAGAGAGAGAAAGGAAGGAGTACTTTTAGTTGCAGAGAGAGAAAGGAAGGAGTACTTTTAGTTGCAGAGAGAGAAAGGAAGGAGTACTTTTAGTTGCAGAGAGAGAAAGGAAGGAGTACTTTTAGTTGCAGAGAGAGAAAGGAAGGACTACTTTTGGTTGCAGAGAGAAAAAGGAAGGACTACTTTTGGTTGCAGAGAGAGAAATGGAGCAAAGAATATTTTTGGTCACAGAGAGAGAAAGGAATGAACAAAGGCAGGAGTACTTTTGGTTGCAGAGAGAGAAACAAAGGAAGGAAGGAGTGCCTTCAGTCACAGAGAGTGATAGGAATACTTTTGGTTACAGAGAGTGTAAGGTATACATCTTGATTATGCCATTATTTTCTCTTCAACTGACATTTAATATCCATTTAAACTGTTACCTTTGAAGAAGGATGGTCATTACCCAGATCCACAGGCTTCACTCACTAAAAGACATTTTTAACCATTGATCTTAGAAAGTGGTTGTATACAGCGGACACTTTAGATATTTTCTGAACAGATTTGATGCCATGCATGACATTCATATGAAAGTCTCAATCTGATGAGGCTATTTAAAAACTTGAGTTTTCACGTTAATGTTTTGTAGCAACTTGTGGTATTGTGTGAAACTACCTCTAGTTCAATTTGTGACAAAAAAGCTGCACACAATGACAAAATACACCAGGTGTAAATGTGGACAGAGTGTGACTGTAGACCTAGATAAAAAATTAAATGTGGAACTGACAGTTTTACTTTAAAATAAAGCATATACATTTACTGTTTCTATAAGACAATTTGTATATTTTTTCTTTTTTTTTCATTGACCAGTTATGGGGTTCCCAAAAAAAAAAAAAAAAAAAAGATTAAAAGTTGTTCATGGGTAAAAAAAAAGGTTGAGAATCATTATGTGGAAGATAATTTTTAGCTGCACCCTGTATATAAAAAGCAGGTTTTTCTGCAATAAGCAATGTTAAAAACAAAAAAAAAAAACCAATCACTACTAGAATTCTTGAAAGAAGATTTAACAGTATGCCTGTCCAAAATTCAACTTTGCAAAGAAAATATTCTAAAAAATAATTCAAGCTCAGACATCTCATTAAATGTTAAATCATAATAAACAGGAAAATAACTGACATGATCAATGATGTCAAAATGGCAGCCAATGTGCAAAATGGCAGCCAATGTCCAAAATGACCTTCAGTGTGTTGTTAAGTGGTAGAAAAGATTGCTTGTTAATTTTAATACCCCCAAAACTAAACTGCTCACCATTAATCATTTGTGAGAGCCTTCTCTATCTTCCATCAGCATGGAAGAGACTAACCTCTAGGAAAGTCACTTGTGCCTTCTCAGGCTAACGTTCTTGACTGACATGAAGTGAAAGACTATATTGAATCCATTGCTAGGTCAGCTGCTAAGAAAGTTAGTTTCATTTGTCATGTGAGAAAATTTTTCTCTCCAGAATCTATTCTACATAATAATAAGTATACCTACCATTCATTCTTGCTTAGAATATTACTTCCACATATGGTCACGTGATCCTGCTATTTATCTAGAGATCCTTGATAAAATCCAAAAAAGAATCAGCAATATTATTTGTCTTGACCTGGCATCTCGTCTTCAGTCACTTTCCCACTGCCATAATGTAGCTTCCCTGGGCCTTTTCTATAAATAATTTCATGGCAATTATTTAGATGAACTCTTCTCTATGGTACTAAGACTTTTTGAATTTAAGTAGAGTACTAGACTGGCATCGAGATCTCATCAATTTACAACTGAGTTAGCTAGATGTAACCATAAATTCTATGCTAACAGTTTCTTTTCTCTTGTAGAACTCCCTTTTAGCTCCATTTTCCCGCCAACTTTGATCTTGAAAAATTTAAATGTAATGTCAATTGTTATCTTCCGTCTTATTCTTTTGTCTTCTCTCCTTAATAGAAGTTTTTCTCATATTCTCCAACACTTAGTAACCCTTTACATCTTAGTGGCTATATTCCCTTTGATCTTCAAAAGTTTAAATGCAATATCAATTTTTATTTTCTGTCTTCTTAATTCTTGTTCTTTTATTGTCCTCTCTCCTTAATAGTAGTTTTTCTCATATTCTCTAATACTCAGTAAACCCTTGCATCTTAGTGGCTTTGATCTTGAAAAATTTAAATGCAATGTCGATCATTATCTTCTATCTTCTTAATTGTCTTTTATTGTACTCTCCCCTTAATAGTAGTTTTTCTCATATACTGTAACATTCAGCGACCCTTGCGTCTTAGTGGCTTTATTGCTTTGCTTGTAGTGACATGATTAAAACAAAAATGCTATGTCAATCACCATCTTCTGCCTTCCTATTTACAGTTCTCCTGAGCACTCTTCTTTTGTTCTTGCTACTTAGAAATGTTCCTATTTTTTAAGTCTTCTACACCCAGTAACCCCTTTGTGTTTTAGTGGCTTTATTGCCTTGCATGGGATGATCTCAGTTTAAAAAAAAAAATAAAAAAAGTTTAACAATAGTCTCAAGTATGCCATGAGAGAGGAAAAGGTCAAAAAACATTGCTTTAAAAGAACGTCAGGTGAGGTGAAATATTTTACAAATGCCTATTTTTACTTCTTGCCTTTAAATATTTCTTGAAAAGATCAAATTCCACAATCTTAGGTTACAACTCTAATATGACACAGATTAACTGATCGCTGTGTTTGATAGCAATCGAGACATGAAATATCTATACAGTTACTCATCACTTAACGAACAGGTTCTTTTCCAACAACCTAGTCATTAAGTGAGGTGGCCGCTAAGTGAGAAGGTGTACCTGACCTATGTGCATAATGGTAATAATAGCCATTTCCCTACAAGGAAACATTTGATATTCATTGACCAGTACTGCTTTTGGTTGAAATTTATAAAATCTTACCATGCTGGGTATGATGATAAACTAAATCCGCGTCCTGGGTAAGACAATAAACTATGTCAACAGGAAGACCTTTGATCAGGAGGTTTTGAGCAGTGTTGAACCACCTCTTAATTGCTGCTGTTCTCAAGTCCACCATGACCTGAGATGGTAGCACCAGTCAGGGTTCTAGCTATGAGAAAATAGTTAACCACCCCAAAAGTGGTCAAAACATTATGGATGTATAAAAATAGATTTTAATACCAGCAATACTTCTTTGGAAAATTTTTTTTACCAGCAATACATTTTTGGCAAAAAATATAACCAACAATAAAAATCTTGTTGGCATTAAATAACTTATTAAGGTTGATATGTGGTAAACCAAACTATAAAATCTTAAAAAAATTTTTCTGAAAAATAGGTTTCTCACTTACAGTAGTGGTTATAATTCTTTCCAGTATTGATGGGAGTTTCCTTCCTAACCTTTTGTTTTGAAGTTGTGTTGAATATCAATATTTTGATTACTGTATATGCTTGAGTATAGTGCAAGTTATTAAGTTTTTTTTAGTTTTTATGATCATTCTTTGTTAAAAAAAAAAAAAGTAGTGGTATGCATTATACACAGATAATATTTTTGAACAGGTTAAAAAATCCTCATTTATATAAGGTATTTGTTGATTTTAAGTGGCATACATAGTGGATGAGGTTTTAGTCTTCATGTAACAACAAAAGGGAAGTAACTTAGGCTATGTAGGAGGCAGGCCTTGGTTAAAGGAGCTACCATAGTCAGGCTTGAATGAAAACAAATGTATGGTATCTAAATCTTTGTATCAGATATTTTATAGCGTTTTTCTTCACCATTTTGGGGCAGCTTTGTATAAAAAAAAAAAAAAAAAATAGAGACCATTTATTTGCTATAAAATATGTCTAGGATGAGACCCAGTACTGCAATGTTTTGACTATTGTAAGCCTACTAGCATTGCTCAGATACTGGGGTCACATTATTGACAATGATATTCACCGTGTACAAATCACAAGAGCCACTCAAGGTAGAATGGTGATAATGCCATCAAGATGCAAGGGATCACTGGAAGTGAAAGAGATGTAAAAGACTTTAGAAGCAACTGGAGACCCAAACCTAAACAGGGGATAAACTTCTACTCCTGTTCAAAGGAAGGCAAATTTACCTTATCAAGACAAAGATGAATGATTATATATTTAAACAGACCAACCTCATAGGATGAAAAGACAGAGAGTATGAATGCAAGGCCTGGCCTGGTGTTAAGTTTGTCATTCATACATTTACCGACTGTCTATTGTAGCAGCATCAATTTCTTTTTAGTAACAATAACATCAACACAATAAATCTCTTACTGATTGACTGTTGCCTATATATATATATATATATATAAATAAAAAGAAAGAACAGTAAGATATATAATCCGGTGTTCTTATAGATATTTTTATTTTTACAAAATAGTGCTCAATGTAAATTTACAGAGCATACTTATACTTGATGTGATAATAATTCTACATACTGTAAGGGATTCTAATTACATTTAATTGTTCTTAAAAGAAATATAGTATATTAAAAATTAAAAGTGAAAATATTTCAAATCGTAGTTAAATAAAAAATATTCTAACCTAAACACCCCCCAAAAATCTTTAAATATACAAATAGAAAAAAAGAGAATTTTTGCCGTTAACAATAAAATTTTTAAAAAATCCAGACGACATGCTTTTAACAGATGTTAGATTTCATTGAAAAATACATCCCTACCCCCTACCAAAACGTAGCTAATAACCAATATATCAAAATACAGACATAATGAACATGCAGACACCACTTGTCTAGTGAAAGTGGATTTATCTGTAACCTTGGTAACATGAATTATGATTTTACCTGTGTCTTTAAAACCCAGTAATTTTAAAAGTTACTCCAAAATTCGCTTGAGGATGAAATGGAACTAATGTCTTTAATTTAATTACAAAATTAAATTCGGGGCTTTTAGCTTTCATTTTTGAAACATGGCTAGAACTGCGTAGCGAAAAAAAAAACATATTTTAAATCAATTAATTCATAATATATATATATATATATATATCCAAGTATATGATTGGTGTATATGGAATGAATTCCAATAACCAACAATTACTATTCTTAAAAGAGTGCTCAATACAAAGTAGAGCAGATATAATTATTTATTTAAAAAAATTTATAACATAAATATGTTATAAAATCACTACAAAAATAGCCATTTTGTTTCAACACCCTCGGTGTCTTATCAAGTGATGACGTTGAATGTAAAATAAATGGTTTTAAAAGTTTCAAATTAATTAGCAATCCTTCGCAAGGGGAAAACGTTACAAAAGCTAGATTGACCAATCAAAATACAAGTATAGGAAAATTCAAAAAGCTTGATAATGAAGTCATGTTATAATATCTATTCAGATGTTTAAAATATGGGTATTATTAAAAAAGAATTTATTCCAACCAATAATTACTAAATTATATGATAAAATTTAATATTAAAATTTAAAACTGCTAATTACAAAATCAAAATTTAAAATTTATTCGCTATTAAGTTTACAACTATAAAATTACTGAGGAGAAAAGAAGAAATATATATGTTATTCAATTTATTTCTTCATTGACGTTACTTTAGCTAATTTAATATCCGGTCCTTTTACAATGTATACATTTTAATCCTAATAGTGTGTTAATGGGGTCCTAAACTCACGCGTAAAACAAGCGCAATCAGATTCTAATATATAAGCACCAAGACATATTTATATATATATATATACATACATACACACACACACACACAAAAAGAGACGAGACAGAGAACATCTTCATGGTCTGTCATGGAAAAAAAAAAAAAAAAAAAGGGGGAAGGGAAACCAACACACACATACATACATACACAATTAAAAGTGAATGCACTTTCCATACACATAGATACCTATAAATACATGCACACACATCCACAGACATTGACCCAGACAATCGGATACCACAACCGATAAAAATTTAAGACAGAAAATGTCATTACATGAATGCTAACAACCTACTGAAATATAACTTAAGCAAGTAAATATACAAAGATAAAAATGATTAAAAATAATATTATTTAATATATTAAAATAGTGTATGTAAATATAAAATCGGACATCAAAGTCAACACCCATCGGTAACTACGATGTCCACCTCATATACATATATATATATATATACACACACATATATATATATATATATATATATATATATATATACACATATATATATATATATATATATATATGTGTGTGTGTGTGTGTACACATAAATACATATATACACACAGCAATACACAAATATAAGCATATATACACACATATACTAACCCATGTGGCCGTAATGACATACCCAAGTTTCCCTACCTACACGTACACATAAACAATTTCATATACAGTAGGTGTCAACATACATATATACAACTGCAACCCTACATAAGTAAACACACACACACATATATATATATATATATATATATATATATATACACACACACACATACATGCATGCATACACACATACAGAAATATACATACACATAAATATATACATAAAAATACCTATCTATAATAACAAATACACATAAATACGACATTTAACCAAAAACATATATAAACATACATACATAGGCATAGACATACATCAATATACATGCAAACACAAAAATACATGTATCCTAACATACATATATAAAAACACATTCATACCAACATAAATATACGTAAATAAATTTAGGTACACAATATAACAATACACATACAAACATATATACATAATATATATATATATATATATATATATATATATATACACCTATATATATAACAGATGTAACCACCATTCCTTGTAGATGCTTGGTTGGACTCAAACCTAACCTGCCTGCCTGCCAAGGAGTGTTGCTCCTCTTTGTCATATTTGTGTAAAAGGAGAGAGCTATGGGGGAAAGAGTTATTCTACCATTTCCATTTCCCCCATTATGAGCATTATTATATCCGTGAATTAATAACACCATAGTTCAAGGACAGAACAAAATGTCTAAAAGGAAAAAGAGTGACAAACATGCTTTGTTCTTAGAGAGACTTTTATACTACTAAGATAAACAAAAAACTATAACAAACATCCTTCAATTAATGTGCTTTTGATTAGTGCACTGATTTATATACCAAAATCTGATTAGTGCATTCATAGTACTCAATTAGTGTGGTAAAATATTCAGTTTAACCATAGTAATTAAAAATTACTTTTATAGTTACTGATGTACACATTAGCCACACTAAATCCTGTATATATATATGTCTTCCATGCAGAGAATAATATATCACATATATCTACATAGCAAAGTAGAGTGTAAGAAGAAACAAAAAGGAAGGGTTTGACATATAACATGGAGATACTCCTGTGTCTGGAGAAGCCATGTTTAGGACTCCAGATTCAAATGGTCCAGATTCATCTATAACCCAGGCAAGGACATATCCCACAAACAGGAAACAACGAGTCTTGGATTTTTCCCAAATTGAGGACTGCAAGCTGCAGTTTCATTCTATATCTGTGAAAGATATATTCCCAAAGGGAAATGGTACCATGGAGTTGTAAGCTGCTGAGGAAGGCAGATTTAGCCTTGGCACGAGCTATGGGGGCCCAGAGCTATAAAAAAAAAAAAAAAAAAAAAATCAACCTTGGGGTTTAGCTGCTGAAAACAAACAGAAATTGACTGCCACTATTGTCACTATCCGTTGATGTCATTCACTGGCCATTACATGACCTATGTGACTATCTCAATGAAAGGGAGACAATCACTGTTTGTATTGCTATACTTGATAACACTCACTGAAGCTTCTGATATAGGAGCAGCGAATAAAGAAAGAAAGACAAATGACAGCAAGTCTTCAACAGCAGCAGCAGCTGTAACAAAAGAGAACACGATCAAGCCTAGCAAACAGCAGCACTCATCAGCAGCAGGTTAGGTTTAAAGCTCCAAGTTCTCCACAGAGAATTGTCACACATGGTCATAGCCTAGTAGATTAAAAAATTGGCACAAATATTTGGTGACAGAAATTCTACTCAGTAGAAACAGTGCAAGCATTAACTAAGCAGTACTAAAACTGAGAAGTAGACGAGATATCCCTAATAATTGTGAGTTCAATTTCTGGGCCAGGCAGTGTGTATTTGGACTCAGTAGAAACAGGGCGAGCAATAACTGAGCAATACTAAAAAAAAATAAAACTGAACAAAATATCCATAGACATGGGCAGTGGAATGTGAATAGACTATCCCATAGATTAAATAAAGGGTTCAGTTCAGAATTTTCTATAGGTTACCCAGATTGATATATACCTGAGGAATGACTTAATGATGAAAAATGTTGTCATAACACAATCACAAAGAACTGTACCAAATAACAGAAACCATATCACTTGAGGACTTCCAACAGCAGTAACAACTAAAGTGGATAGCACATACAATTTGAAGAGAGAATAAAGACATAATGAAGACTGTGGAAACGGGTGAATAAAATAAGAACTAGATGATACCCTGAGAGGGTTCAGTTCAGAATTCCCTGTAGGTTATTCAGATTGATATACTGGATGTAACAGCAAAATTGTTCATTTGTTAGATTAAACTCTGAACTGTTTTATCTTCGAAATAATTAAAGATTATATGGTGGTTGCCAACTCGTTTCTGAGTATGGCCATTACTACATATCTTTTTGGAGAATATCTACAGATGTGCTGAACAAATGTGGCTCTTTATCCCAGCAAGAGACCTACAGACTGACTCAAACAGAGCACTTAAGAACCCCAACAGTGGGTGGTATATTATCATGCAATTTAAAATGTTGCATGAAACCGTTTCTGGACCCGCATGTCTTATGCCTTACCACAAATATCACATTTCAGTTGCTGAACATCTACGTTTTTATATATATATATATATATATATATATACACACACAGAGGGTGTAACAGATAAATTGTCCAATTGTTAGATTAAGATTTGAATCGTATGTTAAAAATGATTAAAGATATCTTACTGGAATTCTCCAAGGTTTTTATAACACTATTGGACTCTACTTTGACCAATAAGAATGTATAATTACTCTCCAAGCTTAAAAGAATTGTGATGAAATCAGTTATAAGCCAAAATGACATGTTCATCATTAATTAATCATAGATAAGGATCGGAAGGTCATGAAGGATTGAAATAAAGTTCAAATATATAATTCCAGGATCATTTTTCAACTTATTCAAGATGATCTTTGCCCTCTCTAACTTTCTGTCCTGGAATAACAAGGAGCCTCACAGGTTTCACTTCATTTTCAAGCGTTTTTTCACTGCTGTTTGAACTGTCATAGCTGAAACTCCTCTCTCATGTACCAAACATCTTCTGGATTGAATTTGATCTTTTCTAATTGTTCTGTTTAGCTCTAAGTTGAAATGATGATCCCTCTTCCTGTTGTGACCTTCTGAACCAGTTTTCTCTACTGATCCCTTTTTTTTAAACTTATTCACTGTTCTCTCGATAGTTCTTGAATGGACTTTGAAGATGGAAGCCAGAATATGAATGTTAGTACCATTACTGAAAGCCTGGATGATCTTTTTCCTCTCAGTATTGCTCATTTGGGAAGACAGTGAAGCTAACACAAAATGATTTTTACTTGTTCTCTTTCTAGCTTGTCGGATTTCCCCTCCTAATTTTCGAAACTGCTCCTAGGGGATGCTCTCTGGACTATAAATACTGTGCAATATTTTTTTCTCACTCTTCAACATATAAATCTCTCGCAGAAAATGTGTTCCTTTTGGGAAATGCATGAACTAACCACATATACACAATACATGTATGTGCAAACACTTTTCAAACAGTTTTCACATTCTTTTCTGACACAAATCATTGTCAATTGTAACCCTTTATTGTTATTATTATTTGTTTGTAAATACATATTTTGGTTGTTGTCATTTCTTTTCATTTCTTCATGTAGACTCAGATCCCGTGTCCTCCATGTTTGTTGTGGGTATTTCAGGAGACAGTGTGTTATTCTCAATTTCAAACACTGACGTTACTAACGACCACTACAAGTTGGGACTGGCATATACGTCTGGAACAAGCTGAATAACTCAAAGGGTTTTTCAGTGATTCTTGCAACAAATTCTGGCAAGATGGCTAAATGTCTTATCTGAAAATCTGGAAAAAAGAAACTCAATTCGTTTAGTTTTTTTTTTTTTTTTTTTTAGATATTAAACATTTTGTAGTTACATTTTGCTGTTACACCTGGTGTGTATATATATCTCGTGATGAAATTGATCATAAATGAAAGTGATATATTCATCATTAATTAATCATAGCTAAGGATTGGAACCTCATGAAGGATTTAAATAAAGTTCATATATATATATATATATATATATATATATATTATTCCAGGATCATTTTCCAACTTATTCAAGATGATCTTCCTCCACCCTAACCTTCTAACTTTCTGTTCACAAATAAATTAAATTATTTTTGAAATATTTATTTATTTATTTATTTTACATACGTTACAAGCATTTAAGATTTTATGAAAATTCTATAAATTAAAATTTCAGGATGATCATATTTATATTAATTAAATTGCTTAGAGAATGTAAATCATCAATTTGTTTTGTCAAACAGAAACACTATTTACCGAAAATTGGCTCTGAATCACAAAATAAAAAATGCGATAAAACTATGACATTATTTAATTAAAGACGTTTTTTTTTTGTTTTATAAATAATATATATTAAGAACACTATTGTCTTAAAACAATTTTGATGAATAATGAATTTTTAGAGGAATTGTTTACAATTTTAAATTAGAAAAATTTATTAAGTTTTAAATGTTATAAAATTCTGTAGTAGTTTTTAGTTTTGATGGTGATATTAAGTGAAAACTATATTTACTAATCATAAATGTAAAAGCTTAATACAATTCAACAATTCCCAACATTTTAAAAATAATTTTGAATTCTTTTTGTTAGTGTATAAATGTGGCAATTTTGTAAGTATGGGCGACCATACACAAAATTATCAGAAAATGAGAGTGATGTCTATATAACCTACTCCAACTGCAACTTCTGTCCAACTCTTTGACTGTTCAAAACACCCTAAGCGTCTTTTATGGACTCATGCTCCACACTAGAGTAAGGTGGGGTTTTCAGTGTTTTCCCCAAGTTACCTAATTAAGCCAATTCTAACAAGGTTTTTTTCATTTAGAATTTTCTTGCGAGGTATTATATTTCCAAATTTGGGAATTGCCTCATCCTGCAGGAAGTGGGAATAGGATTTGCTCCCACTTCCTTAGAGCCATATCTCTCACCAGTACTTTGGTCAGGTGGAGACAACTATCTTTCACCTGGAGACAACTATCTTACACCTGAAACATTTCTTGAGGCCTCCTTATATCTGCCACTTCCATTGAACTGTTGCTTACACCACCACCTGACTCTTTCTCCACTTAACCTTCCTAGCCTTGTTTCGGCAGTAATCAGTCATTTTTTTTTTTTTTTGACTGTCAACAATTTCACATTTGTGATTTTTGTTTGGAGAATTTTCAAAATATTCGTCTTTCCCAGCAAAAGTGAAAATTTCAACTTTGTAGTTTATTTACGTATACTTTCCAACTTTTATGACAGTCAACAATATCAAATCTGTTATATTTTATCAGTCAGGGAAATCTTTAAAATTTGTCTTTATTTCCATAGCGCAACCTCTTTCACAGATGCATAATTTATTTCTCTTTAACCACTTTCAGACAGTGCTGTCCTTAAAATAACTGAAGTATATTTACCAGAACCTATCCAAAATACCATCGTCCATTGGCATCTCTCCCTGACTGATCATTATTTAAATCCTTAAGTTATCTTCAGGCTTTTATCTTAAAATAATACTGTGTACTTTTCACCTCTGGCCAATTGGAATTTATCCAGGTGGCCAGCAGTAAAAGAAATATTATCATTCACATTTTTTTTATTGGCTGTCTTTGCTTCCAGGAAGAAAGGCTTTTTCTTTGAGAATAAAATTTTCGCTACTTTTCTCGG
Source organism: Acanthosepion lycidas (assembly GCA_963932145.1). Lineage (NCBI taxonomy): Eukaryota > Metazoa > Mollusca > Cephalopoda > Sepiida > Sepiidae > Acanthosepion > Acanthosepion lycidas. Next base: position 63,484,911 of record OZ010609.1, on the reverse strand, counting down.
TATATCTATCATTCTATCCTTTAACTCTTTTAGGCTGGTTCCAGCTTAACCTTTTTCAACCAGGCCACTTTGTTACAACTATAGTAAATGATATGTCCTGGAAAGGAATATATTTGAACGAAGTGGTTTTGGCTACTACAGTGTAACCCGGATATAAGAGAGATTTTCTCTAGTCCCAAATTAGAGCCTGTGCTAATGTATATATAATAGACCAAACCCGGATATAAGAGAAACCCGAGATATAAGAGACTTCTACTCCGGGCCCGACAACTCTCTTATATCCAAGTAGAATACGGTAGCAGTAATCAACTGATACATTTCATAGTCACAGGTAAGGAGTGTAGATCAATGGCGTAATCCAATGGGCATCATTATAGACTTAGCTCTCAGACTAAGGCTCTTTTGACTTTCCTACACGTCCGATGGTATTTATGACGGACACCAGCCAATCACATTCCATTGAGGGGGAACACAGGTGTACACATATTCCATTATGTCAGTAAATTTAAAGCCAAAAGTTTTAAAATTTAATAAAACATCAGATCACAGAGAAGATTTTACTAAATTTTTAGGTTTACTGAGTACTTAAAAATTAAATAAAAAAGATGGTCACATCATTTTCTTCAATTATGTTTTACAGATAAACTCTCCATAGGATGACATTAAACCTGTCATCACCTTGTCAAATACGTCAACATAGCAACTGTTGGTTAAAAACACAGCTAAAAAAAAAAAAAAAAAAAAAAAAAAAAAAATCAATCCTTTCAGTCAATTTAAATTAGTTTTAAATTTGAAATACAGCAAAATATTTTGCTTCTTGGAAATATTAAATAAAATCTATTGAAATTAAAACTAAAATAAAATCCTTAAGAAAGACTTAATTTTTAAAAATTCATTTTAAAACTTATGTGTCATTTTTTTTTTGTGGGGGGAGGTACGTGCATTAATATAATTCAATAATTGAGCTGAAAATCATTCGAGGTGTTGAAAAACCACGGATTTATATTTGGCTCAAGTGTGAGAGGCCATTATTATCCTGAAATAACCCACAAATGTAAATGAACACAAAGTGGTTAAATATGTCAGTCCCCAGTCAGTGAGACATTTAGGTTGATCGAAAGAGTTATCCTATCTCATCACCAGGCACAATGTCTTTTTGTCAAGTGGAGTCCATGGCTTCATGTTGTTCACATAACATTCATACTCTACCATCATTCTGAAACAACTGAAACATAACCCATCAAACCATGCTACACTTTGCCAGTCCTCTAGGATAGGATCAAGTGTCTAGGTGTGGTTCTGTGTTCAGTATTGTGGTGTTTGCAGGAGCAATCTGGTGAGTCCTCTGCTCTCATATCCCTTGAAAGCTAAAGACTCCTAAACTGACTTGCAGGATATTCCTCTTGTACCTCATGCATTGAATGAGGATCTTTCACTTGTCTGTTAACGCAGATAGCTCTAAACAGCTGCCAATCATTAAGGACCAGTGATCAACCACTGTACCATCTTTGGGGGATAGTAATGCCTTCCATCAGTCATTCTTTTTGTATACATGATATCATAGGTGAAGGGACATCAAATGTCCCCTCCACAGTTTGGGATATTCAGTTCATGAGACACTATTATATCCCATTCAAATTCTGTTACTTCATAATGCCATAAAGCCATCTTTCTTTAAATTTTTTTTCTTTTGTTTAATCATTTTGCTCCAAGCAAGGCAATAAAGCCACTAGGATGCAAGGGGTTATTGAGCATTAGAGAATATGAGAAAAACTACTATTAAGGAGAGAGGACAATAAAAGAACAAGAATTAAGAAGACAGAAGATAACGATTGACATTGCATTTAAATTTTTGAAGATCAAAGGCAATAAAGCCACTAGGATGCAAGGGGTTATTGAGCGTTAGAGAATATGAGAAAAACTACTATTAAGGAGAGAGGACAATAAAAGAACAAGAATTAAGAAGACAGAAGATAACGATTGACATTGCATTTAAATTTTTCAAGATCAAAGTTTACTGGGAAGCAAGAAGCTGGAAGAGTTCCACAAATGAGAAGTGAGAAGAAACTGTTAGCATAGAACTTACATCTAGCCATTTCAAGTGTAAAATGACAAGACCTAGCCACCAATTTAGTACTGCTCTTAAATTCATAAAGTCTAGGTACCAAAGAGGAAAGCTCATGAGAATTGTTTGTAACAAGCCAGTTGTTAACATTGACTCAGCAGACATCAGATCACAACTTATAACATCTGATAGGATGGCATATCTAAGATGTTTTTCTAAATAACTGCCGGCACATTTTATGTGTAAAATAATTTTTTTCTTTTGACATCATTTCACTCCCAAGCAAGGTAATAATGCCAGTAAGATGCAAGGACTTACTGAGAGCAAAAGGGAATAAAAAAAACAATGTAGGGATACAAAAGGCAATTATCTCCCTTTCGTTGAGATAAAGTCACAAAGGTCATGTGATCACTGGTGAATGACATCAGGGGAATAAAGTAAAGAAGGGTAGTTGCAATGTAAAGCCTGGAGTAGAAGGAGATCCCTAGCTCACTGTGTTAGGCCTTACAGGAAAAAAAAACACTCAATCATATATGTATGTATTTGTCCCAAACAGAGAAATAACATGGAGGTGACAACATATGGTGAATGAAAAAAAAAAAAAAAAAAAAAAAAACAAAAAAAACAAAAAACAAAAAAAAAAAAACAACAAGGGAGAGGGTGGTTACTTGTAATATTTCTTGACAAAAATTTGAGAAAAAAAAATCAACTTATGGACTATCAAGAAATAATTTATTATTCTTATAATTTTATTTTTTTCATTTTATATATTTGTTATTTTTTCATTACCCATTTTATTTTTTATTTTATTATTTTTAAAAAATTATTTTATACTTTATTTTTTATTTAATTTATATTTTGTTATATTTCTTATTTATTTTTTTTAATTACTTTTATAATTATTATTATTAATTTAATTTAATCTTTTTAATCAATTCCCCCCAAGCAAGGTGATAAAGCCACTCAGATGCAAGGGCTACTGGGAGTGAAAGAGAATGAAAAGACTTTAGAAGAAACTGGAAACAATGGATAAACCTCTACCCCTGTTCAAAAGAACACAGAGGATTTGTTTTTATATATTTTATTTATATTTACTTAAAAATTATAACATATACATGTTGTATCATCACTAAAGAAACAGCCATTTTGTTTCAACACCTCTGTTGTCTTGTCATGTGTTGGTATTGATTGCAAAAAAAAAAAAAAAAAAAAAAAAAAAAAAAAAATATATATATATTTTATTTATTTAAAAAAAAAAAAAAAAATAAACACACCTGACGTTTGTCTCTAGAATATTCTTAGAGTTAATTATATACAACCAACATTCTAGTGTAGAATTCTACGTTAAAAAAGTGGTTAAGTGACAACCTCCACCAGATCACAAGTTGTATCACTGTTTTTCTATCGATTTGACCTTGGCTGGTTCAACAAACAGACAGACCTTTAAAAAAACAGACAGACCTTTAAAAAAAAAAAAAAAAAAAATTACCGGATAAACTCTTCTATTAGGTTGGTGCAAAAATAATGACGGTTTTTGACGTTAAAAAATACGTCAAAAACCGTCATTATTTTTGCACCAACCTAATATCAAAAGCTACCAACCATCTAATGGCCGGTGGTGGTGGGTGGGGTGGAGCTAGAAAGTATTTCATCTAAAAGAACAGGCAAGAAAACAGTATTGACTAGCAACTGTGCAGAATACATTATTAAATGACCGATTGTTGTCACCTAAGCTTTCACGGTCGATTCCTTTGACTTGATCAACAATCTAGATTAAGTGAAACACGACCTGATATCCCGGACAGAATTGATAAAACCTGAATCTTCTTTCGTTAAATAATGTACACAAGAGATTTGACCTGGATTGAACAAAAGGATAGAATGAAAAAACGATTATTCTATAATGTTGCCATAGAAACACCTAAGATTAAATCTTTTATATCTAAAATTATTGTTCATTCACTTCTCGGCTTGGACAATGTCAGCATGAGGGTGTGTGGTTTTGTCAACTTTCCTCAAGTGTTGATCTTTTCATGAGGATTTTGGAAACGATCGCTTTTCCCTCTTGTTATAGGTACCTCTAAAAATCCATGTTGAAAAAAAACAAACAAAAAGGCCAAAAACAGAAAAAAAAAATTTATTGTCTAAACATTTGTGTTATGATGAAAGATCAAAGAATTTTTCACATAAAAATTATTTTTTTTTATTCTTTTCTTTGATAGAATCCAAAGAAGAATCTGCAATGTTATTGGTCTTGACCTGGCATCTCAGCTTCAGTCCCTTTTCCACCACCATAAAGTTGCCTCCCTGTGCCTTTTCTATAAATACTTTCATGGTAATTGCTCGAATGAGCTCTTCTCTTCTTTTTGAATTTAAGTGCAGTAATAGACTAGCATCAAGATCTCATCAACTTACAATTGAGCTGGCTAGATGTAGCCATAAATTATATGCTAATAGCTTCTTTTCTTGCCCCTCTTGCTTGTGTAACTCCCTTCCGGCTCTATGCTATCCAGCCAACTTTAATCTGCAAATATTTAAATGCAATGTCAATTGCTATCTACTGTTCTCCTGATTACTCTTTCCGCTTCCCACTCATTAATAATGTTTCTGTTCCTAATTCTTCCACACCCAGTAACCCCTTGTGTCTTAGTGGCTTTAAAGCCTTACTTGTGGAACTCCCTTCCAGCTCCATGCTTTCCAGCCAACTTTAATTTTCAAATATTTAAATGCAATGTCAATCACTATCTACTATACACCTGATTACTCTTTTTTCTTCCCACTCATTAATAATGTTTCTGTTCCTAATTCTTCTACACCCAGTAACCCCTTGTGTCTTAGTGGCTTTACTGCCTTGCTTATGGAACTCCCTTCTGGCTCCATGCTTTCCAGCCAACTTTAATGTTCAAATATTTAAATGCAATGTCAATCTACTGACTGATTACTCTTTCCGCTCATTATTAATGTTTCTGTTCCTAATTCTTCTCCACCCATTAACTCCTTGTGTCTTAGTAGCTTTACTGCCTTGCTGGGAGAGAATCTGATTAAAAAGAAAGGAACCTTGGAAATTTTAGTTAAAAATCTTGTTTTTTTGGTGTCAACATGAGACCATTAATTTGTACGGGAAATTTGAGCACACTGATTTGGAAATTCTTGCAAATATCAGATAATTGTTGGATTTTAATGAAACTTTCAGGAATTATTCATAAATGAATTAAATTATTTTTTTTAAAGATTTTTTTTTTTTTTTAGAAAATCTTGAGAAAAATACTTTTTTTTTTGCATCTATTATACTTCCACTCATTTAATTTAATGAAAACTTTTTTACTCAGATAACTGATCATAAAAACTTGAATTATACACGTGTATATATTGCATCTAACTAGTTTCTGTAATTAGTTGGCAGAAAAAGGATTAGGAAAGACAGAAAAAACAAATTTTAATACTAAACAAAAAAAAGCCAGTATAATAATAATAAAAAAAAAACTGCACACAACTATGACAGCTGTCCTGACAGAATGAAAATTGACCTTTTAAAATTAAGTTGAAGCTCAACATTACTAATATCCTTTAAAGATAGTACCACAACAAACATCTTCACCAAACTAATCATTGGAAAATTCGTAAACATAAGGAATCAGCACATATGCTAGGCCACAAAAATCCCCTGAGCTGACCAAACATAGAAATGAATACAATATGGGAACCAGTAATTAGGAGTTCCAGAGAAAGGCAATAACAACAACAAAAAAATTGCAATATGAGCTCTGGTAAAAATATGAAACGATAACAGCAAAAATTGCAATATGTGCACTAGTAAAAAAAATGGTTGGTTTATAATACCCAGAAATTCATACACAAGGACACATGGCATAGTGGATAAAGACGTTAGTTAGATCCAGTGACAGGACCCAAAGAGTGTGAGTTCAATACCTGGTTAAGCCAGTGGAGAACTTGGAGAGGAGAATTAACAGGGATAACTGATAACTGACATCCATTAAACATGGCATGTGGAACTAGAACAGTCTACACCAGTGAGCAAAATAAAGGGTTCAGTTCGACATTCCAACCACCTGAAGAAGGCTTGAGCGTACAATGGCTGAAACGTTGTAATAAATATGACGACAATAGTCCGAATAATGTAAATAGTGTACATAATATTATTTTAGGTTACGTAATAATGTCGTTTTTTGATGTTAAAATATATGTCAAAAAACGACATTATTACGTCATTATTTTTGCACCAACCTAATACCTCATCTCAGAAATATAGACAGATACAAAACAAGATTAAATTCGTCTTCTGGGCCTCAGTCTATGACAATGCTATTCTGCTGAGCAGTATCATTTGTTTAAAATGAATATTGCCATTAATTTTCAAAATAATTAAAATGAAAATCGGCAAAGTTTAACCTTTAGCCTGCAATAAAATGGTGTGTCAAAGGAATAGATTTTCTCTTGACACCGTTAGTATTTTAACCTTTAGCACAGTGCATTGTTAATATTACTTCATTTTCCACTGCATTCTTTTTCCAGGTCTCTCAATTGCTGTAATTTTATTGTTACTTTCACTCAAATGTGTTTTTTTGTTGCCATAGCAGGATATGACAACACAAGTATGAAATTCAAACAAATTCAAGGATCAGAGTCACCTACAGTGGTAGGATAAACATTTTGCACAGCAAATGAAGTCACATACAGAGTAATAAAGGTTAACTACCTTCACTCCTCAGAAAACATTAGCAACCCTCATTTTTAACATCTGAAGAAGGCCGAAGTGTACGACGGCCAAAACGTTGTAATAAATATGGCAACAAAGGGGAGGACAATAGTCTGAATAATGTAAATAGTGTACAGTATGTGGATGTTGTAAAGAAAATAGGAACAAAGTTTAATAAACATACCAGCAAAAAAAACAGCGTGTTAAATGGATGCTTTTTTTGTATTGACACTGACAATGTATACAACTTTCTTGTGAGTACATTGTTATACTTTGCCAAATTATTCTTGAAAATAGACACACACACACACACACACACACACACACACATATATATATATAACTTTTCACCCCAAGCAAGGTAGGAGTGCTACTAGCACGCAAGGGGTTAGAGAGAGTGAGAGCAAGAGTAAAGAGGCATGAAAAAGGAAAGGATGAAGAGAAAGATGGGGGAATAGATCAAGGCATCTGGAGATGTCGATTGACATTGCATTTGAATAGCTGGACATTATAGCAATCGGGGAAGCAAGTAAGAGGAAGGGAGTTCCACAGACGGGAAGTGCAAGACATGACGAAGCTATTGGAGTAGATAGCTAAATTTAACCATTTCGACAGTGAAAGGGTGGAACTGAGATGCCGACCTAGTGGCATGTTTAAATTCCTGCAGTTTGGGAACTAGCAAAAATAGCTGATTTGAGCATTTACCATGAAAGTATTTGTAGAAAAGACAGAGGGAGGTGATAGCATGTCTGTGAGAGAGCAACTGTAAACGAGATACGAGATGCCAGATCAGGGCCAACCACATTGTATATCTGTATATACCACATCTCAGAAATATAGACTAATAAATAGTATTTAGCATTTTTGTTGTCAGTTGTCAAAAAAAACAAAAAAAAAAACAGATGCTCTCAAATTATTTTAGTGAATTTATGTGGGGAGAGAAAATGAAAGAGACTTTACCAGCTTATTCTTGAAAATAAACAATCTAATAAATAGTATTGAAACTATTTATATTGTTCGGACTGTTGTCTTCATCTTTATAGTCATATTCCTGATGCTTCAGCCATTGTATGCTCTGGCCTTCTTCAGGTGACGTACATTAGAATTTCAAACTGAAGGCCAGAGCATACAACAGCCAAGACATTGTGAATAGGACAATAAAGATGAGGACAATAGTCCAAACAATGTAAAAAGTGTAAATAGTTACAATCTCAGAAATATAGATTAATAAATAGTGTTTAGCATTCTTGTTGTCAGTTCTCAAAAAAAAAATAAAAGAGAGATGATCTCAACTTATTTTAGTGAATTTATGTTGGGGAGAGAAAATGAAAGACACTTTGCCAAATTATTTTTGAAAATAAACAATCAATCTAATAAATAGTATTTACACTATTTACATTGTTTGGACTGTTTTCATTTTTATTGTCATTTTCACCACTTTTCAGCCATTGTACACACTGGCCTTCTTCAGTTTCTGTCTATATTTCTGAGATTGGGTATTGTAACAATTTACACTATTTACAATGTTTGGACTGTGTTGGAATTTTTGGGTATCCTGGTGTACTAGTGAGCCAGCCAAAATGAGCTGACTCATTTTATAGTTCACCAATAGAAGGGTTAACCAATCAGAAGGCTCAAAATATTCAATGCGGCATGTATAAAGGTGGCCATGTTTTTGTTTTCCCCAAATATTCATTGGCAGCCTTTGATATTGAAGACTGAAGAATTACAGAACAGCTGCTGGTGGTATTGGCGAGATAGTCAGATTCAGTAGAGTGTCTGACTCGTGAGTGTTAATCTTTAACGTTGTTTCATTGAACAGATTACATATTGCGCTGGATTCTATATTCATAGACTATGGTGAACATGGTCAACAGACTGTTGTCTTCATCTTTATTGTCATATTCATGACATTTCAGCCATTGTATGCTCTGGCCTTCTTCAGGTGATATATATTGGAATTTCAAAACAAAGGCCAGAGTATGCAACTGCCAAAACATTGTGAATATGGCAATAAAGCTTTGGTAATTTTTTTTTGCTGGTAATTTAAAAAACAAAAATAAAAAAAATTGCGGGTAATTTTTTTAATGTATTTTTATATTTACATGTTTTGACCCCAGTTTGAGTGTGCACTATTTGCCCATAACTGGGACCCTAACAGGTGCTACTACCCTGGGTCCAGGTGAACCTGGAAGCAACAGAAATTAAGAGGTGGTTCCATGCTCCCCAAAACTTCCGTCAGAGGACAACAATCCAAACAATGTAAACAGTTACATTGCCTCAATCTCAGAAATATAGACTAAATAGTGTTTAACATTTTTGTTGCCATTCTCAAAAAAAAAAAAAAAAAAAAAAAAAAAATGATGCTCTCAACCTACTTTAGTGAATTTATCTGGTTGGGGAAAAAAACAACGAAAGAATTACCCAGAAAATGCCTTTTTTTAAAAAAATTATAATTAATTACAAATGCTCATCATGGTGCATTTATTTAATTTTTTTTTTTTATTCCAGAGTCCAGATATTAGGTTGGTGCAAAAATAATGACGTAATAATGTTGTTTTTTGACGTATTTTTTAACATCAAAAAACGACATTATTATGTCATTATTTTTGCACCAACCTAATATTTTGGTTGTGAATTTTTCTAAGAAATGCGTGGGCAAATGTATTTTTTTTAATTTTTTTAGCCAATAGGATTTCTTGAAACATTTAAATTAGGGATGAATTTGAGAAAGATTTTTTTTTTATGTCAATTGAGCCTATTTTTGCACAAATTTTTACTGTTTTGTTATGGAAATTTCTCGAAGCTTATTTTTATTTAACAACCAATGAAATTCAAGAAAATGTCTGAAATTGAAATGAGGGTTACTAAATTTTTATACATTTATGAAGAAAAAAAGTTTTCATTGTTATTTCTTTATAACATGGTAAATAATAAATACTGCATTGTAGTTGGTTCCTATATAGTCACAATATTTTTTGTGATGTCAATGAATACTTGTCACTTTTGTAATGCTTGTTGTAGTAGAGACTTTGTAATTGCAGATATAACTATGTTGTTGAACAATGCTAATGTCAGATGCCTTCAAATATCACTTGCATTAATAGTACTTACTTGATAATACTCGAAAGTAACCCATATAGTGATCCAAATAGAAAAATATTATAGTAAATAAAGTAGAGAATAGTGCTCCATATAGTAATAGAGGATAGAGTAGAAATAATGATCCATACAGTATAGAGGATAGAATAGAAATGCGATCGTTAGCTGTCAGCTAATTCCTACATGTATGCGTTTCCGCTATGGTCATGTGATCCACTTAATTCAATAATGGGATCGCCTGTGTTTGCTCACTGGTGATCTGTGTTCAAACTCAAGTGTTGGCAGTGACATTTTATTCCTATATAACAACCACAATTCTATGATGGAAGGGAGTGGTGATGTTTGCTCTATGGTCACGTGGTCTACTTAATTCAATAATGGGATCGCTTGTGTTTTCTCACTGGCGATCTGTGTTCAAACTCAAGTGTCAGCAGTGACACTTTATTCCTATATAACAATATTGTAAATATAAAATTATTATTGTAAATAAACAATCTAATAAATAGTGTTTTGTATGTGCTTTCATACATTTGGGTCTTATTAAAATTCTAAAAATAGCATATGGTCTGTTATTCCTGCTATATATTTAGAGATTCTTGATAGAATCCAAAAAAGAATCTGCAATGTTATTGGTCCTGACCTGGCATCTCAGCTTCAGTCACCATGTACCTTTTCTATAAGTAATTTTATGGTAACTGGCCTGATGAACTTTGCCCTCTGGTATCTAGATTACTGATACATTAATAGCAGGGTCAAGAGCAAAACACCCTTTTGACACCCTGTTCTTTTTGTTAAACTATGGAAAAAAAATTGTATAAATATAAAATACAGCCCTCACCCAATATATCTCTCCCACAACTCACATGGCATCCCAATTCTCAATCTTGTTGGTGTGCACCTAAAGCTGGGAAAGGATTTGTTGCATGCTCACAAGACGACAAGATGAAAGAAAGGCCTTGTCGAGAAATGAAAACACAAACCCTATTTTGCATATTAGTTTGGTTAATGGCACATCAACTCCTTATGGGTCATTTGATGCCGAAATTTTATTTTTTTGTGACCTTCTTTAATTTTTTTTTTTCTCCAAAAAATACATTACTGGTAATTTAAAATTTTTTTTACTATGAAAACATTGCTAGTAATTTTTTTAAATATATTGTTATATTTCCATGTTTTGACCCCAGTTTGGGTGTGCACTATTTGCCCATAGCTGGTGTTGCTACCCTGGGTCCAGGTGGACCCGGAAGCAACAGAAATTAAGAGGTGGTTCCATGCTCCCCAAAACTTCCGTCAGAGGGCAACAATCCAAACAATGTAAATAATGTAAACAGTTACATTACCTCAATCTCAGAAATATATATATATATATATATATATATATATATATATATATAACATTTTTGTTGCCATTGTCATTTTCTCATAGCTGGGACCCTAACAGGTGCTACCATTTTCAGACAGGGTGGACCTGGAAACAATAGAAATTAAGGGGGGGGGTCTATACACCCCAAAAACTTCCCTGTCAGAGACCCTGCTGCTGGATGTAGTTTATTGTTATACCCAGGATGAGTTTCCCCATGTGGATGTTTTATTCAGGGCTTCACCTTCTTGTCCAGGTGAGTAGGTAGGTGATGCTTCAGGCAAATGCTCTTCTCCTTTACCAACTCTGTGTCTATCTACTCATCCCAACATGGTAGATGGCATTATGAATAGCAATTTTAGAACCGCATGACAAATATGTCCATTTCTTGCCAAGGATAGACCAGAACTCACTCCAATCTGAAGCATCACTGTTAATATAGACCAGTACCAATATATAGGGAGGCATGGAGTAATGGATAGCGGATTAGATTGAGGAACTGAAGAGCCAAGCTTGAATTCCCGTTGAATCCATTACATTCACTTACGTGCTAATACCCTTGGGAAAGGTATGAATCCTTTTCTTCCCCCAACCCAGCTGTGGGTAAATAGCAGGACAGACAGGGTTCTATAGCCTTGGATGGCAATGGGTCTACTGCAGAAAGAAATGGCAACATACTGCGAGGAAAAAGGAGTAATCGATAGCAGCTTGGATTGAGGAATCGGAATCACGCATGGTAGCAAGGGAGGGACGAAAGGAAGGAAGGAAGACAGAACGGAAAAGAAAAGTGAATAAAAGAGATAAAAAAAGAAAATAAAGAAGGAAGAAAAGGAAAATATGAAGAGGAAAGGAAAAAGAAAGAAAGAAAGAAATGAAAATAATGAAAGCAAAAAAGAATTAAAAAAAAAGAATGAAATAAAGAAAGAAAGCAGAGAGCCGAGTTCAAATTCCAGTCAAATCCATTACATTCACTTATGTGCTAATACCCTTGCGAAAGGTATGAACCCTCTTCTTCTCCCCCCCAGTTTTATTCAACCCATATCAGGATTAAGCCTAGACTGAGTTTGTGTCCTAATTCTGCAGACAGGATAGATCAGGTTCTATAGCCTTGGATGGCAATTGGTCTACTGCAGAAAGAAATGGCAACTTACTGCGGGAAAAAGGACTAATGGATAGTGGCTCAGATTGAGGAATTGGTGAGCTCAGTTTGAATTCCAGTCAAATCCATTACATTCACTTACATGCTTGGGAAAGGTATGAATCCTCTTCTCCCCCCAGCTATGGGTAAATAGCAGGACAGACCAGGTTCTACAGTCTTGGATGGCAACTGGTCTACCACAGAAAGAAATACCAACCTACTGTTGGAAAAAATCTGCCTCTTCTTCTTCCCACCCCAGATATAGGTAAATAGCAGGACAGACCGTGATATAACCTTAGATGGCAACTGGTCTACTGCAGGAAAAAAATCTGCCTCTTCTTCCCCTCCCCCCAGATATGGGTAAATAGCAGGACAGACCAGGTTCTATAGCGTTGGATGGCAACTGGTCTACTGCCGAAAGAAATGGCAACCTACTGTGGGAAAAAAAAATCTACCTGGTCAGTCATGTATTGAAAGATACATGATCACCTATGCATGTATCACACATGATACATAACTGACTGACCTGTACATAACACGTTATCAGTTTTGCTGCCACTTGATCTCCAAAAATTCCTCATCCACTTCTTTAGTTCCAATTCTGACTCAGTTAAAGTGGATGCCGCTGAGAAAACAGAAGGAACCATTTGCTGGTCTATCAAACAAAACCATATGAGATTGAGATAAAATCACCTCTTCTCTTTTTACGTGGGTGTCCATAGCATCACAATGGTAATTAGAAGGACACTTAAAAACCAAAAGAGACAGTTGAAATGTGATGGACGCATCATCATGCAAGAGGACTTGGTAAGTTTAACACTCACAATATATATTAAAAGGAGGAGCATCAGAGGGAAATAACCGAACAAATGAGATTTGGTAAATGGGTGACAGGGTAGGGATAAAAAGAGGGAAAATGATCAAAAATATGCCTCAAGCAACAACAGAAAAAGATGTGGAGAGCCATGATTGTATATGTCTGAAGGGATGTCACACAGAAAAAAGAAAAATGAAATTATTAAATGGTTTGTTTTTAAAACAGATACAGGATGGAAATTAATAGAGAATGTCATTATCAAATTAGAGAAATGGGCTCTTTTGTTCAGAAGACAGCCCAGTATTGATCTCAAATGCAACCGAGATTTGTAGCAAACATGATCACATGACATTACCATATTAATAATAATAATGATATGAATGAAATGAAAGGAGACATGTTTCGTTAAGAAGCATAGAACTACAGTGTGGACCCAGCCCTGTCGGATAGAACACAAGAGACCAACAAATAAATAATAATAATATGGATGAAGTGAAAGGAGACATGTCCCCTTGAGAAGCATACAACTACGGTGTGGACCTATCCCTGCAGGATAGAACACAAGAGACTAACAAAGAAATAATAATAATAATAATAATAATAATAATAATAATAATAATAATAATATGGATGAAGTGAAAGGAGACATATCCCCTTGAGAAGCATAGAACTACAGTGTGGACCCATCCCTGCAGGATAGAACACAAGAGACTAACAAAGAAATAATAATAATATGGATGAAGTGAAAGGAGACATGTCCCCTTGAGAAGCATAGAACTACAGTGTGGGCCCAGTCCTGCAGTAAAGAACACAAGAGACTAACAAAATAATAATAATAATGATATTATGGTTTTCAATAAATAAATGTTTGAGAATGTTTTATTTTTTATAATTCCAGTCCATAAAGACATTTTCAAGGGTTGTATAATCTGGCACAGTCATACTACTTAAGACCTTTATGAGACCAGAACTTGCTGCACAAGTAAACTAGCTTGTTAACCACTACTCAATGGCAGACACCCTCTAGAAGAAGAATCCTACCTGTTTAACTAGGTTGTGTCTCTTTTTAGCAGAAACAGGTACAATAAAATGAAAAGAAAGAAAAAGAAAACAATTAATTAGGATAGGGCAGGTGAATGGCTTCGGGCTTTCTTCCAACCAATACCTCCCCATTACTTAAAATAAATATTTTCTGGCACCAAATCTAGATTGGCTATTTTTTCTCTTTCTTTTTCTTTTTTTTTTGTTCCTTTTCTTTGTAAAATACTTATATTTCAATCTCTTATGTAAAGGTGCAGCAGTTAGAAATGATACTTCTTTTCCACTCGTCTTTTGCAACAAAGAAAGCATTTTACAGTAAGTGGTTGATCGTCTCTACGAGTCAAACCGAGGCGATTGTTTGTTTTTTGGTTTATTGACTGATACATTTTCTACAACTTAACCCTTTGCAGGTTATTTAAAGCCAAAAAATATTTTTAGATTTTAAGAATATTTTTTGAGATAATAATGCTTACTATTTAATCCATAGTTGAGGGGAGAAGAGCATAATTCATGTCTAATAAGAATTTGATAAACAAAAAAATTATAATGTGAATATAAAGTGGGGGATCAATTCTATATTACAATCAATATATAAACTGATTCCTCACTTGATGGCCGTGATAGTATCTATACATTTATATTTCAAAGAATGTAAATAAATCTAAAAGACATGCCTGTGTAGCTAATTAGTATTTCATTGATTGATTCGTTTTCTATGTCTTATCAACCCTTTGCAGGTTATTTAAAGCCAGAAATTATAATGTGGATATAAAATTGGGGATCAGTTCTATATTTCAATCAATATATAAACTGATCCCTCACTTTGTAGCCATGATAGTTTCTATACATTTATATTCTCGAGAATGTAAATAAAACTAAAAGACATGCTTGTGTAGCTAATCAGTATTTCATTGATTGATTGATTAATTTTCTATGGCTTATCGACCCTTATCTGGGGGAGAAGCAGTGGATTCATACCTAATCAGAATCTGATAAACCAGAAATTATGTGGATATAAAGTGGGGGATCCATTCTATATTACAATCAATATATATGCTGAATTATAATCAATATATAAACATGATATAGATATATAGTTTGCAGATTGATTTGTTTTTTGAAGTTTACCTTTTACAAGGCTGGGAGACACTCAAGGTAGAGGCTCACAGAGTAAGAAGCACAGTTTATGCAGATATGTGGGGAAGATAACGATTTACTCTAGACTTGAGCAGGCCAACATTGTAGTGATTGGGAAAGCATCTCCTTGGGAGTTGATTCCACAGAGCAATGGTTTGCAGGAAGAAGCTGCTCAAGTGGAACTTACATCTCACAATCTCACATCTCATGTGGTTTGTTACAATGTGAGTACCATAGCAGGTCTTAGCCATTGACGGTTAGAACTGAAACTAAGGAATATATTTCATCTGAACACTTTCCATGGAACTAGCAATAGAGAAGTAAGAGGCGTGTGATCTTTTGTCTGTGGTAAAGTGGTTGTAGGGTGGGAAATAATTCATCACCCACAACAAAGATGAGGACAGCAGTCCGAAGATCCATAGGGTAAATAATGCTACCTCCTCATCCTATAAATTCAGAGAGAAATAATGGTTGATAGCTTCTTTTAATTTCTTTATTTTTTTTAAAAAATGACGTTCACCCTGTACAAGGCCCAAGAGCCACTTAAGGTAATGGGATACAAAGTTTATGCGGATATGTGGGTGAGAGGTTAAGATTGCAGTGAATGGGAAGGCATTTTTTGCAGAATCAGCACCATGAAGAAGCAGTTCGTGGGAAGATGCTACTTGATTGGAACTTAGGTCTCTCCAATGGCATACGAAGGGAATGAAGCTGGTTCACTACAATGTTTGTGGCATGGTGGGTGTCAGCCGTGAAGGTTAGAACTGGTGGAACTAAGGAATGTAGTTTGTCTGAATACTTTCCATGGAAATAGCAATAGAGCAGTGAAAGGCTTGCAATATTTTGTCTGGGGTTGATAGGGGTTGTAGGGTGGAAAGTAGTTTATCACCCAC
>OZ010609.1:63441141-63466141 GCA_963932145.1 Acanthosepion lycidas | reverse complement strand
ATCCAAGGCTATAGAACCCTGTCTGTCCTGCTATTTACCCATAGCAAGGGGGGAGAAGAAGAGGATTCATACCTTTCCCAAGGGTATTAGTATGTAAGTGAATGTAATGGGTTTGAACACTGCTCTCCGATTCCTTAATCCGAGCCATTATCCATTACTCCACCGTGCTTCCTTGAAATAGTGAGTACTTTTAACTAATTATAGCTTACAGCAGCAGGAATTAAAGGAAATAATTTAGTTGGACTGGTACTTGTATTTGGTATAAAAGACTGCCTGAAGTGCAACATGTAAAACAGTTTAGCCATTATCAAAAGACACTAAATGGCAATGATGAAAATAGTCCATTCTAGACGTCATGTAACTACTAAAATTATATGTTGACAACGCTATGTAACAATGAGCTTCTGGAATGACCGAAACAAACCAAAAAGAAATAAATAAAAGAAATTATTGTGTTAATCACAAGATGGGTTTCCAGGGGTGGTTTTTCAAGTTTTATTTCCTTACATTAAGCTGTAAACAAACTATATTATTTTCCTTCTGTAATTAAAATTTAAATATCTGAATATAGAAAGGATTAAACCTTAATTGCAAAAAGAGAGAATTCATGGTTGCTAGCAAAAGGGACAGCCCAACATGCAAAATTACAAATTGCGGATACCAAAATCAAACAAGTACAATAATTTAAATATATGGATAAATGTGAAAAATTCAACAGTAAAATCTGGAGACATTGATTTACAATTCATGATCCAACTGAGTAACCAAAATCAAGCAAGTGCAACAATTTAAATATCTGGGAAGTGTTTTAACAGAGGATGGGAAGGGAGACACTGTGAAGTCTGAAGGTGCATTGGGATACTGAAAGATACCTTCCAAAAGCTAAGCAAAGTATTAAGAAACAAAAAAGTTTCACTAGAAACAAAGAAAAGAATACTGAACTGTGACGTAATATCAGTCCTCCTATATGGCAGTGAATGCTGGACAATCTCTTCACAGATGAAGAAGAGACTTGAAACAATGAAGATGGTTCTAGAGAAGGATGCTGAGAATGCCACAAATGTGCTGGTCCTTGAAACCCAACAGGCCTCAAGAAAATAACTTTAGGTGTTGTGGGGGGGTCTTCTTTACAAGAAGTAGAAATTTACGAATTGGTATTTTATTGAAAAAAATAAAAAGACTAAAACCAATTCCAACACAGCTTAAATGCATATTTTTTGAACTTTCATTGAAGCAAAATGCACGAGGCGTTCCTCAAAGTCTAATTCTTGTGCCAAATCACGCTCAATTACAAGGGTTGCCAAGTAAGACACTCTTTAAAAAATCTCGTAAGACATGCTAGATCAAGTTTGTTTGTCCCAGCATCTCCTTTCCTGACTAGGGGGGCTCTCAAAATAATCTGACTTCCGGACCTTGGAAATTCTCTCCCTGGTATTGATGAGCAGTGGATCATAAACCGTTTACCCCAGCAGATTAAATAAGTGGTTCAGTTTGAAATTCACTGGGGGTTACCCTGATTGACTTATTCATAATGAAAGCTTTAGGGTACAAAAGCTGAAATGTGATAACAAGACAAATAAAGAGAATAGTCTGCTTATAAACAGTTTGATTAATGACAACTTCCTGTCCTAGAAATTCAGACAAAATAAAAATTATATTATCTTAGAGAATGCACATGTATGAAAAGGATACAAACAAAAAAAGATGTGTAAAAATGTCTAGAATTTATTCACACCCTTTTAAAAAGGTCTAGAATTTTTCACACCCTTTGTAAAAATGTCTAGAATTTATTCACACCTTTTCAGTTAAGTTGTGACCAAATTACACACATCAGATATCATAGCAGGATCTTTTAGGGTTTAGTAAAAAATATATGTATATATACCAAAAACAGTAACTCACCAACTTCAGAAATTCAGAAACTCACCTGTAAATAAAAAGAAAATAGAAAAATAGATTGATATGAAATGATAAAACTGCATGTTTCATGCAAATTGAGACAAAAGTGCAAAACTGCATGTTTCATGCAAAGTGAGACAAAAGTGCAAAACTGCATGTTTCATGCAAAGTGAGACAAAAGTGCAAAACTGCATGTTTCATGCAAAGTGCGACAAAAAGGCAAAACTGCATGTTTCATGCAAATTGAGACAAAAGTGTAAAATCGCATGTTTCATGCAAATTGAGACAAAAATGTAAAACCAGATATTCTATGCAAATGTTGAAAGAATCTATTTTATCTTTCATGCTAAAAGTTCAAATGGTGCTGATCTGAAAATGAATAAATCACATTCATTAAAAATATAGATGAAATTAAATGATAAAATCTAAAGAAGAATTAGCAATATTACTGATCCTGACCTGACATCTCAACTTCAGTCATTTTCCCACTGTCGTAATGTGACTTTTCTACAAATACTTTCATGGTAATTATTCAGATGAACTCTTCATTATTGTACCTAGACTTTAAGCACAGTACTAGATTAGCAGGTAGGTCTCATCATTTTACAGTTGAATTGGTTAGATTTAACCGTAAGTTCTATGCTAATAGTATCTTTTCTTGCATTTCTCACTTGTGAAACTTTTTTCTGTCTTCATGTTTTCAGCCAACTTTGATCTTCAAGAAGTTAAATGCAATGTCAATCACTATCTATTGTTTTCTTGATCACTTTTCTATTGTTCTCCTTCAATCTTCGCCTTTGAAACTCTTTTCCATTTTCATGTTTTCCAGCCAATTTTGATCTTCAAAAATTTAAATGCAATGTCAATCGCTATCTATTGTTTTCTTGATTCCTCTGCTTTTATTCTTCTCATTTCTTAATAAGGTTTCTCTTTTTCTTATTCTTTCACACTAAGTAACCCCTTGTGTCTTAGTCACTTTATAGCCTTGCATAGGCTGATATGTTTTAAAAAACAAAAAAAACAAAATCAAAACGAAGAACTGATGATTCATAACAGTTATCTGCCCTTGACTCAGCTGTAATTTATGCATATGTCAGAGGTTAAGAAATGTGCCATGTGACAGTCTTATGAGAGGTGTGACATGTAGGTCACCTTGCTAGTTGGAAACCATTCAGAAGAGTGATCTATGCATTTGTTGGATCCCTCCAAAAGTTTACCCCTCCTGGGTACGACGATAATCTGCGTCCAGCAGCAAGGCCTCTGATCAGGAGGTTTTGAGGAGTGTGGAACCACCCCTTAATTGCTTGTGTTCCAAGGTCTACTCTGACCTGGGGTGGTAGCACCTGTTAGGGTCCCAGCTATGGACAAATAGTTGACCCCAAAACCTGACACAAAACACTATGAAAGTGTAAAAATAGATTTTAATACCAGAAATACTTTTAAAAAAAAAATTAGCATCAGCAATAAATATTTGAAAAAAGAAAATATTACCAGAAATAAAAATCTTGTCAGCATTAAATAACCCATTGAGGTTAATATGCCACAAAACAAAAAAAACTATACATTTTGAAAAAAAAAAAAAAAAAAAAAAAAAAAAAAATGGCAATTTTGTTGGCATTAAACCATTGTGGTTGATATGCCATAAAGCAAAACAAACTAAACCAAAAGTTTACCATATTTTGGGTGACACAGATTGGAAGCGGATCTCTTCATTGACCTAGCTCTAAATTATCAGTGGGTGGGGTGGAGGGAACTGGTTGGTTACATTCAATGCCTCAAAAACCAATCTAGATACATTCTGTCATCACTCATTGGACCCTGGACTATCACCAATCATGATGAGTGAATGTGTCCTCAGGGAGGCCCTGTGCCTTAAGCACCTATTGGGACTTAAACTTGACCCAGACCAAGTGGAAATTGTACATACAATCCATTGTTATAGAGGCTGGAAAAATGGCCAGTTCCCCGTACTGCTCTAGTAAGTACATGACTCCTCCCACTATCCTAAAGCCTTACAAGAGCCAGATCAGGTCTAGAATGGAGTCCCATAGCCCTATATGGACAGGAAATGCCAAGTCTTCACTTTCCAATCTCTATAGTCCAAAAGTGACAAATTATTTTCCAACCTACAATACGTTCTCTGAGATTAAATGTTTGTCGCTATTTCCGTGGAAAGTGCTCAGGCAAATTACATTCCTTATTTCTGCCAGTTCTAGCTTTCAAAGTTAAGACCTGACCTACCATGCCACACGCATTATAGTGGACCACCCTCATTCCCTTCATGAGATCCAAGTTCCCCTTAAGCAGCTTCTTCACACAAATCACTGCTCTGTAAAACTGACTCCCAAGAGAGTGTTTTCTCCAATCACTGCAATCTTAACCTGTTCAAGTCTAAACTTGAAACAAGAGAAACAAAGAAAAGAGTACTGAACTGTTACGTAATATCAGTCCTCCTATATGGCAGTGGATGCTGGACAATCTCCTCACAGATGAAGAAGAGACTTGAAACAAGAGAAACAAAGAAAAGAGTACTGAACTGTTACGTAATATCAGTCCTCCTATATGGCAGTGAATGCTGGACAATCTCCTCACAGATGAAGAAGAGACTTGAAACAAGAGAAACAAAGAAAAGAGTACTGAACTGTTACGTAATATCAGTCCTCCTATATGGCAGTGGATGCTGGACAATCTCCTCACAGATGAAGAAGAGACTTGAAACAACAGAAACAAAGAAAAGGGTACTGAACTGTTACGTAATATCAGTCCTCCTATATGGCAGTGAATGCTGGACAATCTCCTCACAGATGAAGAAGAGACTTGAAACAAGAGAAACAAAGAAAAGAGTACTGAACTGTTACGTAATATCAGTCCTCCTATATGGCAGTGAATGCTGAACAATCTCCTCACAGATGAAAAAGAGACTTGAAACAACAGAAACAAAGAAAAGGGTACTGAACTGTTACGTAATATCAGTCCTCCTATATGGCAGTGAATGCTGGACAATCTCCTCACAGATGAAGAAGAGACTTGAAACAAGAGAAACAAAGAAAAGAGTACTGAACTGTTACGTAATATCAGGCCTCCTATATGGCAGTGGATGCTGGACAATCTCCTCACAGATGAAGAAGAGACTTGAAACAAGAGAAACAAAGAAAAGAGTACTGAACTGTTACGTAATATCAGTCCTCCTATATGGCAGTGAATGCTGGACAATCTCCTCACAGATGAAGAAGAGACTTGAAACAAGAGAAACAAAGAAAAGAGTACTGAACTGTTACGTAATATCAGTCCTCCTATATGGCAGTGAATGCTGGACAATCTCCTCACAGATGAAGAAGAGACTTGAAACAAGAGAAACAAAGAAAAGAGTACTGAACTGTTACGTAATATCAGTCCTCCTATATGGCAGTGAATGCTGGACAATCTCCTCACAGATGAAGAAGAGACTTGAAACAAGAGAAAGAAAGAAAAGTGTACTGAACTGTTACGTAATATCAGTCCTCCTATATGGCAGTGGATGCTGGACAATCTCCTCACAGATGAAGAAGAGACTTGAAACAATAGAAAGAAAGAAAAATGTACTGAACTGTTACGTAATATCAGGCCTCCTATATGGCAGTGAATGCTGGACAATCTCCTCACAGATGAAGAAGAGACTTGCAGCAATAAAAATGTGGTTCTACAGAAGGATGCTGAGAATGCCATGGATCAAACATGTGAGCAATGACCAAATCTTAGAGAAAATGGAAACAAAAGGAAACATACTTAACATCACAATGAGATAGTTGACATTTCTATGGTACATAATAAGGATAGAGGACTTGGAAAATCTGATACTCATAGGATAGATTGAAGGCAAGAGTGACAGAGGAAAACAATGTATAACGTACCTAGCAAGATTAAGTAAATAGATTACAGAGCAAGGTTGAGGAGAGACAACAAAGTTTATTAAGAACTACAAAGGGCTGGAAATTGTGGAGAGCCATGACTGTCTACATTCTGAAGGGACATAGTACATTGAAGTTGAAGTGATCATGTAAAGTTATCTTCACCAGACATTCTAATAATAATATCTAAAACCTTATGTCAACAGCCCACCCACCAAATGTAGATTCTGTCATCTATCATTCAGTTTACACACATTCCTTGTCTTTTCAACAGAAGTAGAGATTTCGTCCCACATTTCTGGTTTAGGATTGGGTTTCCAGTTCCTTCTAACGTCTTCTCATTCTTTTTCACTCCCAATACCTTTTGCGTCTTAGTGGCCTTATCACCTTATTTGAGGTGAATTGATTTAAAAAAAAAAAAAAAAAAAAAACAAAAAAAAAAAACAAACTTATTTTTGAAATTTTGAATTCTATTAAATGCTTTTATGCATCAGATCCAAGCCAATCAGTGTGAACAGGAATTTCTCAATCAAAATGGAATGGTTTTATTATTTATCAGACGTAATGGAAAGACATAACTCAGATTGTGTTTCACATCTTATTATCTTTTTTAGTTTTTGATTTATGCTTTTTATAACTATTTTTAGTTTTGGGGATATTTTTTAAAATCCATCCCATTGCTTGTGTTGACATCCCGTATGAGAAAGATAGAAAAGGAACAAAGATATAAAGGAAAAGAAAAGAAAAGGGGAAGAAAAAGAAAGAAAAAGAGAGAGAGAAAAACGAACGAAAAAGAGAAAGACGAACGAAAAAGAGAAAGAGAAAAACGAAAGAGAAAAAAGAAAAATGAGAAATGAGAAAAAGAAAGAAAAATAATGAGAAAAGAAAGAAGAAAAAGAAAAAGGGAGAAAAAAGAAAGAAAAAGGGAGAAAAAAGAAAGAAAAAGGGAGAAAAAAGAAAGAAAAAGGGAGAAAAAAGAAAGAAAAAGGGAGAAAAAAGAAAGAAAAAGGGAGAAAAAAAGAAAGAAAAAGGGAGAAAATAGAAAGAAAAAGAAAAAAGTAAATTAGTAAAACTTTTATCACTAAACCATTATCTAAAAAAAATTCTTACAATCTAAGAATATTATTTTTTTTGGTGGGGAGCGGGTGGTGGTGGGGGGAAATAACTTGAAAAGAGTTGATAAGCCGTAAAAAATATCAATTGGTGACAATCAATCTTCTTGGTGCATCTATTGCTTGATCTAGGCCAGCTGGTATTAATTTCACTGTTTAAGAAAAAACCCTATAAAACTGGTATACCAACTTAAACATGTGTGCACACTAAAAATAATGTTTATAGTCATCAGAAATTTATGTAGAATTACCCAACCCAATGTCATAATCTGGTTTTTGACATAAACCAGACAAAGCCTTAAAATGATAATCATAAACTTGCGTAACTCACAAAAATATAACTATTGCTAAGCATTAAAGATCCCTAAAAAGACATTTTAGTCATATTTCTTAAAGAATAAAAAGCACAATTAATAAAATGATGTTATTTGCTCAAGTATGATGACAAAACCCTTAAAATTAACTTAAACCACACTTCTTTATGTGTTGTGCCCCCTCAGGACATATGCGATCATGGCTCTCCACATCTTCCTGTCACTTGTAGCTTTTAATGAATTTTGTATTTTTGCTACTTCTCCCAAACCCTGTTCTACCATACATTTATTCAACTGAAATATGTTATGTGTTGCTTTCTTCTGTCCCTCAATCTGTCCTGTGAGTATCAGATTTTCCAAGCCTTCTTTCCTCTTTATGTTCCCCAGAAATTTCAACTGCCTCTTCCTGATGTTAAGTATAAGTTTCCTTTTTGTACTTTGCATTTTTGGGCTGGCCCTTTTCCTGACAACCACGAATTCCGTCTTCTTGTGGTTTATATTTAGTCCTTTCTTCTCACTTTCCTTCGCTATTTTCTCAAGTTTCCTTTCCGTATCTGCTATCAACATTGTGTTACCTGCATGGCTTATGTTGTTAAGATTGTGGCCGCCAATAACAAATCCTGGCAGGACATGTAATTCTTTCAGAATTGTCTCACTATATAGTTTGAACAAGTCGACTGAGAAGACACATACTAAGAATATAACTTGTAAAGGCATTAGAGAATTTACATAATAGCGCTTTTTTCTTTTATTGTTAAACTTGATGTTGAGGTTTGCTCAGAAAAAATTAGCATGAATAATTTTGAGTCTTTTCTTGACCCACTTACAACAATATCACTGAAATTTAGCAATGTCGAGCTTGGTCAGTGCCTAGATGGGTGACGCTTGGGAATAGCAGGTGCTCTATGCTTGAATATGCGGGTGGTGTAACTGATAATAGCATAAAATTGTTAAATTGTTTTTTGTTGCTTTTTTTTTTTATACAGCTCATCAATCTTTTGCAGGTTATTTAAAGCCAGAAAATATTTTTGGATTGTAAGAATTTCTTTTTGGGAGATAATAATGATTCGCTGATACACGTCCTACTATTTAACCCATAACTGGGAGAGAAGAGGTAGATGCATACATTTCCCAAGAGTATATACAAGTGTAAAAGTTTTCTTATTTGAATATTTGTTTGTTAAAATTAGTATTTTTAAGTGTATTTGGGTAGAAAGTAGCATCTATTTAAATTCGTATCTAACAGTAAAATAAAAGCTAGTTCATCTCTTTAAGATAATGATTATTTAAAAGCGAAATTGAAAGATCTTTCATATCATAAAAGCTTAAGATTTTTGCTGTAGTAAAATGTATGTTTTTCAAAATACTTATCCTCCAGTAATATTTGAAGTAAAATATAGCATACGCAGAATAGATTTAAAAAAAAATATTTTTTTAAATTTATACAGAATAGATTTTTCAAAAAGATTTTTTTTAAATATAATATATACAGAATAGATTAAAAAAAATTTTTTTTTAAATATAATATATGCAGAATAGATTTTTAAAAAATATTTCAAATATATACGCAGAATAGATTTTTAAAAAAGATTTCTTTTTTAAATATAATATACGCAGAATAGATTTTTTAAAAAGATTTTTTTAAAATATAATATACGCAGAATAGATTTAAAAAAGATTTTTTAAAATATAATATATACAGAATAGATTTTTTAAAAAGATTTTTTAAAATATAATATATACAGAATAGATTTTTTAAAAAGATTTTTTAAAATATAATATATACAGAATAGATTTTTTAAAAAGATTTTTTAAAATATAATATATACAGAATAGATTTTTTAAAAAGATTTTTTAAAATATAATATATACAGAATAGATTTTTTTAAAAAGATTTTTTAAAATATAATATATACAGAATAGATTTTTTAAAAAGATTTTTTAAAATATAATATATACAGAATAGATTTTTTAAAAAGATTTTTTAAAATATAATATATACAGAATAGATTTTTTAAAAAGATTTTTTAAAATATAATATATACAGAATAGATTTTTTAAAAAGATTTTTTAAAATATAATATATACAGAATAGATTTTTTTAAAAAGATTTTTTAAAATATAATATATACAGAATAGATTTTTTTAAAAAGATTTTTTAAAATATAATATATACAGAATAGATTTTTTTAAAAAGATTTTTTAAAATATAATATATACAGAATAGATTTTTTTAAAAAGATTTTTTTAAATATAATATATGCAGAATAGATTTTTTTAAATATATACGCAGAATAGATTTTTAAAAAAGATTTTTTTAAATATAATATACGCAGAATAGATTTTTGAAAAAGATTTTTTTTAAATATAATATACGCAGAATAGATTTTTTTAAAAGATTTAAAATATATACGCAGAATAGATTTTTAAAAAAGATTTTTTTAAATATAATATATACAGAATAGATTTAAAAAAACAAAAAATTATAAATTAATACGGAAAATACATATAAATATATGTAGCGGATTACAAAAGAGTGTGACATACATGTAAGTACGCCACTACATTTTCAGCTAAATGTCCATTTGGTTATGTCTGTTGAGTACAGGCTGGAATTGGAACTTGACATTCCGATGTCCAATCTTCTTGATGTATCTATTTCTTGATCTAGGCCAGTTGATATTATTAATTTCATTGTTTAAGAAAAAGAAAAAAAAACGGGTGTCTTAACTCAAACATCTACTAAAAATAAAATCTGTGTAAATAGAAATATCCTGGCCTATGTCATCAGTTGGTTCTAAAAGTCATGACATACTGAGAGCACTTTGACATGGGACAATGGTTAATGAGCTTGATTTGCTTAGTTACAACAGAATAGTGCCCCATGCTTTTGGCCTTGTGCCACATCTAAGTGATGCTTAGAAAATCATTTGGGAACCTTGTAATGTAATGTAATGGTTAGCAAGCTTGTCTTGCTAGAACAATTACCACTGAGTAGTGAGTTTGATCCTCACTGGGTGCTCCATACTTTCGGCCTTGTGCCAAATCTAAGCTATGCTTAGAAAATCATTTGGGAACCTTGTAATGTAATGCAATGGTTAGTAAGCTTGTCTCGCTAGAACAATTACCACTGAGTAGTGAGTTTGATCCTCACTGGGTGCTCCATACTTTCGGCCTTGTGCCACATCTAAGCTATGCTTAGAAAATCACTATACTGTATATACTGCGAGTTTTTATGATCACAACTGTGAAAATTAACCTTATTGCCGACACGGAAAACAAACTCTTAGTAAAAAGGAAGTTACCAATATCCAGAAAGAGGTTTACGCAGGAGCGTCTCTTTTTTAAAATTTTGGAATTGATGCAACTATGGCTACAGAACATTTCGCTTTCATTGCTTTCCTTGATAAAGTCAAAAGACAAAACACATCGGCAAGAACAAAGAATTTTTTTCGAGTTGTCATTTTTAAACCAAATACTTTATTATAAATGAAGAATTAACAATGTTTTTTTTTTCTCTCCAATTTGTATACATCTTTGTTCACTCCTGTTTACATCAACAAAGGGGAAGAAACATAAGTTACGTGGGAGGCAGGACCAGGGTAAAAGGAGCTACTGTAGTCAGGCATGAATAAAAACAAAAGGACAGTATCTAAATCTCTGTAACAGATATTTTATGGTGTTGTGACAGTATCTTTTTGCTTGATATATTGTCTGAACTTGGAATTGTTCTAGCCACTTCTTTCTCCTGTTCTAAATCTTATTGAAAGCATATCTCCCAAGCCCAGTACTTGGTGAGGGCGGAGGATTGGCCGTTGATTCCCCCCCCCCGACACCAGTTCGACGCTTGGACATAAGGTAAGCCGTACATTCAGTTACCATCATGAGGAAGAAAACAGACAACCACTTGCTGGCCCGTGTGAGTATAGTTTCGCTCTAGCAGAAACCCATTTACATTTATCTTTGTTTTTTTGGGGGTTTTTTTTCTTGGTTTTTAAATTTATCTATTTTTGTTCTCTCCTCCCACTCAAAGACATTTTGTCCCAATGATTCTCCCTTATTTGATAGTTTAGTAAGAAATCCCGGTTCGAGAGAAAAACAGGAAAAATGGAAAATTAAATGTCATTGGCTAGATGCGATAATAAATCCGGGTAACCTTATTTTCAATTTCTTTTTAGAATAGACAATGGGACTTATACTAAGTTAAAACTTAATGTGATAGGGTATAGCCAAGTGTGATCCAGGTCTCCTTACCTGTTATCTCCCCACCCAATCCTTCCCTCTGTTTGTGTCGTCCTTTTTTGTGTTATCTGTAATAGGAGTAGGTAGTCTCTTTTACCGCCCGGTCAACACTCCTCCCCCTTCTATTGGACATGAGTAGAGGCTTACACCTTGTTTCTTGTCTAGGAAGGGGTTCCCGGCACTCTTTCTCTCTCCGGCCTCTGTATTAGTGCAGCTCTGTTTCTCCCGTGATGTGTGCAGTCTGTGGCATCATCTTTTCATTCTGAAGGTACACGGTTGACAGTTCTCTGGTTGCTGTTTCCGACTGGTAGTTAGGAGCCCTAACACTTGCGTAGCGTCTTGAGCAGCCGCTCTGATCAACAGTTGTATAATACCGGGGTGTTTGTAGTGCCATGTCGCGCATGGAAAGGTGTCCCTGCAGTCACCTCCGGTGGGCAGCCCTGAGGCCACATAATGATGCAGATTTTGCCAACTCCTCTCTGCCCGCGTCACTGTCGAAACTGTCTGTTTCTTTTACTTCGGGCCTTCTCATCTTACAAACAAAATTCAACACGAGTTACAAAAACTGAAAGATTAACCCTAAACCAGCCTCTCAAAAACCACCTAAACCCCTCAACATTTCGTTCTCCAACATCCGGGGCATTAGGACAAACTTCTGCAGTCTGGAATCTTTCCTCACTGCAAACGGCCCGGATATACTGGCTCTCTGTGAGACAAACCTTGTCTCGTCTATCCCCTCTTCTGATCTCTCGATCCCCGGCTATCTTCCTCTCCTCAGAAAAGACTCTCCAACCCACATGCACGGTCTTGGTGTCTACGTCAAGGAACATCTCCCTCTGGCCAGAGAGTCCTCTCTCGAATCGCCAGACCAGTCATACATGTGTCCCCGACTCTCTCTCCTCAATGCGGTAAGCTATCTCTTCTTCCTTTACTGCTCTCCATCCTCTCATGACTGTGAGATACTCGATAGCATTTCTGACAGCATAGACAAGGCTCTCTCCCTCCACCCGTTTGCTCACATTTTTGTGTTTGGTGACTTTAACGCACATCACACCTTGTGGCTTAAGAAGGTTACTACTGACCACGCAGGCATTCAAACGCTCAATTTTTCAATCTCCCATTCCCCCACACAGATAGTCAACTTCCCCACTCGTTTTGCCTTCAACCGGGAAGGTAAAGCCTCTCTTCCCGACCTGTGCTTTACCTCCATCTCGAATCCTGTAGCGCCTCGCAACTCTGCCCTCTTGGTAACTCTGACCATGCAGTAGTATCAGTTAACATCTCCTTCAACTCCACCCCCTATAAAGAACCTCCTACCACTAAAACTTCGTTCTACTATCAACGAGCTGACTGGGACGCGTTCCGTGATTTCCTCCGCGATGACCCCTGGGATGGAGTCTTTAAGCTCCCCATCCAAGAATGTGCTTCTGAAGTCTCTTCCTGGGTTAAAGCTGGAATCAACGCTTTCATCCAATCAAGGAAATATAGGGTCAAGTCGCGCTCCTCCCCCTGGTTCTCGGCTGCTTGCTCAGCCGCCATCGCCCATAGGAACCACTACTTCCACCTATTCCGTAGCGACATGTCTGACTGCAATAGACGTCTCTTTGCCTCCGCCCGTAACGAATGTAAGCGTGTCCTCAACGATGCTAAGTCACCATTTGCGGTTCGGATGAAGGAACGTATTGCATCTCGCAAATTTGGCTCCAAAGATTATTGGCGTCTCTGCAAGAGCGTATTGAACAATTGCAAACCCTCTATACCTCATTTATTCAACCAGTTCGAAGTCCTGACCTCCTCTACCGACAAGGCTGAATGCTTTGCTCGGAAATTTTCATTCGACTCTTCCGGTGTACCCATACCCGACTTCCCTCTTAGAACCGAGGCCATATTGAGTGGGTTAAACATAATCCCATCTTTGGTACTGGGCGTTATCTCCAATTTAGACCCCAACAAGGCTAGTGGTGGAGACGGGATACCAGCCATTGTCTTGAAGAAATGCGCGCCTGAACTGGCGCCCGCCCTTTCTAATAATATCAACTGGCACTAGACATCTCCAAAGCATTTGATAGGGTTTGGCATGCTGGCCTTCTTCGCAAGCTCCAGGGTTATGGCATTACGGGTCGATTATATAACGTAATACGATCATTCCTGTCAAACCGTAAATTGAAGGTCGTTCTCAATGGATTCTCCTCTAGTTCCTATCCCACGAATGCAGGTGTTCCTCAAGGCTCCATCCTAGGCCCCACTCTATTCCTTATCTACATAAATGACCTTCCTGATGCAATAACTTCCCAAGTTGGCATCTACGCGGATGACACCACAATTTATTCCTGCCTCAAAAACAAATCTAGTCTCGCTGACAAAACTCGCCTGGCCGTGCGTCTCGAAAAGGACCTCCAATCGATTGTAGACTGGGGCATGAATTGGCTGGTCAACTTCAACGCTTCCAAGACAAAACTGCTCTCTATTAATCACCACAGAGATCCTTCCCTTCCCTCCATTAGAATGTCTGATGCTCAACTTCTCGAGAGCAACTCTCTGCGGCTTCTCGGTCTCACGTTGACTGCTGACCTGAGATGGAATAAATATATTGAATCAATTGCCTCGTCCACTGCAAGGAAAGTTGGCTCCCTGAGCCGCGCCAGGAAGTTTTTCTCCCCGGAGTCGATCCTCCAGATCTACAAATCAACAATTCGCCCTTGCATGGAGTATTGCTGCCATATATGGTCTGGTGCCCCTTCTGTTTGCCTCGGGGTTCTTGATAGGCCCCAGAGGCGGATATGCAATGTAGTTGGCCCTGCCCTGGCGTCTCGTCTACATTCACTTTCTCACAGACGTGCCGTCGCCTCCCTCTGTTCTACAAATACTTTCATGGAAATTGCTCCGAGGAGCTCCATTCGATGGTTCCCAGACGTCATGAGTTCCAGCGCCTTACGAGGCTGGCATCCCGCTCTCACCCCTTCACTGTCGAAACTCCTAAATGTAGCCATCTCTTCTACTCTAATAGCTTCATGTCTCGCACCTCTCGCCTGTGGAACTCCCTTCCCTATTCCTGTTTCCCTGTGAGCTATAATCTTCAGCTATTCGAGTGTAATGTCAATCGACATCTCCAGTTGCTTTGATCTATCCACTACCCTCATCCTTTCTTCTATCACTCCTATCTGATCTTGCTCTAAATTTTCTGTAACCCCTTGCGTCCTAGTGGCTTCCCGCCTTGCTTGGGGTGAAATGCTTAAAAAAAAAAAAAAAAAAAATTGTTTTTCTCACGATTTTAGAGTAACTTTGTACAAAGAAGAATGAAGAGAATTTATTATGGAAATTAATCTAAGATCATTTGTTCAGATTTTGGGATGTGGATTGACCTGAGAACTTTTCATCACCCCCACCCCATATGTGGATCATCTTGAATTTCATTATCATGAAGAAGTTGTGGAGAGCTGTAATCATCTATGATCTGAAGGGATGTGGCAAATAGAAGAAATAATAGTCAAAAGTTGTCTGAATTTCTGAGATGAAGCCTTGACAGATTCATTTTTCACTAGTATTAGGTTGGTGCAAAAATAATGACGTAATAATGTCGTTTATTTCACGTTAAAAATACGTCAAAAAACGACATTATTACGTCATTATTTTTGCACCAACCTAATATTTATTTCACCTTATTTCTCTTGCTTTTCCACCAAGTAGTAATAGTCTTAATTTGTCCGAATTTCTTAGATGAAGCCTTGGCAATTATTATTCATTTTTGATTAGTATTTCTTTCATCTTATTTCTCTTGCTTTTCCACCAAGTAGTAATAGACTTAATTAGTTTCCTGTTGCCTCAAGTTACTTCTTCATATGTGAAGAGATTGCCCAGCATTCACTGTCATATAGGACTGATACTACATAACTTTTTAGTACTCTATTCTTTGTTTTTAATGAAAATTTCCGGTTTAAGTTATAAAACATTAAAAACAAACATGACCATTTACAATGATAACTAGACATTTTTTTTTAAAAAAAAGTGTGTTTTTATATATGTTCATGGACTTATGATTATCAAAAGAAATTGCCCACCCCATCCACAACCAGCTCAAATCTTTTGTGACTAATACGTCCATGCTTAATGAGATTATTTTGACGTTAAATAGTGCAAGTTATTTTGGCAAAGAGTCTGGGATATATAGCAAATCCTGTCTAGTTAAAAAACCAGTTTTTATACAAACACTTGCATCTATTAAGATGAGATAAATGATTTCGTTTTATGCAAGATTTTTTTTTTTTTTACTCTCAGATTTGCTGGATGTCTGTTCTGCCAGGACAATACTTTGAGGTTAGTGGTGGAGGAGCTGATTTCAAAAGGAGAGGCAGGGACACCTTTATGCCAAGGTGAAGGCTAAGAGGAAGCAAAATCCTGCTTTCTTAGTAAAAAAAAAAAAAAAAAAAAAAAAAAAAAATATGAATACATTCACCTAAAGCAGTGATTCTCAATGTGGTCCACATTACATTTCTCGTGGTCCACAGAGAATTTGTAGCCATAAAAAATTCTAGCCATTTCCCAAAAATGTATCAAAATTATTTAAACTTTGATGAATTAAAAAATCTAAAAAATGTATTGCTGGTAATATTTTAAAAAAAATGTATTGCTGGTAATATTTTAAAAAAAATGTATTGCTGGTAATATTTTAAAAAAAATGTATTGCTGGTAATATTTTAAAAAAAATGTATTGCTGGTAATATTTTAAAAAAAATCTATTGCTGGTAATATTTTAAAAAAAATCTGTTGCTGGTAATATTTTAAAAAAAATCTATTGCTGGTAATATTTTAAAAAAAATCTATTGCTGGTAATATTTTTAAAAAAATCTATTGCTGGTAATATTTTTAAAAAAATCTATTGCTGGTAATATTTTTAAAAAAATCTATTGCTGGTAATATTTTTAAAAAAATCTATTGCTGGTAATATTTTTAAAAAAATCTATTGCTGGTAATATTTTAAAAAAAATCTATTGCTGGTAATATTTTAAAAAAAATCTATTGCTGGTAATATTTTAAAAAAAATCTATTGCTGGTAATATTTTAAAAAAAATCTATTGCTGGTAATATTTTAAAAAAAATCTATTGCTGGTAATATTTTAAAAAAAATCTATTGCTGGTAATATTTTAAAAAAAATCTATTGCTGGTAATATTTTAAAAAAATGTATTGCTGGTAATAGTTTTTTTTTCAAAAATTTATTTCTGGTAATAATTTTTTTTACAAAGTATTTCTGGTATTAAAACCTATTTTTATACTTTTATAATGCCTTTTACCTCAGTTTCGGGGTTAACTATTTGCCCATAGCTGGGACCCTAACAGATGTTACCAACCCGGGGCAGGGTTGACCTGGAAACACCAGCAATTAAGAGGTGGTTCCACGCTCCTCAAAACCTCCTGATCAGAGGCCTTGCTGTTGGACGTAGTTTATCGTCATACCCAGGACGCGGATGTAATTCATCGTCATACCCAGGATGGCCCTACCACATAGATAGTGGAATGTAGATTTTCGGCTGTTGTGGATTTTTTTAGTTGTTAAGGAAATAAATAGATCTCAACATCAGAGGAACTCTCAGACTAAGACTGAATGAAGCCATCAAAATTGATTTTAATATTCTGTGTTTATCCTAGTTTACTAAAAGGAATTTTAAAGCGTAAATAGACTCAGTCAGTTATGTGCCATACGTAATTCATGTTTAAGCAATCATGTATCTTTCGATGCATGACTGACGAGGCAGATTTTTTCCCACAGTATGTTGCCATTTCTTTCTGTGGTAGAAGATCCCAGGCTATAGAACCCACTTTGTCTTGCTATTTTACCCATAGCTGGGGGGAGAGAGAAGAGGATGATTCATCTCATTCCCAAGGGTATTACTATGTAAATGAATGTAATGGATTTGACTGGAATTTGAACTCAGCTCTCCGATTCCTGAAACCGGAGTCGATATTCATTACTCCATCGTGTGAATACTGAACAGCCCAAAAGTAAAAGTAGGAGTGGTCCATTTCAATTTTTTGGGAAAAAAAAAAAAAAAAAAAAAAATGAAATGGTCCATGCGCTGAAAAAAACTTGAGAAGTACTGATCGAGAGGACAGTTGTGCATGTCTCCCCTCTCCCCAACCACTTGAAGTCGACTATGTCACAACTGAGGGCGGGAAGTGTGCCATAAAATGACAAGGAAAAAAATCATTTAGCAGACAATCGTTAAATAATTATTTTTAAGGGTCTTAAAAATGTGGTTCTACAGAAAGATGGTGAGCATACTATGGTTCTAATATGTGAGCAATAACAACATTTTAGAGAAAATTAAAACGAAAAGGAAACTTATACTCAACATGAAGAAGGGGCAGTTGAGGTTTCTACGGCACATAATGAGGAAAGAGGGCTTGGAGAATCTGATACTCATGGAACAGAAGCTGTGAAGGTTAGAACTGGTAGAAGTAAGGAAGGTAGTTCATCTGAGCACGTTCTATGGAAATAGTATGACTGTTTTTAGCTGTGAAGGTTAGAACTGGTAGAAATAAGGAAGGCAGTTCATCTGAGCACTTTCCATGGAAATAGCAATAGAGCAGTGGGAGGCTTGCACCGTTTCGTCTGTGAGAAACGGGTTGTTGGGTGGAAAATAATTCATCGCCCACAAGGATGTGGAAACACTTTTAGACTCTTGAAATAAGACCTAAACATAATTTTTTTTGTTTTTGAGAATCGACAGCAAAAATAATAAAATCTATTAATTTATTAGATTGTTTATTTACATTATTTATTAATTGGAATGGTTTTGTAAAACATCGGCTTTTAGCATCCTTTTTTATCGATATCAATTTTCGTACAAAAAGTGGATCACAGAGCTTATTCAGCTTAGTAAATATTTTCAGAAAATTTCAACTTCTAATTGGTCACTTAATATTCAATAACATCGACCTAGTTCTTGACCTGACCAGAAAAATTAATTCCGCCAAAATCTATCAAGCTTCTGTGAGCCTATCACGTGACCAAAGTTAGCAATAAAATATGAAACGTCTTTTATCTTCGACAATGCGTCGATCGGAATCCTTTGGACTCGTCACGCAGTTCCATGCTTTACGTTAAAGTTCCTTAACATGATTCCAGCCCGAGAGAACACTCATTCACACAGCAATATTTTATGACGAACAATCAACTCAAGTTTTCCACATTCAACTTGATACACGAATCTTTTTCATACGCTTTCAAGCTCAACGTTAATTATTGCAATTAACATAAACACAGCTTGTTAAGAACCACTTACTCCAACTAGAATATTCTCTTCGAACAAGTGAAAACAAATCAAAGAGCGACAATTCCGTAAACCTTAAAGTAAGTCGTAAACAATATTTCTCTATTTCAAATACAAACTTGAACTGTTTATTTTTTTCTTAAATTACTATAATACCCAAACACACTTTCTCATTATTGTGCAGATCATTCAACAAATTATAATCTATCAAACCAGAACTTTAATAACTTTTCATCTAAACATAAAAGGACGTTTGAACTTTTTAAAACCACCTCTTTTTTACTCCAGTTGTTTGTACCTCTTGGCTATATAAATATTTTATTCATTGTTGTGCAAAAACTGTTCTTTCTCATGTTGTTCTTATTCTATGTTTGTTGAATACTAAAATTTAATGTGAGAGGATATTGTTAATTTCATCACACAGCCTAATTTACTCAACAATTTTTGATCAATATAAATTAATCAATTAACACAACCTCCACAGGCTAATTACCACTTGATTTGAACTTTATAAAATAGTAAATAAAGATTTCCTTATAGTTGCTTCACTTATTTTAATAATGTTTATAAATTTATGAATAAAAAAATGTTTTTCTGTTTGCTTCTTTATAAATAGGGAAATGATAGATATTGCATTACATTCCTCTTAATACAAATGTATCAGTTTTTAAAATGTCGTGAATATAAAATTCTTGTAAATAAACGATCTAATAAATAAATAGTGATTAATATTTTTTTTGTAAATTTTCAAGAACAAAAATGTACACTACACTATTTACACTATTGTCCTCATCTTTGTCGCCATATTTATTACAACGTTTCGACCGTTGTACGCTCCGGTTGCTGAAGACATTAGGTTTATAATAACCAAAAATTCATACACAGATGTCCTCAAGGACACATGGCACAGTGGATAAAGATGTTGGTTAGATCCAGTGACAGAAAGAGGCAGTGGAGAACTTGGAGAGGGGAATTAACAGGAGATGACTGATAACTAACATCCATTAAACATGGCACGTGGAACTAGAACAGTGAGCGAAATAAAGGGTTCAGTTTGACATTCCAATACGATCACTACAATAGCTAGCTCGATAGAAGGTAACAAAATGACACTATGAATTCTTTTGGGTATGAAGGTCCAAGTTTGCCAAATATTGGTCATCTTAAATATTCATACCATTGTTAAAATCTGCTCCAAGAATAGTTGGTTCCCTCTACGGCTCCAAAAGTACCAGACTACTGCCATGTTCAGTTTTTACAAGAGTCAGATCAGACTAAATATGGGGTATTGCATTTTTGCCATGACTGGGCCATGTTTCTTGTTGTAGCCATGAATGGGCAGGAGCTGCTTAATCCGCACTTTATAACCCCGACAGAATTCAAATGCATTTACGTGGACTTTTGAGCAAGTAATTATTTTCCACTCAGCAATCCCTTTTCCCCCACACATGAAACTGTCAGTCTCTCACTATCCTGTTGCAGATCAAATGAGCTCCATTCTTTAGTTCCACCAGTTCAGACCTTTACTGCTAGAACATTTACACTTATAAGGCAAGACTTATTCTCCAGACTGTAGCCTCTTTCCCAAAGAAGCAATATTGCAAGCCTTTTGCTACTCTATTATTTCCATGTCAAATGTTCAGATGAGCTCCATTCTTTAGTCCCATAAGTTCAGACATTTACACTATCTTATAAGGGAAGACTATTTCTTCAGTCTGCAGCCTCTTTCCAAAAGAAGCAACATAGCAATAGAGTAGAAAAAGGCTTGTAATTTCCATGGCAAATGTTCAAGTGAGCCCTATTCTTTAGGTCCAGCAGTTCATACCTTCACAGTTAGGACTTTCCATGCCATGTATACAGCATCAAACTATCCTCATCCTCTTCATATTCCTTTAGATAGCAGTTTCCCCAGAACTGTTACATTGCGAAATAGACTCCCAAGAGGATGCTTTCCAACCACTACAATTTTAGTTTTTTCACATCTAGCGCCAAACCTTATTTATCCTACATATCCTTATAATATAAACCTCTTCCTCCTCTATGTTCTTTTGTGATTTCAATGAATACTAGTTGTCACTTTTGTAAGGCTCGTTGTAGTAGAGACTTTGTAATCGCAGATACAAAAAATAGTACGCCGTTGAACAATACTGGTGTCAGACGCCTTTGGAAAATCTCGCACTAATAGTACTTACTCGATAATACTCGCTCGAATAGTAATTAATATTGCGCCGTGTAGAGAACAGTGGTCAGTCTAGTGATATAGATATCTATCTATATCTGTGTTCAAACTCAACTGTCGGCAGCGACACTATTTCTGTATAACAGAAACTCAGTGAATCTATCTTGAGAGGCTCTTGAGTCTTTTATCGGGTGAATAAGAGTATAAAAATGTTTAGATTAATTTAAACGCCTACACCTGATCTATAACCAAGGCATAACATCCGAGTCATCAATATAGGTAAAGTTATCTCGCACGTTTTTCTTTCTTTTTTTTTTTTTCTTTTTCTCAGTTCAACAGGATTGACACTTCTTTTGGAATGCTGACAGTCAAGCCTCTCGGGGGAGAAGTAAATATGAAAATGCGTCATTATTCAAAGTGTTGACAGAATGCAGTGTTGTTAGATTAACGAGTCGTTTCCTTTTCGCTTAGTAGCTTATTTTTTTTTTGTTTGTTTTGTTACCACCTTACTCTGAATCCATACGCCGACGTCACTAGCTGACACACAATTCTGTCCAACATAGAACAAATCCTGTTTGTTTTCTCACTTGTACAAATATTACCCACCACAAGAAAGATTTTCTGAGATTGGTGTCTTTCTTTACAAACAGAGTCTGTTGCCGTTTTTCAATCAGTGGTGGTAACAGTAGAAAACTACTGTTGATGATCTATAACTTCGATGATAGCTCACGAGCTGCCATGTTTAAATGAACCCCTTTTAAAACAAAGGCTGTTTTTAAGAGAACAGAGCCCGTAGACGATTTCAGTCAGTGTGGCTGACAGAAAACTACTGTTGTTGATCTATAACTTTGGTGATAGCTCACGAGCTGCCATGTTTAAATGAACCCCTTTTAAAGCAAAGGCTGTTTTTAAGAGAACAGAGACCGTAGACGATTTCAGTCAGTGTGGGTGACAGTAGAAGACTACTGTTGTTGCCACCTCACCGGCTACTGTTCGTAAATAAACGTTATTTTTTCCTAAGTTTTAGGCCAGAATTTTTTCTTTTTTTAAAATAAATTAAATTAATCAGTCTTTAAATTTACTAATTTACTTTGAAGTAAATCTCTTGGACTAAGATCGGACTTTTTAAATTTGTTTTCATCAATAATGGAGGTTCGACGGGTTGATGCAGAGTACCTCACAACTCTCGACACCAGCACCACGCTTAGTAGTCGTCCCCACGACGTTAGCGCCTCTAGCACCAGACTTAAAGGTGGGGTAAGCTCCAATGAATTGAAAAGTCAATGAAAAACTAATCTACTATCCTTCTCAAGAAGTCATAACTCGCATGTATTAAAGAAAAGCTGTGGAGAGCCTTGACTGTAATTGGATTAAAAAATGGTTTTCAAATGTAATATTTAAATTAAAGTATCTTAAAAAATCTTATTTAATTCATGAAAATGAAATAACTGAAATTTTAATAAGCTAAATTTTAGCGATAATCGTTTAGTAAAATATTATTTAACTAGCTTAAAATCCGCCCTATCAGGTGACATTTAAGCTAGCTCCTGCGGAGGGATCTTGATTGGGCCTTCAGCTTGTTCAGGAACTTGAGAGTCCCTAAGATTTTGCATGTTCTCAGCATTGTAAGCTCTTCTGGCTGCCGTTTGATATGGGTCTTCACTTGTATGAGATTTCCTTTCCCTCGCTGCAGCCTTGGCTCTTTTGATTGCAATCTGGTCCTCCGTTGGTGGAGATTTCATTTTGCCAGGCATACTGCTGCCGTATGTGATAGACAACAATAAACTACAGAAGAACTCCATATTGATCGCTGCATTTAAGTATTGTATTATTATTTAAGCTTACTTTTTAAAAGTTTAACGATAATCCTTCTGCCGCCACTTAGTTAAATATACGTAGGTCTTTACTTTCCCTATAAACAATTGTTTTTATTTTCTGGGTGACTGGATTTCGCAATAAATTTTGATGATTCCCAAATTTATTTTCAACTTACAAAAATTGTTATCGTACAAAAAATTCGTTGTTAAAAATTGCTGAAAACAATCGCATTAATGAAAACTTGAGAATCCAAAATTCCTGTAACATGAATTACTGAAAGTTAGAGTTGTGTCCCTTTAATTGAAAGTGTGTGACACACTGACATTCACATTTATTATATAGCTTACAGCAAATTAAAGAATGTTAGCAGTAGCATTTACCTTATTAAAATATTACTTTATTATGAATTAAGATCATAGTATTAGGTTGGTGCAAAAATAATGTCGTTTTCTCGCATAGTAACATATGTGAGAAAACGACATTATTTTTGCACCAACCTATTAACATTTATTGCAAGCCTCTTACAGCTATTGCCATGGAAAGTGCCCAGAAAAGCTCATTTCTTCACCAGTTCTAATCTTCGCGGCTAAGACCCACCATGTTACATTATAGCGAACGACACTCATTCCCTTCAGATCCCATTGTTGAGGCGCAAGAACCACTCAAGCAGGTTATTCCCACGAATCGCTGCTTTGTGGAACCGACTCACAAGAAGATGCTTCCCAGATCGCTGTAATCTTAATTTGTTCAAATCTAGAGTTAACTTTATCTGCATAAACTGTGCCTCTTACTCTGTAACCCTCTACCTCGAGTGCCTCTCGGTCATTGTAAGGGCATACATCACTAAAAAAAAGTTTAGGGTCCTAAATGACTTAAGAGGCTCACACTATTATTCTGTCAAACTTTTAGTGTCTGTAATTGATTCATTGTTTTTTGCTATGGTCTCAGGTCCCTTAACTGTTACATATGTCCTGTCAACTGGGGCTTCAGAATACGCCGACTGCACCTCTGCAGAGGGGGTAAGACCCTCCCCCACCCAATCAAATGAGGCGTCCTGGGTAAGACGATAGACTGCAGCAAGGTCTCTGATCAGGAGGTTTTGAGGAGTGTGGAACCACCTCTTAATTGCTTGTGTTCCCAGATCCACTCTGACCCGGGTGGTAGCGCCTGTTAGGGTCCCAGCTATGGGCAAATGGTTAACACCCCAAACTGGGATCAAAACACTATGAAACTGTAAAAATATGTTTTAATACCAGCAATACATTTTTGGGGAAAAAATTATTAGCAACAATACAATTTTTGAAAAAAAATTTTTTACCTGTAATACATTTTCATGAAAAAATATTAACAACAATACATTTAAAAAAAAAGAAAAAAAAGTTACCAGCAATACATTTTTAGAAAAAAATATTAACAGCTATAAAAATCTTAAATAAGATAAGCCATTGAGGTGTTGATATACCGTAAAACAAAACAAACTGTTACGCAGGCAGTCAATTTAGACTGATTCAAAACCTTTCAGCCCATTCTCTCTCAAAAAAGTGCCAGGACGTAATCATGCAGTATGCCACGCTGACCACACATTGTTTTTGATAACTTGTACAAAACAACTAAACAAACGATTTTCAGGCAGTTTATCCACATTTTATTTATTGGAATGTCGAACTGAACCCTTTATTTCGTCCACCGGAGTGGATTGTTCTGTTCCACATGCCATGCCTCTCCCGGATGTCTCAGTTATTCCGATCAACTGAACAAGACCAGGGCGTACAACGACGGAAACGTTGTGAATATGACAATGAAGATGTGGATAACAGTGTAAATAATGTAAATAATCATAATACCTCATCTCAGAGATTCAATCACCTGAAGAAGGCCGGAGCGTACAATGGCCGAAACGTTGTGAATATGGCAGTGAAGATGAAGATAACAGTCTGAATAATGTAAGTAATGTAAATAATCATAATACATCATCTCAGAGATTCAATCACCTGAAGAAGGTCGGGGCGTACAGTTTCTTGCTTTCCAGTCAAATTTGATCTTCAAAATGCAATGTCAATCGTTATCTCCAGTCTTCTTAATTCTTGTTCTTTTATTGTCCTTTCTCCTTAATAGTAGTTTTTCTCATATTCTCTAACATTCAATAACCCCTTGCATCTTAGTAGCTTTATT
This sequence comes from Acanthosepion lycidas, assembly GCA_963932145.1. Lineage (NCBI taxonomy): Eukaryota > Metazoa > Mollusca > Cephalopoda > Sepiida > Sepiidae > Acanthosepion > Acanthosepion lycidas. Next base: position 63,441,248 of record OZ010609.1, on the reverse strand, counting down.
ACTTTTGATCTTCAAAAATTTAAATGCAATGTCAGTCATTATCTTCTGTCTTCTTAATTTCTGTTTTTATTGTTCTCTCTCTCTCTCTCTTTTCGTTTTCTCATATT
>OZ010609.1:63356141-63436141 GCA_963932145.1 Acanthosepion lycidas | reverse complement strand
TATAAAAATTTCTTTGTTATTTTCGAATTAAGAATGTAAATTTATATTTATTTTTATTAGATTCTTAGCGCGAGGATTAAAAAGCAAATTATCTCATATTTTTAGAATTTTCCCCTATTTTCTACAAGCGGACCACTGTATTTAAGTAGTACTCATTTAATACTGAGCTTCAAATATGTAAAATAAAGTATGTTTTAAATAACAGTAAAAAAATAACAGGGCGAAGTTTTAGTTTTATTAGTTAGTTCTAGGACAGGGGTTCTCGACTGGGGGGGGGGTTCTTCCCCGAGGGTGGGGGGTGAATTTCAGAGTTTTAGTGGGTGATATTTTACTTTTTCTTGTTTTTTTTTTTTTTTTGCTTTTTTTTACAGAATTTTGTTTATTGAATTCCAACAGCCTGGCATTCTATTGAATTGAACTATTTTGTTTATTGAAGTATGCTTCAGCTTAATTAATAATTAGTTACGAATTAAAACAAATTATTGTACATGTATTCTTTTAAAATCAATCACCATTTTCTATGTGTGTGTGTGTGTAAGCGCGCGCGCGCGTGTTGGTGCACCTGGGGGTCTGCTATCCAATTTAATTGTGTAAATGACAAGAAGGATAATTAAATACAAATAAAACAACGTTTCGATAAAATTCCTTAATAGGAAAAATAATAGTTTTGTTTGCAATTCACGGCGCTATCGGTGGTTGGGGAGATTCTTTTTGTCACGCCTTTTAGGACAGAGAAATAAACAGTTGAACACTAAATTTAGGTTCTTGGTCTCGCACTCTATGACAATGCTATTAAGATCGGCTCTACAATCTTTATGCAACTATTACTGTCATAATTCTTTTTTTTTTAAATAAATCAGAAACCTTCATTTTCCGTTTTCCTCGCCCTGCGAAAGTCCAGCTTTTAAAACATTTATTAAAAAAAGTACCTCAAAGATTCGTTAATATATTAGCATACATGATGAAAGAAAATGCTTAACTTTAAAAAAAAAAAAATTTATCGTCAAATTCTTTGTTATTATTAAGAGAAAATTCCAAAGGATTTTTTACATATTTTTTAAATATTTTTTAGAACTTCGAAATTTTAGTTTAAAATCTTGTTTTTCGGATTGAGAAATCGGAGAGCCGTTCGAATTCCAGTCGAATCCATTACATTCGCTTATGTGCTAACACCCATTGGAAAGGTCTGAATCCTCTTCTTCTCTCCCCAGCTATGGGTAAATAGCAGGACAGACCGAGTGGCCAGCTATACAATCTCAATAAATACGGAGAAGATGCGCCTCTTCGGCAGTAAGTATCCGATATCGTCTGTGATATCATAACATCAGGTCGGCGACAGTAACACCAGTCATTTTCGGAACCTGTTTCAAGGAAGAACTACTTACTGTGCTCTAAAGGCAGAACGTCAGCCCTCTACTAAAACTAGTCCAGATCTACTTTTTAGGACCTTGAAATTCGTGTTGTCGGCCTACGATCTCACTCAACTATAAACTACAGATCTTGCGACTGTTTCCTTATCAACAAGAGCTTTGAGGAAAACAATGTGAATGCTAAACCCGTAAGAACAATTTACTTGCTTAAAGAACTTTTAGGCGCCCAGAGAAATATCTTAAGCAAATTCTATAGGAACACTTTTACTTCTTTTAAGTTAAAGGAATTTTCTTCTCCCTCTCTTTCTCTCATATTTGTATATATCCATTTACCTTTTTTTTTGTGTGTATGTAAATAAATATTTTCTTCTATTGTTACACCCTGAGCAGGGGTTTGAGTTTTTATCCTTCCGCCAAAGACAAAATAGTACGTTCTAAAATTTCAAGCCGTTGTTGCTTTTATCGATTCTGTTACCTTTAACGTTAACCCTTTCACGGGGAGAAAGCCGCGACGAATTTCCCACATCGAAGCCAAAACATATTTCAGATTGTAGGAGGTTGCTTACAGTACCCAGAGTTCCCAAGCGGTCCCCCATCTAAGTACAGTCTGGGCTCGCCAATGCTTAACTCAGTCAGTTATGTGCCATGCGCGATAAACCTCTTAAGCGATCGTATAGCTTTCCATACATGACTGACGAGGCAGAGGTTTTCTCGCAGTAGGTTACCATTTCTTTCTGTGGTAGACCAGTTGCCATTCAAGGCTACAGAACCCAGTCTGTCCTGCTATTTACCCATAGCTGGAGGGAGAAGAAGAGGATTCACACCTTTCCCAAGGGTATTAGCACGTAAGTGAATATAATGCTTAACTACGGTAATCAAACGAGAAACGCTGTTGTCAGCCTGGTTCGACCGTAGGCGACTGGCATGCGAAATATTGTACTACGGTGATATATCGTTATATAAGTACCCCTCTAAAAATAGTATCTCGTTCATTGGCCTTTTTCATTGTCTTGTATTATTAAATCATAAACGTGTTATTAGAAGACAGATGAAAAGGAAGACAGAAAATAAAAATTGCATTAATTTGCAGTTTAAATGACTTGTTTAATTTGGCTGTCTTTTTATACACTAGACTGGAAAATGACAATTTCAACATTGTTTTCAAAAACAAAAAGTGAAATATTAAAATATGTACAATGACCATACCAAAACAATAAGTTTCATCAAGGTCATATCAAAATATAAATAGATATCTGAAACACCTCGTTTATTGCTTATATACATACAAGCAATTTTTTTAGTTATGTACAGCGTTATATATATATATATAAGTTATGAAAAACTTGGTAATCCGTATGGGTAGTCCCAAGGAGGATGAAATCCTCAGAGCTCAATGTAAATCCAGAGCTAAATATTTAAATTGCTAGCAACCATCAAATTAATTTCTTAGTGTTTTTTTTTTTAGACATCTAAATTTCTATCAAACATTAAAATCTATTTTTTACATAAATTACCACCCCTCTCCTTCATATGTAAAACCCATTTACAGCCTTTTTCTCTTTACTTTCCCCTTCTTTCTTTCCCTTTTTTCTCTTTCAATATATATCTTTTTTCCATTTCAATATATCACTTCCGTTAAGTTAACCGTTTAAATAGGTCATGGTCTGACCACTCCTCCCCCCCAATACTAAGTATGATTGAGAGAGAGATTAAATTAAACCCTCTCTAAACTCTACCATGTCTCTCTAACCACCCTTATTACACTCTCTGTTAAATTACAAAAACTTACACTACCCATCAATTTTCATTTCATTTTTGGAAGTACTATCTGATGATCCGACGTATTTAAAAGGGCTCTGGTGAAATAAATTATTATAATGGGACCTTAAAGTGGTCTGTTTTTCATTAATATATATATATATATATATATACACACACTCGCGTATAATGCTATTTTTTGAAGACCTAATCTTAAAGCTAATTTTAAGTACGAGGGATTTTAATTTAATTCTATAATTAAATTTGAAGTTTTTAGTTTCTGTTTTTTTTTAAAAAACGACATTATTACGTCATTATTTTTGCACCAACCTAATATTTTATTTATGCTCTGCAGAATTGTATTGAGCACTTTTTTTTTTAAATAAAAATAACTAACAAGAACACCGGATTATAAATCTTACTGTTCTTTTTCTTTATTTTAATATATATATATATATATATATATATATATATATATATATTAATGGAAAAAAATGAAATATATATATATATATGTTCTTAATAGAAATCTTATGAGTAGAAGAAACTATACCCGCTCGGAAAACCTTCGGTATATTGATTTGCAAATAAACAAGCCAATACCAAAGGGGAAAAAAGGTATAAAAGAAGAAAGAACCAAGAACATGTACGTTAACCGAAAATAATCGTCCAGCATACGAGTCCAAGACCCAAAGAAAAAAAAAACCCGATCCGGGTATCCAAAATAACTAAATAAAGTGCTCAATACAATGAGTAGAGAAGACCTAGTTAAACCTAGAGAGCCAGACAAACCTACGAAAGTGGATCGTTAGGAAAGCCCGCCTTCCCTGACGATCCCCTTAGGTGAAACCTTGTTAGGTTTGTCTGGCTCTCTAGGTTTAGCTGTATATATATATATATATATATATATATATATATATATATATATATATATATAAAGAGAGAGATGTAATGAAAATAGCGATAAAATAATGAGAGGCTAGCAATATTTCATTTGAGAGAAAGGGATTTTAGGGTAGAAAGCAATTCACAACCCTCAAAGCCGCGCAATGGTTTTGAATTCTGTTTAGTCTGGAAAATGAGGATTGGACAAATCCAGAACAGATATATTAGCAATACTCCATTTTTGGTCTAATCTGACTCTTAAAAAGGTGAAGCATAGCAGAAGGACTATCAAGACTGGAAAGTGTGAATTGGGCAGCTCCATCCCAGATATATCAGCAATACTCCATTTTTGTCTGGTCTGGCTCTTGTCAAGATAGAGGATATCAGTGGGGAGTCCGATACTTACTAGAGCGGTACAATGATTCAGCCATTTTTCCGGCATCTTTTAGCAATAGATCTGATATACACGTTCCGCTTGAGGTCTGCGAAGAGCTTGAATCCCAAAAGACATTCAAGACAAGGAGCCTCCTTGAGAGAACATCCATCCATCATGATAAATGAAAGTTCACTGGGCAAACCCTTTTCATGTAAGTCCGCATCGTTGTCAACCCTGTATATAATGGGCCGCATCACAATAACAAAACTCGCTTCACAACAAGATAAATAACAATCTTATATATGCACGACATTTAAACATTTATTTGCTTATAAACCATAATTCTGTGGACAGGCTGAAGAAATGAGATATTAGTTTTATATTTAATATTTTTTAAAAATTGAAATCACCCTAAGCACGGCAGTAAAGCCACTAAGACACAAGGGGTATGGGGGTGGAAGAATTAGGAACAGAAGCATTAATAATGAGTAGGAAGAGGAAAGAGTAATCAGGAGGACAGTAGATAGCGATTGACATTGTATTTAAATATTTGAAGATTAAAGTTGGCTGGAAAACATGGAGGCGGAAGGGAGTTCCACAAGTAAGGCAGTAAAGCCACTAAGACACAAGTTGTTACAGGGCGTGGAAGAATTAGGATCAGAAGCATTAATAATGAGAGAAAAGAGTAATCAGGCGGACAGTAGATAGCAGTTGACATTGCATTTAAATTTTGGCAGATTAAAGTTGGCTGGAAAGCATGGAGCCGAAAGGGAGTTTCACAAGCGAGAAGTGCAAGAGAAGAAACTGTTGGCATAGGACTTACGGCTACATCTAGCTGGCTCAACTGTAAATTGATGAGATCACGACGCCAGTCTAGTTTATTAATTAAAGTTTTTCATGATCAGAATTCCGTTTACTCGTTGATGTACGCAGGGCCGGTGTGTACTGCCCACGAACCTCCCTACTGGGTAGCCCAAGCCTGACTGGGGACCACGGGCAGGGCTTTGTGACTCTTGCTATCAAAATTTGCTTCTTTCTGTCGACATTTATGCTATAACGAGCGTTTGGTTGCGAATCGAAAGGAATAACAAAGATTAGATTTTCAAACATCCTATATTCGTTTAATATACATGATATATTCAGTTGTTGTTAGAAAATGGGAGAAAATGTCGTTTTCGGTTGCTGATCGTCAGGAAAGAAATTTGGTTTAAGGGTATTGGCGATAGTGTTGGGAGCTGACACTGAATAAAACTCACTATTTTTTTTATTCATAATGTTGAAATTTTGTTAATAATTTCATCCCAAGCAAGACGGGAATGTCACTAGTACGGAAGGATGTACAGGGAGTGAAAGTGAGAGAAAAGACTGAATATAGTGAGGATTGAGGAAAGGATAAAAGATGAAGGGGATTCAAGAAGATAGAAGATGGCGATGGATGTTGCATTTAAATTTTGTTAATCACTTCAACACAAGCAAGGAGGGAATGCCACGAGTACACAGGGGTTTACAGGGAATGAAAGTGAGAGAAAAGACTGAGTATAGGGAGGATTGAGGAAAGGACAAAAGATGAACGGGATTCAAGAAGATAGAAGATGGTGATTGACGTTGCATTTAAATTTTGTTAATCATTTCATCCCAAGCAAGGCGTGAATGTCACTAGTATGCAGGGGGTTTACAGGGAGTGAAAGTGAGAGAAAAGACTGAGTATAGGGAGGATTGAGGAAAGGAGAAAAGATGAACAGGCTTCAAGAAGATGGCGATTGACGTTGCACTTAAATTTTTGCAGATTGTAGTTATCAGGGAAGCAAGTATGCGAAAGGGAGTTCCACAGATAAGTGCGAAAAGAGAAATTGCTGGAATAGAAGTGTCGGTTGCATTTAACTATTTCAACAGTAAAGTGTAGGACCTAGATGTTAAATTATTCAGTGTTTTGACAACAAAAATCTCAAGTTGATGTTTAAATTTTCCGCAAAACATTGATTTATTTAAAATGGAATGATCTATTATGACATGTCTCTAATTTGTATTTAGATACATTGGATTTATTTTCAATTTTTCTAGTTGAATTGTTCACCAACATTGCATATAATCCATTATTACACATAAGCTGCAAAATTTATTTATTTTTATTTTATTTGAATACAACGTTATGAAAATTGAGGTGTAGTAAAATGGGGAGGGGAGGTGAATAATACATTCGATGTGGCTGGGTGGAAATAGACTCTTGCCCTGGCCACACGCAAGACTAAATGCAAATTCAAATCTGTTAGATGAGACCAATTTTTGATTTTAATGAAAATGTCTCCCGGCCGAAGCAAACCGAAGACCTGCTAGTCGGCCATTACGTTTATCACATAAGTCACTTGACTCCCTTCGAATAATTATTAAATGTATACGAGCGATACAAGTGAAATGTTCTTATCTAGATCTTCTGATGAATCATAATCTTTAATTTAATGACTGTTACGGACTTGAATCAACCTACAAAGAAAAGGGGGCGAGAAAGCGGTTTAAATATAAAATATTCTTATATCCGAGTCTTTTTGCAACTAAACTTTTCTTGGCGTATAGGAGTGTTGAAGTTCATACACACCTTGTTTGTAGTTGTTTGTTGAGATGAAAGGAAATGTGATTTCTTCGCGTGTATGTGTGAGAAAGAAAAGCAAGGGAGAAAATGAGGGAGAAAGTGTAAGTGTCACGTAACTTGGCGAGGAAGACGGGTGAATGAGTAAAGGAATTTTTTTAAAACCGAGCGCGTCGTGAGAACTGTTGCAGTATGTATCTCTTTACTGGCTTGTCTGGTCTAGAAATTTTGCTTAAATACACTTCAAAGGGATCACAAAGCATTTTTTTTTTTATCATTGTTGTCGGGAAAGCAGCCCGTTGGTTGAAAAAATGTTAAATATTTATTTCCAAAGCATTAATTTATTAACCAGAAGGATGCACGAATCATCCAACGCAGAAACCATTTTTTGTTATTTGGCGTTTGACAGTCTTGCTGTTTATTTGCGTCTTCGCTCCACAACTGAATAAGCTGTTTGCGAGTTCCACATCTATAAAATAGCTGTGGGAATTACCCTATCGTATCGTTAAATATTCGAGTTGAATTATTTGCAAGAATCATAAATATGAATGAAGGCCATTATTTAAAGAAATAAAAGAGTACAAATAAAAATTTAAAATTGGCATGGTTTTTCATTTCACTGAAGCAGACGATATGTGTTACCGCTTCTTTTATTTGCCTTCTCTTCCTAAAAGGCTAAAAACCAAACAGCGCATTTGAAAGTTTGTCGAGTTTCGCATAAAAACATCAAGCTACTCGCAAGTCATAGTTTGGCTCACGCCACATCATATTGAAACACCGCTTCCCGTAAGATTACCGACGTTAAGCAACGTCGAGCCTGATCAGGACCAAAATGGGTGACTGCTTGGAAATACCAGCTGCTGTAAGCTTGGATGTACGGGTGGTTTAACGAAAAATAGCTCGGAATTGTTAATCAGGGAGCTAAGTTTCATTTCTTTTTGGGTTCCTTATATTCACTTACATGGGAAAAGATATGAATCAACCTCTTCCCCGCCAGCTATGGGTTAATTAGTAAGACTTGTATCACTAAATCATTATCTCAAAAAAAAAAAAAAAAATTCTTACAATCTAAAAATATTTTTTGGCTTTATTGATTTTTTTTTTAACAGCTTATCAAACTTTTGTAAGTTATTTAAGCCAGAAAATATTTTTGGATTTTAGGAACTTTTATTTGACGGAGTAGGTAATGGCTGCTCCAGTTATTGTTACGCAGTAACTACTGAGAAAGCCATGGAGTTTTCCTTTGAAAAGACTGACTTCAAAAAGTTCAGCAGTCATCCAAGGACGACCATAGTCACAAGGCTGGACTGAGACATTAAAGAACAAGACAGAAAGATCCCATTTTTCCTTTGGAGATGTTTACAATCAAGGAAGATATGCAACAAATCCGCAAACTTGCAGAGGACAGAGAAGGCTGGCGATGGCATTACGTCTGGTTGAATTGCTATAAAAAGCAATTCATTTATGCCGGTAGGGAAAATTATCCTCATAATATCTCCAAGAAGAACTTGCACAGCAGATGTCAAGAATCTCATTTTGAAAGCAAGATGGAAACTTCTTGGACATATTTTGCGAATGGATCTAGAATGCTCAGCTAACAAAGCCATGTGTAGAAGTCAAGTGACTTGCCTACCAACATGGCTGCCTTCTTCTGTTTCCTGATTTTACCTCATTTTATAGTTTTCCTTTGAAAAGACTGACTTCAAAAAGTTCAGAAGTCATCCAAGAGCGACCATAGTCATAAGGCTGAACAGAGACACTCAAAGAACAAGGCAGAAAGATCCCATTTTTCCTTTGACAATTAAGGAAGATCTGCAACAAATCCGCAAAATCGCAGACGACAGAGAAGGCTGGCAAAATATTGTCGAATCAGTGTACAATGTCACTGAAGATGAAAGAACATGTTAATTCCTGACTTCGAATCGAAACAGTTTTGATGATGATGATGATGATGAATTGTTAATCCACTTCTACCCCTCACCCAGCTATGGTTTAATTAATAAGACATGTATCAAAAATAAAAAATACAAAAAAAAAAAAAAAAAACACCCAAATTTTCTGGCTTTAAATAACCTTTAAAACGTTAAGCCGTAGAAAACGAATCAATCTATAAAACAAAACAAAACAAAAAAAACAACAACATGGATTGCTATACAAATTTTGCCATCCTATACGACAGTAAATGCTGGACAATTTCATTATAAAAAGAAAGAAAAATACCTTAAGCGACCAAATTTAGCTTAACCAAGGAATCGCTGTCTAAGAACTCTGTTTAGGCAACAGAAACATCAAATAGAATGCCACGATGAAAATACAGGGTCTCCCCCAAAAACTGACATTTTGCAGGCCAATAATTTTGACAATTCTTGTTGAAATTTTCACAGAATGTAAAGAAACATATCAAGATTTTATATTTAATGGAAGAGGATAATACGTGTTTATCTCAATGAGAATCTGCCAGAAAGATGGATCGGGCGTGGTGGAGATGAAGACAGATTTTTGATGAAATGGCCACCGCGATCACCGGACCTCTCCCCGTGTGATTTCTTTTTATGGGGATATGTAAAGGAACTGGTCTATGCCCCCCCTCTTCCTGCTAGCACTGATGAACTCAAGCAAAGAATCACTTCCGCACTGGATAATGCTACCGCTGACATGCTACAGCGTGTTTGGCAAGAGCTTAACTACTGACTTGACGTGTCACAGGCGGTGTCCATATTGAACACTTATGAAATCGGTTCCATAATAAACTTATGATGTTTAACACCCAAACTGTTCAATTTCATTGAGCTAGACTGCTTGCTTTTAAAATGTCTTTTTTTTGGGGGGGCACCCTGTATGTAGAAGTTAGCCAAAAAAGCGGGGGCTATGGAAAAACAAATAAAACAGAAAAGGCTTAGGTATGTGCAGCCATTTTGAGTTCTTAATGTCCGGCTACGAAAATAACTGCTCAGGCTAGCTTAAGAAAGTCAGACAAGTGTACAAATATCAGACGATACGAAAATGGTATTGTCATTATTTCTGGTCCCTTTTTTTTGCCTTTGTGTGACTGCTTTCGGTTTCTTCCAAGAGCAAAACACATTGTTCTTGTCCCATTTTCCACTCTGGAGTTTACTCCACGTGCGTTTAGGTTTCTTTCAATTTTTTTCATTCTCCCTTTAGTTTGCCTATCAGCGTAAGGTGAACACTGCCATAGTCTGCATCTGGCTCTATTTATTGATAAGCTCAAGTCCTGTCAAGCTTTCACGAGTCCAGTGCTTTCAAATCGAGGTGTTGGCTGTTATTTGGCCATTCACTTTGTACTAATTAAGCCCTTTTTCTCCGCGCTGATTGATTGACTATAGTCCATCATTGCCATCTTTTTCACTATATTTTTTCATTTCTAGTTTTACACATAGCCTCCTCCTCTCTCGCAATAAGTTGTAACGAGGTAGGCAAGTTGGAGTTGATGTATTATTTTCCTTGTTATTATTATGTTTTGACTGTAATGAGGTTGGTATTAATGATAGAAATTAGAATGCATAAAACGTACAACGATAACCACAATATAAATTTGAAACGCGTGTTGGCATAAATATCAAGATTTTGTATTTTCTTTGCGATGTGAATTACAGAATATTGGTATGGTGTGTGAGTAACGACAAAAAATAGAAACTAATACTTAACATCAGGAAGAGACGGTTGAGGTCACTAGAGCATTTAATGAGGAAAGAGGGCTTGGAAAATTTGACACTCACGTGATAAATAGAAGGGCCAGAGAAACAGAAGAAGACAACACATGACATAATGAACCTGAGTGGATGGCGGAACAGGGTTTAGGAGAAATAAAGACAAAGTTTATTAAGAGCTACAAGGGACAGAAAGTTGTGGAGAGCCATGATCGCCTACGTCCCGAGGGGACACGGCACATAAAGAATAAAAGCAACCTTGAGTAAATGGATAGCGGAACAGGGTTTAGGAGAAATCACAGAAAGACAAACTATTAGGTTGGTGCAAAATAATGTCGTTTTCTCACATAGTAAGATATGAGAAAACGACATTATTTCTGCACCAACCTCATATTAAGAACTACAAGGGACAGGAAGTTGTGGAGAGCCATGATCGCCTATGTCCTGAGGGGGTACAGCACATAAAGAATAAAAGTAATCTTGAGTAAATGGATAGCGGAACAGAGTTTAAGAGAAATCACAGACAAACAAGACAAACTTTATTAAGAACTACAAGAGACAAGAAGTTGTGGAGAGCCATGATCGCTTACGTCCTGAGGGGACACGGCAAATAAAGAAGAAGGATGTGGAAGTAGTGTAGCAGTTATTGATGCAGGATGTAAAATTGGAAAACTGTTTTCAAACTCCGGCCTCGTCTGTTGCATTCACTTTTACACAAATGCCTTTTGGAAAAGGCCTTTATCCATTAGTTCACAACAGACATCTTTGTACTGCGCTTAAATTCGTAAAGGAATTAAAGAGGAAAGCTCATCAGAACAATTACCATCAAAGTATCTTCTTTAATCCAACACAAGCAAGGCGATAAAGACACTAAGACTCAATATCATCAGTTCCTAATTCGGTATTTATGCTAATGACACAACTATTTACCCAAGCAAGGTGATAATGCCACTAAGACACACAAGGGGTAACGGGGAGTGAAAGAGAATGAGGAAACTTCAAGAAAAACCGGGAACCCAATCCTAAACAGGAAACAAGGGATAAACCTCTACTCCAGTCCAAAAAACCCGGGAGGCATATGAACCGGGCTGTCTAGTTACCTCCTCCTAATTTTCGAAACCGCTACTAGGGGACGCTTCCCCGTATTATAAATACTCCGCGATAATTATTCGCAACCTCTTACTTTTTACGTCAACATGCAAGTTTCTCGCAGAAGAATGCTACCCTTTTTTGAGACACGCATGAACAATACATACGCACACACATACATACATACACATGTTATAATTTTCGAATAAATTATATATATATTATAAAATCACTACAAAAATAGCCATTTTGTTTCAACAATTCTGGTGTCTTATGAAGTGATGGTGTTGAATGTAGAATAAAGGATTTTAAAAGGTCCAAATAGACCAAACACCCCGCGATAGGGGAAACGCTGTTACATAATCTGAAATGACCAATCAAATACAAGTATATGAGAATTCAAAAAACTACGGTTAGACTAAAATAGAAATCTATATTATATATATATATATATATATATATAAAGCATTTCAATCCAAGCAAGGCAGGATGCCACTAGTACGCAAGGGGTTAGACTAGGAGCGAGAGTAAAGAGGCGTGATGGAAGAAAGGATGAAAAGAAGGACAGGGAATAGATCAAGGCACCTGGAGATGTCGATTGACATTACATTTGAATAGTTGGAGATTATAGCTATCAGGGAAATAAGTAATAGGAAGGGAATTCCACAGACGGGAGGGGCGAGACTTGAAGCTATTGGAGTAGAAGAGATGGCAACATTTAACCGTTTCGACAGTGAATGGGTGGGACCGTGATGCCAGCCTAGTAACACGCTTAAATTCATTCAGTCTGGGAACCAGCGAAAGTAGATCATCGGATCAGTCACCGTGAAAGTATTTGTAGAAAAAACAGAGGGAGGCGAAGAGAGAACGACTGAAGACGAGATGCCAAATCAGGACCAACCACATTGCTTATCCGTCTCTGGATATTCTCGACGACCTTAAGGCGAACAGCGGGAGGCACCGGACCATATATGGCTGTAGTATTCTAGTCAATGGTGAATGGTTGATTTGAAGGATATACGCATCTTTCATTTCATTTTTCTAGGACTTTCTCCTGCACCAAACTACACGTACACAAACAATTCACTAGCTTAAATGTTTTCTCCATTCATGTCATTGTTCAGTAACACACAACAATATTCTATTGTACATGTAACCTTTTATCGTTAATACATACATTATCGTTTGTTTGTACCCATAGATTTAGGTAGACTCATATCCCATGTTGTTTGTGGGAATTTCAGGAGACATGCGTGTTTATCTCTCAACACGTACACCGGCCCGCAAGACGGCCGATAGGTGAACCTATCTACTCCTACTGGGGAGAAATATAAATAGTAAATAAAATTAGAGTTTAAGTGGTGAAGTAAGAAGTATAGAGTTGAAGCAAATTTTAGGAGGAATCAGAAACCCAATCCTAATCAGGAAACACAGGATAAAATGAACGAACTACTTTTTATTGTGTGCAGTAAAAGAGCTGTTGCGGCTAGTGTTCAGTCGACTCAGTTTTTAATGTCGGCGGCTCAGTCGTATTTATTTAGTTGTTGTCATACCAACGTTCTTGATCGATGAATGGATAACAAACAATAGACACTTTCAAATAAAAGAGTTAAATATCAGACGATTTGTAATTGTTAGGATTGCTTACAATGTCTCATATTGCGAGGTTGCTTTATTAAAAAGAAAAAAAAAAAAAAAAAACAAAGAAAGAAAGAAACCGGCGGCTTCTAAAACGCAAACTTCACGATAAAAAACGAAATAAAAACCAGAAAGTATTTTCTAAAGTCAGTTAGAAAAGAAAAGAATCCGAAAAAAATTATTAAGGAGCGAAAACAACAGAAGGGCAACCAGGAAGACACTAGATAGCGATTGACATTGCATTTCAATTTTTGAAGATCAAACTTGACTGGAAAGCGAGAAGCCGGAAGAGAGTTCCACAAGCGAGAAGTGCGAGAGAGGGAACTGTTAGCATAGAACATACGGTTGTGATAATAACGAACTATTCCATCCTACCCTTTCCAATACTAACCACCCTGTATAAAGGGCCGTTTTGCTACTAACGATCTATTTAGCAGAATAAGGCTTTTAAAGATGATATTCGACGTTGTCTATTCATTACAATGGTTACATCTAGCCAATTCAACTGTATGAGGCCTCGTTGACAGATTAACATAGAACTTACGGTTGTGATAACAACGAACTATCCCATGTTACCCATTTCAATACTAACCACCTGATATAAAGGGCCGTTTCCACGATGTAAAACGAAATAAAAGCCAGAAAGTATTTTCTAAAGTAAGTTAGAAAAGAATCTGAAAAAAAAATTATTAGGGAGCGAAAACCACAGAAAGGCAACCAGGAAGACAGTAGGTAGCGATTGACATTACATCTAAATTTTTGAAGATCAAACTTTTAAAACTATTTTCTCGAGAAAGGTGATAATGCAACTAAGACACACAAGGAGTTACTGGGTGTGAAAGAAAATTAGAAAACTTCAGAAGAAACCAGAAACCCAATCATAAACAGGAAACAAGGGATAAACTTCTACTCCTGTTCAAAAGAAAGGGGAGGAGTGTGAACCGGGCGATAGGTGAACCTATCTACTCCTATTGAGGAAAAAAATAGTAAATAAAAGTAGAGTTTAAGTGGAGAAGTAAGAAGTATAGAGTTGAAGCAAATTTTAGAAGGAATCGAAAACCCAGTAATGTTAATCAGGAAACACAAGATGGAATAAACGAGCTACTTTTTATTAGGAGCAGTAAGAGCTATTGCGGCCAGCAATCTTATTTTTCTTCCTCTCATGTGCTGTGTCCCTTCAGGACATAAGCGATCATGCCCCTCCACTTAATCACTATCCCTTGTAGCTCTCAATAAATTTGGTCCCTTTGCTACTTCCCCCGGGCCCTGTTCTATCATCCACATCCGTAAGCCCGCTAAGTATGTCATGCGTTGTTTTCCCTTGTCCCTTTTTCTCTCTTTTCGACATGTGTGTATCAGATTCTCCAAGCCCTCCTTTCTCATTACGTGTACCAGAAATTTCAGCTGCCTCTTCCTGATGTATAAGCTTCTTCCTTGTTTGCATCCTCTCCAAAACCTCATCGTTGCTCACACGGTCGGTCTATGATATCCTTAGCATCCTTCTGTAGAACCATGCCTCTTCTTCATCTTTGAGGAGACCGTCCAACATTCGCTGCTGTAAAGGAGGACAGATGTCGCGTAGCAGCTCAGTACTCTTTTCTTTGGTAGCAAAGAAATCCTCCTGTCTCGTAATACTCTGCCTAGCTTTTGGAATACGTCTTTGGCCATCCCAATACGTCTTCGGATCTCAGTGTCGCACTTACCGTCCTCTGTCAGAACACTTCCCAGATACTAAAATTTACGCCCCAGCGATCAGGCGAGTCAATTTTAATATCGGCGGTTCAGTCGTATTTATTTAGTTGTCATACCAACGTTCGTGATCGATGAAAGGATAACAGACAATATACATTTTCAAATAAAAGAGTTAAGCATCAGATGATTTGCAATTGTTAAGATTACTTACAGTGTCTCAAATTGCGAAGTTGCCTTATTAAAAAGAAAAAAAAATTGACGGTTTCTAAAACGCAAACTCCACGATGAAAAACGAAATAAAAATCAGAATGTATTTTCTGAAGTTAAAAAAAAAAAAAAAAAAAACATTAAGGGGCGAAAACAATAGAAGAGCAACTAGAAAGACAGTATATAGCGATTAACATTGCATTTTAATTTTTGAAGATCAAACTTGACTGGAAAGCAAGAAGCCGGAAGAGAGTTCCACAAGCGAGAAGTGCGAGAGAGGGAACCGTTAGCATAGAACTTACGGTTGTGATAATAACGAACTATCCCATCCTACCCTTTCCAATACTAACCACCCGGTATAAAGGGCCGTTTAGCTATTAACGATCAATTTAGCAGAATAAGGCTTTTAAAGATGATATTCGACGTTGTCTATTCATTACAATGGTTACATCTAGCCAATTCAACTGTATATTGATAAGGCCCCGTTGACAGTTTGATATTGTGCTTCTTAGATTCATAAAGTCTAGCTTCCATAGCGAAGAGTTCATCTGAACAATTACCACGAAAGTATTTATAGGAAAGGCACAGGGAGGCAACTTTACGGCGGTGGAAAAAGGACTGAAGCTGAGACGCCAGGTCAAGACCAATAACATTGCAGATTCTTCGGATTTTATTAAAACTCTCTAAATATAGTGATTTTCTAAGTGCGGCTTAGATGTGGCACAAAGCAGTAAGTATGAGGCACCCAGTGAGGATCGAACTCACCACTCACTCGTAATTGAACTAGTAAATCAAGCATTCTAACCATTACACCACGTCGAGGTGTCCAAAGGCTCTCAAAATATAGACCAGATGTGGCAACAATATTCGGGGCATGGACAAATGGTAGAATTATAACTTACGAGGAAGAGAGAACGAGAAAGGAAAAATAAATGAACAGAGAACGAGAAAGGAAAAATAAATGAACAGAGAACGAGAAAGGAAAAATAAATGAACAGAGAACGAGAAAGGAAAAATAAATGAACAGAGAACGAGAAAGGAAAAATAAATGAACAGAGAACGAGAAAGGAAAAATAAATGAACAGAGAACGAGAAAGGAAAAATAAATGAACAGAGAACGAGAAAGGAAAAATAAATGAACAGAGAACGAGAAAGGAAAAATAAATGAACAGAGAACGAGAAAGGAAAAATAAATGAACAGAGAACGAGAAAGGAAAAATAAATGAACAGAGAACGAGAAAGGAAAAATAAATGAACAGAGAACGAGAAAGGAAAAATAAATGAACAGAGAACGAGAAAGGAAAAATAAATGAACAGAGAACGAGAAAGGAAAAATAAATGAACAGAGAACGAGAAAGGAAAAATAAATGAACAGAGAACGAGAAAGGAAAAATAAATGAACAGAGAACGAGAAAGGAAAAATAAATGAACAGAGAACGAGAAAGGAAAAATAAATGAACAGAGAACGAGAAAGGAAAAATAAATGAACAGAGAACGAGAAAGGAAAAATAAATGAACAGAGAACGAGAAAGGAAAAATAAATGAACAGAGAACGAGAAAGGAAAAATAAATGAACAGAGAACGAGAAAGGAAAAATAAATGAACAGAGAACGAGAAAGGAAAAATAAATGAACAGAGAACGAGAAAGGAAAAATAAATGAACAGAGAACGAGAAAGGAAAAATAAATGAACAGAGAACGAGAAAGGAAAAATAAATGAACAGAGAACGAGAAAGGAAAAATAAATGAACAGAGAACGAGAAAGGAAAAATAAATGAACAGAGAACGAGAAAGGAAAAATAAATGAACAGAGAACGAGAAAGGAAAAATAAATGAACAGAGAACGAGAAAGGAAAAATAAATGAACAGAGAACGAGAAAGGAAAAATAAATGAACAGAGAACGAGAAAGGAAAAATAAATGAACAGAGAACGAGAAAGGAAAAATAAATGAACAGAGAACGAGAAAGGAAAAATAAATGAACAGAGAACGAGAAAGGAAAAATAAATGAACAGAGAACGAGAAAGGAAAAATAAATGAACAGAGAACGAGAAAGGAAAAATAAATGAACAGAGAACGAGAAAGGAAAAATAAATGAACAGAGAACGAGAAAGGAAAAATAAATGAACAGAGAACGAGAAAGGAAAAATAAATGAACAGAGAACGAGAAAGGAAAAATAAATGAACAGAGAACGAGAAAGGAAAAATAAATGAACAGAGAACGAGAAAGGAAAAATAAATGAACAGAGAACGAGAAAGGAAAAATAAATGAACAGAGAACGAGAAAGGAAAAATAAATGAACAGAGAACGAGAAAGGAAAAATAAATGAACAGAGAACGAGAAAGGAAAAATAAATGAACAGAGAACGAGAAAGGAAAAATAAATGAACAGAGAACGAGAAAGGAAAAATAAATGAACAGAGAACGAGAAAGGAAAAATAAATGAACAGAGAACGAGAAAGGAAAAATAAATGAACAGAGAACGAGAAAGGAAAACAAAAAGATCCCTACAGTGACCGATCGCTAGAGAGTGTTGAGGGTCAGAAGCATTGCTGGGGGTGTAAGCACATTAAATTCATATAATTTCATTCTCACAAGGAGGGGCAAACGATTTTTAGTGGGGCCCTTCGAGGTGGTGTGATGGTTAGTACCACTTACGACCGAGTGGAGAGTTCGATACTGGGTGCGCCATACTTTCCGCCTTGTACCACATCCAAGCTACGCCCAGTAAATAAATCATTACTGGTAGTACATGGGATTTATTTGTGTGCTTTTACTTGAAAGAAATATGGCATAAAAAAAAAAAAAAAAAAAAAACGAGTTTAAACTAAGAAAGTGAGTGTCCCCTATGTCTAATGGAGTTGGCATTTAACACCTCCCTTGACAATTAACAAGGTGCCAGGAATTATTAAACTTATCTTTTTGTTCCTTTTAATTATAGAGGAGATACTGCCTTTGGAACGACCTCCATAAGCTGTGCATATGTTTCTTTTAGCCCCCGATTTGGCTTCAGGTAAAGTAAGAAGTTTACCAGTACGTGCGCCTTTATTGTTCACGATGTTTGGATAATGGGTTTGTAATTTTGCTAGACGCCGTAACTTCGTTTAAGTCTTTAAGCAAGGCTTGTCCCTAGGAGACATTTTTTCCTGTCTTTTTTCGTGGTGTAGAAGGAGCTGAAGATAATACGGTATTTGATAAATCTTTTTTCTTTTAATTAATAATAAAGAAAAAAAATTGGTGTGTGATTATTTAACGATATTAATTTTTAGTTTTTTTTATTCGATCAGAACGAAAAGAGAGAATTGTTTTTCGTGACCTACAAGGAAACTCCAGCTGGTTTACAAATAAACTTTTAAAACATATTATACAAACAGAGAGGTGGGGAAAAAAAATACTTTTATTTACAAGCGTAGAAGAAAAAAAAAACACGAAACTTAAAAAAATTAAATAAAGTAAAAAAAAAAAAAAAAAAAATTTTTTTAAATTGAACTTAAGGGTTCAATTCGACGTTTAGGAGAAAGAAAAAAAATTAATAGTTGTAATTTTAAAAACCTGTGTCGAATTTTAAAGGGATAACTAACGCAATAACATTTTTATTTATTTAATAATAATAACGCTTTCGTTTTTTCGCTAAAGTTACGTAATTGAGTTTGTTTGTTTTTATTAACAGAAATCAGAAAAAAATAAATAAAATAAATATATTTTTTTTCCGACGTAAAAACCAGTGTTTTACTTTTATTATTTTTGCTTAGGTGTTTTTAATTAACTAAGTTTTAGGTACTTCCACTAATTCGGCAAACACACACAAAAAAAAGAAAACACCATCATAAAAAAAGGACCCAAACTTAATAAAAACAAAGTTTTATTGCCAAAAAGTTTGTTATTATTAAGAGAAAAGACCAAAGTATTTTTTAATTATTTTTTAAAATTTTTTTAATCCTTTCTAACACGTTCGAAATATTGGTTAAAAAAAATCTTTTTCTTTTAAAAAACATCAGCGGTAGGGTAATATTTTAGCATTTAGTTTGTTTTTTTTTTTTTTTTGCGCCTTTTTCAGTTAAAAAAACACTTTGGAAATTCTCGCAAGAATCAAATAATTGTCGTATTTTAATGGAACTTTTAGGAATTATTCACAAATGAATGAATTTATTTTTGAAAATATTATTTTTAGAAAATCTTGGTAAAAATATTTTTGTTTTTACATCTGTTACGAATTTTTTTTGTTTTGTTTGTGTAAAAAACGTTAACAAATTATTCAAAAGAAAATTCGTTCGGTTTGTTGGAGAGAAAGAAAAAAGTTTAGTATAAACATTTTTTCTTTTTACTTTTATATCAACCTACCTGTTGTTCCTTTGTCAGAAAGTGAAGAGTCCATATCGACAGACGATTCTATGTAATCCACATCACTAAGGTTTTTGTTAAGGTTATCCATATCAGCACGAGGCCCCTTTTTTTCTGCTCTTTGTTTTCCCACCGGATTGTATGTAACAGCAACAGTTTTTTTTAAATACCTTAATAATATCCAGCAAGCAGATATTAAACCTATAATTAAAGTAAAGTGGTTACCTATAAGAAAACACGTTTTTTTTTCTTCTCTTTTTCTACTCGCCACTTCCGACAAACAAGACTTGTTTCCACTCCAACTTCGAATTTAAAAAAAAAAAAGAAGAAAAAAAGACTACATAATATGTAAATAAATCCCTGTTGACCGAGGTAACTGCTACTACAACAAATTTACACACATATATACTTATATAGAGATATATGATGTGACCTGCAAATATGTCACTCCACTTTTGGGTGCTGAGCAAGCAAGGTGCGTTGCTTTTTAGCTTGCTAGAAATTTTAAAAGCAACAACATTACACAGGATACATTAGGTGTGCCTAGTCAACCCACCTGTTTGTTCGTATTTGTGACCGACTGACTGACGAAATTGCATAAAATTTAGTCTCTAAGTTTGGTTTGATTTCTAAAGAAAAGGTAAGACCTGCTCTATCAATCTAGAACACATACACTCTCTCTTTCTACCTGCTGGTTTTAAAGCCAGCTTTCTAAAAGGGGGCATTTTGAAGGCTGAAAAGGATCTCCTTGGGTTTAAGTTGTACCTGTTGAGACACGCAATAAAATGGAGAAAGTACATATTGTTCTGACAGCCATTGCCTGACCAGATGAAAAGAAAAAAACAAAATCTTTCATATGAGAAGTCAGACAAGAAGACTGATAAATCGGTGGGAATGATTGCAGGTGAGAGAAAAATAGAGAGAAACGAACAACGACTAATTGAGAAGAAGGAAAAAGACTGGAAAAATAAACAATATATGATGAAAACACTGCACCAGAAAAAATGGTGGATGCGGGGGGGGGGTAAATAAAAAACGTGGTGGATTGGAGAGGATTAAATAAAAAACGTGGTGGAAGAGGGGGATTAATTAAAAAACGTGGTGGAAGGGGGAACTAAATAAAAAGTTTTGGATGGGGGGGAAATAAAGTGATGGAAGTGGGGACTAAATAAAAACCGTGGTCGAAGTGGGGGACAAAAATAAAAAACGTGGTGGAAGGTGGGGGACTAAATAAAAAAAACGTGGTGGGAGGTGGGGCTAAATAAAAAACCGTGGTGGAAGAGGGAGGGGGACTAAATAAAAAAACGTATGGAAGGGGGGAGTAATAAAAAAACGTGGTGGAACCCCCTTCCACCACGTTTTTTTATTACGTTTTTTTTATTATTTTGACTAAATAAAAAAAAACGTGGTAGAAGGGGGGATAAATGAAAAACTTGGTGCAATGGGGGGGGAGACAAAATAAAAAAAATTATAGTGTTAGAAGTGGGGGCTCAATACAATTGTGACAGAAGTGGGGCAAAATAAATAATTAAAAATGCGTCGGGAGTGGGAACTAAATAACAAAAAAAAAAAAGAAAAAAAAAGCGAGACAGAAGTGAAAAAAAAAAAAAAAAATAACGGTTGATTATATAATAATTTTGTTTTCAAGTTACATGTGCTATTCATTTTAACTGTTGCTGCTGTTGAAAGTCCTCAAGTAAATATGGTTCCTGTTAATCTGGTACATATGAGAGTTGTCTGAAAAGTTTGTAGATTTATATCTTGGTCAGCCTAAGTAGACACATCAATTGATAGACTAAACAACGACATGCACTTGTGTACCAGAATACAACAGCTGGCCCCACTGCTGAACCTTTCCAATGAAGGACTGAATAGGGATTGTGTGGAGGTTATCCCACCTTGTTTGCTCACTAGGTGGCACTGTTCGGGACAATGAAAGGATGCAACAATGAACCTTCTTCCTCTTGTTGCCTTGAAATATTATAGGGAAAACAACAGTTACTTATGGCAATCTGTCTGCTTAATTTCAGTCAACCATGTGGTGTATCACATATACATTCTCCATAACAACCTGTAGCACCTCTTCACCACAAATGTTATCATTGGTAATATTAGCTGTTTCCTTATAAGGAAACATTTGGCATTTATTGGTTGAAATTTATAAAATCATTATCAGGAAAATAGGTTTTCTCAAGTCTAGTAGATCATACTGGTATTTCCTTCCTAAGCTTTTATTTGAAGAAGTGTAGAATGTCTGGATTATGTCATTTTTTTTTTTATCTTCAAGTTCGTATGTGGTAGCCATTTTAATTTTTCCTGCTGTTGGTAGTCATCAATAGATGGACAGGCAGAGATAGATAGATAGATAGATAGATAGATAGATAGATAGATAGATAGACAGGAAGAGGCCTAGATAGATAGATAGATAGATAGACAGGAAGAGGCCTAGATAGATAGATAGATAGACAGGAAGAGGCCTAGATAGATAGATAGATAGATAGACAGGAAGAGGCCTAGATAGATAGATAGATAGATAGATAGACAGGAAGAGGCCTAGATAGATAGATAGACAGGAAGAGGTCGAGATAGATGGATAGGAAGAGGACGAGACAGATAGACAGGAAGAGACTAAGAAATATAGACAGAAAGACAGATGGTAATGATAATATTATCCATTTCCTTATAAGGAAACTCTGAGCATTCATTGATTGAGCAGCCAGTACCACTTTTCAGCTGAAATTTATAAAATATTTCTCTTAAAACAATGTTCCATGAAAATCAGTTTGTCAAGCTTTTAAAAATTACTTTCCAGTTTTTATAGGGAGTTTCTTTCTACTCTTTCTATTTGAAGTTGTGTGGAATGTCAATACCTTGATTATCTCATCATTTCATTTTCAGATAGATAAATATGAAGAGACTGAAATAGATAGATACATAAATAGATATGAATAGATTGAAATAGATATGAAAAGACTGAGAGGTAAATAGATACGAATAGATTGAAATAGATAGATAATGATAATATTATCCATTTCCTTATAAAGAAACTCTCAGCATTCATTGATCGATCAGCAAGTACCAATGTTGGTTGAAACTTATAAAATGTTTCTCTTAAAACAATTTTCCATGGTGAGTCACGCTGTTAAAAATACTCTTTCTAATACTGATGAGGAGTTTCTTCCTAACTTTTCTATTTGAAGTTGTGTGGAATGTCAATACCTTGATTATGTCATCATTTCTTTTTCAAATTACATGTTCTATCCATTTTAGTTGTTGCTGCTGTTGGTAATCCTCAAGTGATGCAGTTTATTTTGTTTGGTACAGTTCTTTGTGGACTGGCACTACAGAACCACGAACAAAGTTTGAGGGAGGATGGTCATTGTCAAAATCTACAGGCTTCACTCACTCAAAGACATTTTTAATCATTGATCTTAGAAAGTGGTTGTATAAAGCCGGCAGATATTTCTGAATGGGTCTGGCGCCATGCATGGTATTTATATGAAAGTCGCAATTTAAGTACATGATTTGCGTTTTCTGTTTTGGTTTTGTAACCATTTGCAGTGTTGGCTGAAGGTACCTCTAGTGCAGAGGTCAGCACCCAACAGCACGTGTACCATGCCAAGCAATTCCCAATAACACACAGCCGCAAATGACATCAGGAAGTCCGAACCAATAACTACTAAAACGCAAAGATATTTAGCTGTTTCAATTTTAATATATACAGTGTAACCCAGATATAAGAGAGTTGTCGGGACCAGATAAGTCTCTTATATCCGGGTTTCTCTTATATCCGGGTTTGTCTATTTTGTTTAGGTAAGTATGGCTCTAATTTGGGACCAGATAAAATCTCTCTTATATCCGGGTTTCTCTTATATCCGGGTTACAGAGTACTAAAGTATATTACTATATAATAGATGTTGTATAACATATATTGATCTTGACTTGTATAAAAATACATATGCTGTTGGGACACTGAATGATTTTAAAACCCTAAGTTGGCACATAGCAAAAGGTTGCCAATCGCTGATATATATATATAATACAATACGAATAACATTTGTCACTTAGATGTTATATTCAGCACCTCAACTCCAGTTTCGCAGAACTTTTTCATAATTCTTCAGTCCACTCATCAGGAGGTTTCAGCAATTGACTATTTTTCTCATTTTTTATTTTTTTTATTTTTCATTCATCCTTTTTCTCTCTATCTGTCTCACTTTACCCCTACTCTATGAGCCCCCACTTCTAACACTATTTTTTATTTCGTCTCCCCCCCACCTCCCACCACGTTTTCATTTATCTCCCCTTCCACCACGTTTTTTATTTAGTCCCCCCCCCAGTTTCAGCAAATGTACATCTGTTATTTAGCCTGTCACATTTCATTAACAGGATAAAACCCTAAGTTTTATGCTAAATTTAATCCTATAGCTAGCAAAAGTTTGCCAACCCCTGCTCAAGTGCATCCTAGTCTATGTTCGGTTTTCTTTACTAAATTTGTTATAACTGGTCCGTACAGTGGCGTATTTGAAGTGTTTGCTATTAGGTTGGTGCAAAAATAATGACGTAATAATGTCGTTTTTTTTTTTACGTATTTTTTAACGTCAAAAAACGACATTATTACGTCATTATTTTTGCACCAACCTAATATTATGTTGGTGCAAAAATAATGTCGTTTTCTCACATAGTAACATATGTGAAAAAACGACATTATTTTTGCACCAACCTAATATTTACTAATTCTGCATTCTGAAATTTTATAATGCATTTAGGGTCAGTGTCATCACTGCTTTCAAAAGGTTTATCTTGTTCTGTATCTTCGAACACTTGGCAGAGAATGTTGATTTTTGGGTTTTTTTTTCAAGATCATTCTTATCCCATCTATGAATACCTATGTTATCGGCATAGTCCCTAACCATCGAATCATCAGTACCAGAACCAGAAACCTATAAAAAGCTAGGAAAACAGTTTAATGATGGAATAACGATGCCATGAATCAAAACTTAAAATTAATAATGTTCACCTAATACAAAACCCAAGAGCCACTCAAGGTAGAAGATAACTGTGTGGTGTTGCATAAGTGTAAGAAAGGGCAAGAATTGAAGTTCTTGGGGACATGCAGAAAAGATAAGCAACTAACTCTGGACTTGAAGAGGTCAAGATTTAAATAGTGAATAAAATTTCAAAACTCAGGCACAGATGTTACGAGTATAGAAGAACACATAATGAAGAAAGAAGGCTTGGAAAATTTGACACTCAGAAGACATATGAAACTCAAAAGCACATCCTTGTTTACTCTCAATTATTTGTTTTTCATCTGAGTCACTGAGGTTCACCTATTGTCCGGTTCACACTCCTCCCCTGTCGTTTGAACTGGAATAGAGGTTTATCCCTTGTTTCCTGTTTACGAGTGGGTTTCCAGTCCCTTCATAAATCTATGCCACTAAACAAAATTAACAAACATTCTGGAGGGAAACGATTTAAAAAAAAAAAAAAAAAAAAGAAAAGAAAAAAGATCAGTAGTATCTGTGACTAGGCTGGGATTTGAACTCCTCTCTCCAATTATCACTTTCCATGCCTATTGGTAATAAAGATGATGTGATTAAAGCATTTTACTACTCCTGTCCCATAATAGTCGGTACATTTGCATGATTAGTCCATAGACTAAATGTAACAACCATTGCGGGACAGAGCGTGTATATCCTATTTGTATTTTACAACTTGCATTTATTGTTTTAGTTTAACATGTTCTTTGTCCCTCCTAAAGTGGTAGTCGAATATAGTAGCTTTTTTTTTTATTATTATCATATCACCCCAAGCAAGGCAATAAAGCCACTAAGACACAAGGGGGGTCCTGGGTTTGAAAGAATAAGAAAAAGAGAAACATTATCAAGGAGCGAGAACAATAAAAGATGAATCAACAAACAGCAGATAATGATTGACATTGCATTTAAATTTTTGAAGGTCAAAGTTGGCTGTAAAGCAGAGAGCTGAAAGAGGAGTTCCACACATGAGAAGTGCGAGTGAAGACACTGATAGCATAGAACTTACAGTTGCATCTAGCCAATTCAACTGCGAATTAAGGAGATTTCAATGCCAATCTAGTCCTGTGCTTCAATTCAAAAGGTTTAGGTACCATATTGAAGAGTTCATCTGAACAATTACCATTAAAGTATTTATAGAAAAGACAGAGGGAAACCACATTTTGGTGGTGAGAGAATGACTGAAGCCGAGATATCAGGTCAGGATTAATAATATTGCTGATTCTTTGGATTATATCAATAATCTGTAAATATACAGCATGAATACCATACCATATGTAGCAGCAATATTCAAATTTGTGAAAATTGTATTTATGAGCAAAATCCATGAGAATTTCATGGTTTTCTTGTTTCAAATTTGCTGATGAATCTTAATTATTAATATAAGTGATCAAAGAGCAAAGTAGACGGATGGTGGGGTACAGAAGACTAATGTTGCATTTAACCAGGTGTGTAAAAAAAAAAAAAAAAGAGAAGAAAAAGACCCCCAGAATGATGTCCTTTAATAGTCAGTTATGCTTCGTTAAATTTGTTTGTTTGTTTGGGTTTTATGGCATATCAACCACTGTGGGTTATTTAATGTCAAATACAGTTTATATGAATTTTAAATGCCTATTTTGTATGGAATAAAAATCGTATAGCTGGCAACATTAATTTTTACAAAAAAACGTATAGTTGGCAACATTATTGTTTCAAAAACGCATACCTGGAAACATTATTTTTGACAAAAAACGTAGAGCTGACAACATTATGGTTTCAAAAATGCATAGCTGGCAACATTGTTTCAAAAACGGATAGCTAGCAACATGATTGTTTCGAAAACGTACAGCTGGAATAATTTTTTTTTTCCAAAAAACGTATAGCTGGCAACATTATTGTTTCAAAAACGCATACCTGGCAACATTGTTTCAAAAACGTATAGCTGGAAACATTATTTTTAACAAAAAACGTATTGCTGACAACATTATTGTTTCCAAAAAGTATAGCTGGCAACATTATTGTTTCAAAAAAGTATAGCTGGCAACATTATTGTTTCAAAAACGCATAGCTTGCAACATTGTTTCAAAAACGTATAGCTGGCAACATTATTGTTTCAAAAACATATAGCTGGCATCATAATTTTTCCAAAAACATTATCTGAGGCCTTGCTGTTGGATGTAGTTTATCGCCATACCCAAGACGCAGATGTAGTTTATCATCATACCCAGGACACCGTTAAATTTGTAATGTAGTAGAAAAAAGTAAATGTTAAAATAGGAAGGGTCACAAATCACTGCCCGAGCATCCCAATCATGTTCCTCCACCCGATCGTTGGATAGTATGTACTGGCCCTGATAACAACCATAATTATGAACATGGGTGATTATTTAAAGAAGTAAAAGCATAGAAAATAAGATAAATTGACAGTTTTCCATTTCACAGAAGCAGACATTAAATGCATGAGAGTGTTATCATTACCACATTCTTTCTTTCTTTGTTGTTCTTCTCTATTATGTATCATTTCTTTTTCTTTTTTTACCTAAAACGAGACAGTGTCTCTGATCCAGGTTTTCCTTCTTTACTTGCAACCAAAATAGAATAGTCCATTCTTTATTAGAGGTACAGTTTATCCAAAAACGCATGTCACAAAGAAATGTTGGAACTGCTCGTTAACCTTCATATATATATATATATATATATATATATTTTAAGCGTTTCACCCCATGCAAGGTGAGAAGCCACTAGGACGGAAGGGGTTACAGAAGATTTGGAGCAAGATCAGATACAAGTGATAGAGGAAAGGATGAGGATGGTCGATTGACATTAGCTGAATAGCTGGAGATTATAGCTCTCAGAGAAACTGGAATAGGGAAGGTAGTTCCACAGGCGAGAGGTGCGAGACATGAAGCTATTGGAGTAGGAGATGGCTACATTTAGGAGTTTCGACAGTGAAAGGTTGAGAGTGGGATGCCAGCCTCGTAGGGCGCTTGAACTCATGACGACTGGGAACCAGCAAATGCAGCTCCTCGGAGCAATTGCCATGAAAGTATTTGTAAAAAAGACAGAGAGAGACGATGGTGCGTCTGTGAGAAAGTGACTGTAGACTAGATGCCAGAACAGAGCCAATTATATTACATATCCGCCTCTGGAGCTTATCAAGAACCCCGAGGCAAACAGAAGGGGCTCCCGACCATTTATGGCAGCAAGGGTGAATTGTTGATTTGTAGATCTAGAGGATTAATTCCAGTGGGGAAAGATTCCGTGGCACGGCACAGGGAGCCAACTTTTCTTGTGGTGGACGAAGCAATTGACTCAATGTATTTGTTCCATCTCAGGTCAGCAGTCAACACAAGACTGAGCAGCGAGGTGCTCTCAAGAAGTTGAGCATCAGACATTCTAATGGAGAGCAGGGAAGGATCTCTGTGGTGATTAATAGAGAGCAGTTTTGTTTTAGAGGCATTAAAGTTGACCAGCCAATTCCTGCCCCAGTTCACAACCAATTGGAGGTCCTTTTTGAGACGCACGGTCAGGTTAGTTTTGTCAGTGACACTAGATTTGTTCTTGAGGCAGGAATAAATTGTGGTGTCATCCGCGTAGATGCCAACTTGGGAATTTATGGCAGAAAGGTATTAGAATAATTCCCAACATGTAATGGCAGCAACCTCCTGCATACAGATAGAAAATGAATTCAGTAATTATAAAAAAATAAAAAGGGGTATATGACAAGGGTGTGTCTTCTCACCGGACCTATTCAACCTACAAAGTGAGGTGATTCTGAGAGAATTACATGTCCTACCAGGATTCATTATTGGTGGCCAAAATCCAAACATAAGATATGCAGATGACACAGTGTTGACCAAAGACACAGAAAAGAAACTATAGCAACTACAGAAGATACTAGAGGAAAGCACTAAGAAAGGACTAATTATCAATTGTAAACAGTCAAAATATATGGTTGTCAGCAAAAGGGACAGCCCAACATGCAAATTACAAATTGGAGATACAGAAATCAAACATGTACAAAAATTTAAATATCTGGCAAGGGTTTTAACAGAGAATGGAAAAAGCAATACTGAAATGCAAATGTGTATTGGCTTAGTGAATCATGCCTTCCAAAAGTTAAGCAAAGTAATAAGAAACAGGAAAATAATAATAGAAACAAAAGAAAAGAGTACTGAACTGTTATGTAATATCAGTCCTCCTATATGGCAGTGAATGCTGGACAATCTCTTCACAGATGAAGAAGAGACTTGTAGCAAGAGAAACAAAGAAAAGAGTACTGAACTGTTATGTAATATCAGTCCTCCTATATGGCAGTGAATGCTGGACAATCTCTTCACAGATGAAGAAGAGACTTGTAGCAAGAGAAACAAAGAAAAGAGTACTGAACTGTTATGTAATATCAGTCCTCCTATATGGCAGTGAATGCTGGACAATCTCTTCACAGATGAAGAAGAGACTTGAAACAAGAGAAACAAAGAAAAGACTACTGAACTGTTACGTAATAGCAGTCCTCCTATATGGCAGTGAATGCTGGACAATCTCTTCACAGATGAAGAAGAGACTTGAAACAAGAGAAACAAAGAAAAGACTACTGAACTGTTACGTAATAGCAGTCCTCCTATATGGCAGTGAATGCTGGACAATCTCTTCACAGATGAAGAAGAGACTTGAAGCAGCAGAAATATGTTCTACAGAAGGAGGCTGAGAATACCCTGGATTTAACATGTCAGCAACAGCAAAATTTTAAGGAAACTGAAAACAAAAAGGGAATTTATACTTAGAATCAAAAAGAGATGGTTGAAATTTCTAGGGCATATAACAAGGAAAGACGGCTCGGAAAATTTGACACTCACAGGACATATTGAAGGCAAGAGAAAATCAGTGCATAACTTACTTAATGAGTTTGTGCAATTGGTTTGTAGAATAAGGTTTAGGAGGGCTAGCAAAAAGACAAACTTTGCTAATGGTGTCAAAGAATAGGAAATTGCAGAAAGTCATGATCGTCTACCTCGTAAAGGGACATGACATATAAAAGGAGGAGAAAAGGTTCTGACTGATTTACATAGTCCTGAAGCATTTAAATGTCCTTGTGTTGTTTACCAACTACACTCCTCCCTGATGATTCATATGAATTAACCTCTTTGTAAATGTCTCCGTGCCGAAGCAACTATGTAAGATGTTTTGCTCTGTTAAATGACATTGTTTTAATGTTACATAATGGCCTCTCCTCTGGAACACAGATATCTTTAAATGATTGCGGTCTGTCAAGACCTCATGTATAAGCATAAAGAGATGAATTCAATTACTTGAAAAACAATGTAAGTATATATATATATATATATATATATATATATATATATATATGCATACACATAAAAATGAGAGAAAGAACATAACGTAGTACTGAAACACAAAAGCTATTGTGTATCAATTTCAATCTAATTACTATCTAGCATAATATATATATATATATAATAATTATATTATATATATATAATAATTATATTATATATATATAATAATTATATTATATATATATATATATATATATATAATAATAATAATTATATTATATATATATATAATTATATATATATATATAATAATTATATATATATATATATATATAATAATTATATATATATATATAATAATTATATATATATATATATATATAATAATTATATATATATATATAATAATTATATATATATATATATATATAATAATTATATATATATATATAATAATTATATATATATATATAATAATTATATATATATATATAATAATTATATATATATATATATATATATATAAGAACGTCCGAAAAGTTGTGATAAATATGGCGACAAAGATGAGGACAATTGTTGGAAAAATATAAATAGTGTACATAATACCTCATCTCAGAAATATAGACAGATACTGAAAGGCCAAAACGTTGTAATAAATATGGCGACAAAGATGAGGACAATAGTCCGAATAATGTAAATAGTGTACATAATACCTCATCTCAGAAATATAGACAGATACTGAAATCAGTTTGATCATCTTTGGGGGTGCTCCGTAATTGTGTCCTTGTGCTAGACTATGCTTAATAATGAGTGTACAAAATGAGTCCATAAAATTACTATAACTGAAAAATGAGTTGCTCCACAATTCTGTTCTTGTGCCAGACTATGTTAAATGAGGGGCATAGAAAACTAGTTCAGAAGTTTACAATTACTGGAATGATTTTGTTTTTCTGTGGGCCCCACATTTCTGATCCCACACACTCCTGTAAATATTAAATATCGTCTGGTACAAGGACAGTACTGTGGAGCACTCAAAGAAATTAAACTCATTCTGGTAATAGTAATCTAATTTGTTTTGTGTTCACTATAAATAATATTCCGAAACAAAGGCAACACTGTGAAGCATCCAAAGACAAACTGAATTCTTCCAGTAATAGTAATCTTCTCACTTAGTCTGGCACAAGGACACAACTATGGAGCACCTAAAGAAGATCAAATTCAGTCTAGTAATAGTGATAGATTTTGGAGAGAAGAATTATCTAGCACGAAACAGTGAATCAATTTTCTTAGCAGCTGACCTAGCAATGGATTCAATGTAGTCTTTCCACATTCATGTCAGCAAAGAATAAATCATTCTCCTGGAGGTTAGCATCAACCATGCTGATGGAAGGCAGCTTGCTTGACTGATTCATTCATTTTTTACTGCTTATCCACTCTTTGTTGGTTATTTGAAGCCAAAAATTATAATGCGGTTATAAAATGGGGGATCGATTCTATGTTAAAATCCATATATAAACTGATCCCTCACTTTGTGGACACTATAGTTTCCATACACTTATATTCCAGAGAATGTAAACAAATCTAAAAAGATATTTCATTGATTCATTTATTCATTCATTTTTTATGGCTTATCAACCCTTTGCGTGTTATTTAAAGCCAAAAAAGATTTTTAGAGTGTAAAATTTTTCTTTTACTTTTTAGATAATGATTTACTGATACAAGCCTTACTAATTAACCCACAACTGGCCGGGAGAAGGGATACATTCATACCTAATCAGAATTTGATAAATAAACAAGAAATTTTGTGGATATAAAGTGGGGATAAAATTCTATATTACAGTCAATATATAAAATGATCACTCATTTTATGGTCACAGTAGTGTCAGAAAATAAATCTAAAAAATCTGTCTGTGTAACCAATCAGTATTTCATTGATTGATTGCTTAGTTTTCTGTGGCTTATCAGCCATTTGCATTTTAGCATCAATTTTGTTAGGAGATAAATCTAAAAATATTTTCTGGCTTTAAATAAGCCAGAAAATATTTTTAGATTGTAAGAATTATTTTATTTTTGAGAGAATAATGGGTTACTATTTAATCCATAGCTGGGGGAAGAAGTAAATTCATACCTTTCTGAAAAAGGTATTACATCACCTGCACATCCAAACTTTTTACTAAAGTTCACACTATGCAAGGCAAAAGTGCCACTCAAGACAGAGGGTTAGTGAAGGTGATTATTGCATGAGCAGTAAGACTAAGGGGTACAATTTCTGCAGATATATGGGAAAGATAATGGTTAAGCTTAGATATGAAGAAATTAAGATTACAGTGGTTGGGAAAGCATCCTCTTGGGAGTCGGTTTCACAAGTAACAGGAAGAAGTTATCCAAGTGGAAACTGCTCCTTACTAATAGAATACAAAGAGAATGAGAGTGGTTTGCCTCAATATTCATGGCATTGGAGGTCTTAGCTTGGAGAGTAAAGGTTGGGAAAAACCAAGAAATCCCTTGGTTCAATAGAGTCATTAGATATGCTTAGGTTTAGTCAAGTAAGCTCAGGACATTTTAACTGTGTTTGATTCTGTGTTGTGTTTGATGTGATATTAGATTTGCTGAGGACCGAAATGTTTCCCAGACAGGAATGAAACACAATCCTATCTCTAAGGAATCCTGTGGATAAAGAGAAGAAAAGGAAGCAGATCTTTCCATTCTTATCGGCCTGAATGTCCGAGAAATTTTCACAGAAAATATTCGTCCCCTGACAGGATCCGAACCTGTATCCTATTCAGTAACATCATATAGCCTGATGTATCTTTAACCAATTTGGCCACAGAAGAGCCTTCAGTTAGCATGGTTGAATTTACTATCTTTAAACTTTAATCTTCCATGAATCTCTCGCATACATTCATATCTGCTGAAAGCGTATCCAAATGTAAACGAATGACATCACACATTATGAAATAGACAAAGTCCGACAATTATTTTAAGACACTTTTATGTTTATACATTCTTTTTATAGATACAAATATTTAAGTAAATGCTCTGTTTATAATAAACAGTATTAAACAACATTTACCAGCCTGAATGTCTGAGCTCTGACAGGATTCGAACCTGTATCCTATACAGAAATGTCATTTAGCTTGATGTGCCTTTAACTGATTTGGCCACAGAGGAGCGTTCGGTTAGCAGGGTCGAATTTACTGTATTTTAATTTCAATCTTCTCCAAATCTCTCATGTACATTCATATCTGCTCATGGCATATCAAATGTAAACAAATGATGTCACACATTATGAAATGGACAAAGTCTGACAATTATTTTAAAACATTTTTATGTTTATACATTCTTTAAATATTTAAGTAAATGCTCTATGAAAATTTCTCGGACATTCAGGCCAGTAAATGTTGTTTAATACTGTTGATTATAAACAGAGCATTTACTTAAATATTTGTATCTATAAAAAGAATGTATAAACATAAAAATGTCTTAAAATAATTGTCGGACTCTGTCCATTTCATAATATGCTGTTTTGTAAATGACATCTAGTGATTATTAGCTGAACTTCTTTGACAGACAAGTGGGGTAAGTCTATCCTTATCTAAGTAAGGACAGAATTAATCAATGAGATCGTGTGACATGTTAAGTCAGCCTTTGCTGAGTTATTTTATGTTGAAAACACTTGTTTTTTGTTATTATGTTTCAGTCTGTAAGCATTTACTTGACTCCGGGACAAATAAATATTGGTCATTTATATTTGAGTCTGTAAACATTTTCTTAGTTTAGGGATAGGTAAATATTGGTCACTTATATTCTCACCTGACCTGTTCAATCTATACAGTGAGGCAATTCTGAAAAGAATTGGAACCCTATTGGGATTTAGCCACAATCCTAACAATATAATATATGTAGATGACACGGTACTGATAGCAGACATGAAATTACATAATTTCCTACGAAAGATAGTGAGGGAGAGGGAGAAGAAGGGACTAAGCATAAATTACAAGACAGAATGCATGATCATCCGTAAAAGGATGAGCCCAAAATGTGATTTGCAGGTCGGGGACACTACAATCAAGCAGACTCAACAGTTTAAATATCTGGGAAAAGTTTTGACAAAAGACGGTAAGTGCGACACTGAGATCCGTAGACGTCTTGAGATGGCCAAGGATGCATTCCAAAAGCTGGGCAGAGTATTGCAAGACAGGAAGAATTCTTTGGTAATGAAGAATACTCAGTTGTTACATGACATCTGTCTTTCGTTATGGCAGTGAATGTTGCACGATTTCCTCAAAGATGAAAAAGAGACTTGAGGCAATGGAGATGTGGTTCTACAGAAGGATGCTAAGAATATCATAGACCGAGCATGTGAGCAACAATGAGGTCTTAGAGAGGATGCAAACAAGGAAGAGGCTTATATCTAACATCAGGAAGAGGTAGCTGAAATTTCTGGGACACATAATGAGGAAAGAGGGCCTGGAGAATCTGATACTCACAGGTTGAATACAGGGAAAAAACAACAAGGAAAAACAATGTATGACATACTTAGCAGGCTTAATCAAGTGGATGACAGAATTTGGTCTGGGGGAGGTGGTGAGGACATGGCGCACACACAAAAAAAGAATATTTGAGTTTATAAGCATCAATTTGGTTAGGCGATAGGTAAATATTGGTCATTTATATTTGAGTTTTTAAGCATTTATTTGATAGATGACACTTTTTGACTGAATTTTACCTCTTTCTCGGGAGATTCAGTTTTAAGTACAACTAACAGGATATATGAAGAAAATAGAAAATCAACAAAGATAAAGATACTAATTTTAATAATTCACTGAATTAGACTATTTACATTATTCGGACGACTGTCCTCATCTTTGTCGCCATATTTATTACAATGTTTCGGTTGTTGTATGCTCCGGCCTTCTACAAGTTGTTGGAATGTCGAACTGAACCCTTTATTTCACTCACTGAGACAGACTGTTCTAGTTCGATGTGCCATGTTTAATGGATGTCAGTTATCAGTTATCTTCTGTTAATTCCCCTCTCCAAGTTCTCCACTGCCTTAACCAAGTATTGAACTCACACTCTTTGGGTCCTGTCACTGGATCTAACTAACGCCTTTATCCACTATGCTATGTGTCCTTGAGGCGTTAGTTACATCCAGTGACAGGACCCAAAGAGTGTGAGTTCAATACCTGGTTAAGGCAGTGGAGAACTTGGTGAGGGGAATTAACAGGAGATAACTGACATCCATTAAACATGGCACGTGGAACTAGAACAGTCTACCCCAGTGAGCAAAACAAAGTGTTCAGTTCGACATTCCAACCACCTGAAGAAGGCCGGAGCGTACAACGGCTGAAACACTAATAAATATGGTGACAAAGATGAGGACAATAGTCCGAATAATGTAAATAGTGTACATAATGCCTCATCTCAGAAATATAGACAGTCACTGAATTAGATTTAATTTTGCATCATCAGATACTCTTAAAAGGCTGGAGAGTGTTATGGAAAAAAAAAAGACCTTGATCAAACAGCTAAAATATAGATACTAGTTTGAATAATACATTGAAGACTTCATCACTGATTAAAGAGATTGGTCCGTACCTAGATTGGTGACCACTTGGGAGAATACCAGATAAGCTTGGATAGGTGGGGGATGTAATGGATATTGGCTCAGAATTGGAAATGAGAGAACTGAGTCTATTATATTCACTTACTTGCAAATACTCTTAGAAAAGGTTTAAATCCACTTCTTCCCCCAGTTATGGGTTAAATAGTAGGACTTGCATCAGTGAATCATTATTATCCCAACCAAAAATTTTACAGTCTAAAAATATTTTCTGGTTTTAAATAACCTGCAAAAGGTTGATATGTCATGAAAAAAAAAAAATCAGTCATCATTGGCTGGAGAGTGTTATGGCTAAATAGTGATCAAAACAACAAACATGAGGATACCAGTTTGAATAATTCATTGAACTATTTTACTGATTCAGAAAAAAAACATTCTTTTACTTGTTTGATGAATATTGTCAACTGATTGAGCCTGTCACAACATATTCACTGACAGTGATTTTAAAAGCGTAGCTGAGATGTGGCACAAGGCCCGAAAGTGTGGAGCACCCAGTGAGGATCGAACTCACTATTCAATCATAACTGATCTTGTGAGACAAGTTTGCTGAACATTGCACCATGTGGAAGTGCCTAAAATAATTTTTTAAGCATAGCTTGGATGGGACACAAGGTCAAAAGTGTGATGCACCCAGTGAGAATCAAACTCATTACTCGGTCATAAGTGATCTAGCAAGACAAGCTTGTTAACCATTACACCACGTCAAAGTGCCTAACATTGTATTCACTGAAGTTAGGAGAAAAATTAAATAAATCCAATATAGTGATTTACTAAGCATAGCTTAGATGTGGCACAAGGCTGAAAGTAAAGAGCACCAAGTCAGAATTGAATTCACTACTCAGTCATAACTGATCTAGCAAAACAAGCTTGTTAACCATTACATCACATCAAAGTTCCCAAGTAAATCTAGTATAAGTTAAACCAGTATTAAATCCTTGCTGGTTCTGTTTGTGCTACTAATTTTTTTTTTTTAAACATTTCACCCCAGACAAGGCAATAATGCCACTAAGACGCGAGGGGTTACTGGCTGTGATAGGAAATGAGAAGACTTTAGTGAGGTGGATGGTCAATAAAAGAACAGGATTCAGGAACAGAGAAGATGGCAAGTATGGGACATCATACTTAGTGATACGTGAAGAATCACTTATTTAAAAGGTGATAGAAATTTTCCATCGTTAAAACAACACATTTGCATAAAATTCCTACTTTGCATATTGAAACAAATTAATCTGCTTATGATTACAAGCTGTGGTTAATTAAGTTTATTTTACCTTCAAAGTAGATTTTTTTTCCTAACATTCTGAAATGACCTTCCCAATATCATCAGTTCTTAAATTTGTATCTATGCTGACGACACAACTATTTGTTCTTATCTTAATAGTAATTAGTCAAATTGGTATCTGATCTGAAAAATGACCTACAATTTGTTGTTGAATAGGGTAAGGAGTGGTTTGTTAATTTTAATGCCTCAAAAAGAAAATTTTAATTATCTGAGAGAATGTTTTTTTACCTTCCATTGGTATGGCTTTTGCTAACCTCGAGGTGAGAGACTCATTATGTACCTTCTCAGACTAAAATTTTCACCTGACACGAAGTGGAAAGAGTATAGTGAATCAATTGCTAAGTCTTCAGCTAAAAAAGTTGGTTCACTATGATATGCTAGACAATTTTCCTTGCCAGAATCTGTCTTCCATATTTATAAGTCTACTATTCATCCATGCTTTGAATACCACTGCCACATATGCTATAGTGCTCCTGCTATATATTTAGAGATTCTTGATAAAATCCAAAGAAGAATCTATCTTACATATTTATAAGTCTACCATTCATCCCGGCTTTGAATATTGCTGCCTCATCTGGTCTGGTGCTTCTGCTATATATTTAAAGATTCTTGATAAAATCCAAAGAAGAATCTGCAATGTTATTAGTCCTGACCTGGCATCTTGGCTTCAATTCCTTACCTACCACCATAACATGGCATCCTGTGTCTAGTCCTAGATTAACAGCTAGGTCTTCCTTTAATATATTTAGTAATAGTTGTTAGTTTAAATTTCATGTTTTTCTGTTCTTATATTTGTCCAGGCTCACTCAAGTCCACCAAATATTGTTTGCAGGACAAATGTACCAGGAGCCATTAAACTTCTTTTTTTTTTTTTTTTAAGAAAATCGTTTACACCTCTCAACAAAAGTGGTGAGTCCTTCAGATTATTATCCAAACGACATTTCTCTGGGAAACCATTCCACGCAGATGAAACGCGTTTGTGGAAAGAGATAATTGAATCAATTGCCAAGTCTGCAGCTAAGAAAGTTGGTTCACTATGATGTGCTAGACAATTTTTCTCTCCATAATCTGTCTTACATATTTATAAGTCTATCATTCATCCATGCTTTGAATATCACTGCCACATATGCTATAGTGCTCCTGCTATATATTTAGAGATTCTTGATAAAGTCCAAAGAAGAACCTGCAATATTATTAGTCCTGACCTGGCATCTTGGCTTCAATTCCTTTCCTACCACCATAACATAGCTTCCTGTGCCTTTTTGATAAATATGTTTATGGTAATTGTTCTGGTGAACTTTTGTCTATGATACGTAGACTTTATGAATTTAAACACAATACTAGATTGGCATCAAGGTCTCAACATTTTGCAGTTAAAATGACTAGATGTAACTGTAAGTTCTATGCTAGCAATTTCTTCTATTGCACTTCTCGCTTGTGAAACACTCCTTCAGCTTCTTGCTTACCAATCAACTTTGATCTTCAAAAATTTAAATGGAATGTCAATCATTATCTTCTGTCTTCTTAATTCTTGTTCTTTTATTGTTCTCTCTCCTTAATAGTTTTTCTCATATTCTCTAACACTTAGTAACCCCCTTGCATCCTAGTGGCTTTATTGCCTTTGATCTTCAAAAATTTAAATGCAATGTCAATTGTTATCATCTTAATTATTGTTCTTTTACTGTTGTTCTTTCTCATTAATAGCATTTTTTCTCATATTCTCTAACACTCAGTAACTTCATGTCTTAGTGGCTTTATTGCCTTCATTAGGGTGAAACGATTAAAAAATTCTTCGTTAACAGATACAAAGTGATGGGAATTAATATTAATACAGAATATAATTGCCCTCGTTCAAAGTGGTAAATATTTTGCTGTTCAGGCATGTTAAATTTCTGAATATTATTTAAATTTATCTTCATTTGTTAATTGCTTTTTATTGCGACTTTTTGTCAGGGTGGAAGCCATTGGTGGCAAAAAGACCTCATGCATTGAATGCAACTGTCAAACTTTGGCTGAAACCTGAACTTGGGTTTTTTTTTGCCTCAGGGAAACCTGATTAAACAAGATAACTGCTCACTATTTATATTATTCGGACTATTGCCCTCATCTTTGACACCATATTTATCACAGCGTTTCGGCCTCAAGGACACATGGTACAGTGGATAAAGGTGTTAGTTAGATCCAGTGACAGGACCCAAAGAGTGTGAGTTCAATACCTGGTTAAGTCAGTGGAGAACTTTCAGAGGGAAATTAACAGGAGATAACTGATAACTGACATCCATTAGACATGGCATGTGGAACTAGAGCAGTCTACCCCAGTGAGCAAAATAAAGGGTTCAGTTCGACATTCCAACCACCCGAAGACAGCCAGAGCGATGTGATCAATATGGTGACAAAGATGAGGACAATAGTCTGAATAATGTAAATAGTGTACATAATACCTCATCTCAGAAATATAGACAGATACTGAAGACAATTGGTATTGTCGAATGAAAATTGCTATCATTTAAAATTCCAGCTTCTATTAGATTGGTGCAAAAATAATGTCGGTTTTTGACGTTAAAAAATACGTCAAAAACCGACATCATTTTTGCACCAACCTAATATCTCAACTTGAAAACTTTCCAATGATGCCAGTAAGAATTTCAAAACTACTCTTCTCTCTTCAGGTTTTAAATTTCAACCCATCAAACCTATAAGTTCTTTTTCACAGTTTTTCTATTTGAAATTTGTGAGGAATCTTAACTTTATTCTTCAGTTAGTGATTGGATAAACTCACAGCGAGTTCTACAACAATAAAATCTCTATTTACATTATTTATATTGTTTTGACCGTTGTCTTCATCTTTATTGTCATATTCACGATGCTCCTGCCTTCTTAAGGTGATTAGAATTTTGAACTGAACCCTTTATTTTATCCACCATGGTAGATTGTTCTAGTTCCACATGCCATGCCTCTTCAACTTCCCTTTAACTTGGCTCTCCAAGCCAACTTTAACAAAATATTGCAGTAACTTCTTTTAACCCACAATCCTTATGTCATCAGTTTAAACTGATAACGTCTCTTTTCCATATATCGAACTGTAATTAGAAACTAGTTTTAACCTGTGAAAATTTCATGGTTTTCCTATTTGGAATTTCTGATGAATCCTAACATAATTCTTCAGTTAATGACAGGATAACCTCAGGGCCAGTTCTACAAAAATAAAATATCTATTTACATTGTTCGGACTGTTGTCCTCATTTTTATTGTCATATTCATGACGTTTTGCCCATTGTATGCTCCGGCCTTCTTCAGGTGATTGGAATTTTGAACTGAACCCTTTATTTCATCCCCCAGGGTAGATTGTCCTAGTTCCTAGTTCCACATGCCATGCCTCTTTCGGATATTTCAGTGAACTCAACTCTCTAAGTTTTTGTTGGTATTGAACTCACAATCCCTTGGGTCAAGCCACTGGATCCAACCAACTCTTATATCCAGTATATCAATTTTTGGGACTTATAAGCGTAATCATTTTTTTTTACCAGAGCTCATATTGCAATTTTGTTATTATTGCTTTTCTCTGGCACTCCGTATTACTGGTTCCCATATTGTAAATATCTGTAGGGCACCTCGAGGTGGTGTAATGGTTAGCAAGCTTGTCTCGCTAGAACAATTACGACTGAGTAGTGAGTTCGATCCTCACTGGGCGCCCCATACTTTCGACCTTGTGCCACATCTAAGCTACCCTTAGAAAATCATTTGGGGCACCTTGAGGCAGTGTAATGGTTAGCAAGCTTGTCTCGCTAGAACAATTAAGACTGAGTAGTGAGTTCGATCCTCACTGGGTGCCCCATACTTTCGACCTTGTGCCACATCTGAGCTACACTTAGAAAACCACTATTGTAAATATCTGTATAAATTTCCCTATCACATTGTTAAATATTTGACCTTAACTTTAACAAAATATTGCAATAACCCATTTTAATCCATATCCTTAAACTGATAACATCTCTTTTACATATATTGAGCTGTAATTAGAATTTATAATTTTGAAAAATTTTATCCAACCATTTTAGATAAGAAACCATTAATTGTGGCAACCCCAAGCTTGATAGCCTGAATGGTATTGATTGAATTTTACTTAGCAGGATTGCATAAGTTAAACAGGTGTTCAATCCTTGCTGGTTCTGTTTTCACTATTTCATTTTTTTCATAATTCCATCCTAAGCATGGCGATACTGCCACTACTCAGTCATAACTGATCTAGCGAGACAAACTTGTTAACCAGTACACAACGTCAAAGTGCCCAATGTCATATTCACTGAACTATTGAGAGAAATTGCATAAAGGGGTTTGATAGAGAATAAGAAAAGTTTAGTGAGGAGAAAGGACAATAAAAGAACAGGTCCCAGGAAGGTGGAGATTGATATT
The DNA here is from genome assembly GCA_963932145.1 of Acanthosepion lycidas. NCBI lineage: Eukaryota > Metazoa > Mollusca > Cephalopoda > Sepiida > Sepiidae > Acanthosepion > Acanthosepion lycidas. Next base: position 63,394,899 of record OZ010609.1, on the reverse strand, counting down.
GCATTTAAATCTTGGAAGATTGTAGCTGGCAGAGAAGGAACAAAAAAAGAGAGAGAGAGTTCCAGACGTAAGAGTGTGAGAAAAGAAATTAGAATAGAAGAGACTGTTGAACTTAAATAGCTCAACAGTAAAACAGTGAGACCAATCTGCCAATCTAGGTATTCACTCCGTCTCCCCACTAAGACGAATTGTGACACAAGGTCAGTTTTTAAGGTGGGGACCCGAGAGCATACACCAGGGCTAGAAACAAAATTTACCCACAGTCCCCGCAGCCATTAGTTGTGCAGGCATCGGTGTGAGCACTGATCCTTCTCTGGTGCAATGAGAAGGCATGGCCTCGGGCAGCTGTTCTCCTGGGGTTGGCACCTCTCAGTATAATTTTCCTCAGTTTCAACTGTCCTTTGATGGAGTTGCCCCTGAGCACACTCTGCCCAAAGACAGAGATGCAACGGAGAGATGATAAATAGGATGTTACAGACTACTCGAGAGAGCAATTTACATACTTCCAGTCTAGTAATACATATAAATTTGTGCAGTCAATGTACCGAGGAGCATAGAGAGGATAGAGAGATGCAGGACTGATAATATTACAGACTCTTGTCAAGAATCTCGAGATATATAGCAGGAGACTGTGACCAGATATGGCATCAATATGCGCTTATAAACAGTAGACTTATAAATATTTAAGATGAATTCTGATAATAAAAATTGTCTGGCATGAAACAGTCAAATAATTTTCCAAACAGTAGATCTATCAATTGGTTCAATATAATCTTTCCATTTCATGTCAGTGGAAAATGTGAGCCCAAGAAGGCACAAACAGCTGCTTCCCTGGAAGTTAGCAACAGCCATGTTCATGTAAGGCAGGAAAGGGGTTAGTGATTAGTGACTTCAGTAATTAAATGTGTAAGGTTTCTTGTGGGAATATAAAGGAATAATGGTCATGTAAAGATTACATGCACAAAAATAACTGACCAATTGATTTGAAATGCAAAGATAACATTTATTAAAACAAAATTATCAAAAGTAAAGTTTAAAACAAGAGTTTCTTTTGTTAGATGTAAATTGTATACATGACAAAATGTTCACTAATATGTTATAGTGGGAACTTACTTTGTTGGTGTGTTTTAGTGTGAAGCATTCACAGCCCTTGTAGCTTCAGCATGGAAAGATCATGTCAGCAGTTCGAAAAGCGAATACGGAAGCAAAGAGGGTTACTTTAGGGTTCACATGTTCTTATATTTGAGCTGCTGCTGATACAGGATTCATTTACCTACGGCTGCTAATAATTGAGTCTATATTAATAAAGCACAATGTGTCCATATGTGTGTCCGTTCATCCATCCATTTTTTTGATATTGGCGAATCATAAACAACCTAAAGTAACATTAGTAAATACTGTAGTTAAATGCGATTAAAAATTAAATAACTCATTTAACGATAAATTTAAATATTGGACAGAGGGAAAGGTTTAAAAAAAAAAAAAAAAGAATTCTTTATTAACAATTTAACTTTAATTTTGCTTTTCATCACAACTGCAATTGGTATAGTCTAATTAAACTATAATTAAAATTTAAGCAGGGCATGGATTGTTGCTCATATGTTTTTTTCTCCAGTTTCTAGCATATGTACTGTGATGTATTTGAAATATATAGCTCGGATTCTCTAATGTCTTTTAATAAAGACTTTATTTAAAGGGATCATGGTTATTTTAAAAGCAAAGAAAAATTGCACACAAAATAAATGGAATCAAACTATGGAGATTGGTTGCGTATATGAAGAAAGATTATGCCGAATTAAGGTGTCAAATGAAGATAAAATAATTTTATTATTTCTAAATTCTTATAACTTTTATATACATAGGATGCTGAAGGTAAAAGGTCAAAGTCCGAAAGACTTCCCGCAGAAGCTAAGCCCAAAGGGTGTCTTCTAGGCTAATGCAAGAATAAAGCAGATAAAGTGTTTTTAATCTTCCAGACACTGGAATTCTTTTTTTGGTTCACTCTTTCTATGAAGTTTTGATAGAAAGTAGATTAGACATGGATTCCTTTTATTACTTTGACTCGGACTATTACGGAGACTGCTACACAAATATATATATAGAGAGATAGATAGATAAACCTAGTGAGCCAGACAAACCTACCCAGGTTTCACCTAAGCAGTTCGTCAGGGAAAGCTGGCTAAAGAGGCAAAAGAGAAACAGCATATTTATAGGTGATAATCAAAATCAAAATCATACCACGTGACCAAAGAAAAAGAAAAACAAGAAAAAATACAACACTTGGGAGGTGGTAAAGATTTATTCAAACGACTAAAAGGGGAGGGGATATTTAAGAAAACACGAACAATAAAGGTGGAATGACAATACAAGCATGGGAGATTAGACCTAATTCAATAACCAAGATTTTCTATGCCTACATATGTTAAGAATCTCAGTTTTAGAGTTTAATAGATCGTTAGGTTGATTATATAAAGCTATGGCTAATTTCTCCTCTGTTTACTCGTGTCGGGGTTTTTTCTTTGGGCTTTAAACCTGTATCTGTGCAATTTTTTTCGACAGACTTTCATGTTTCTAGCTCTTTCTTTTTTTAAAACTTTTTTTCCTTTGAGATTGATTTGATTATTGGCAAATCAAAAATTCGAAGCTTTTTCGAAACGAGTATAGTTACCCATTAAGTTGGTGCAAAAGTAATGATGTAATAATGTCGTTTTTTGACGTTAAAAAACATGTCAAAAAACGACATTATTACGTCATTATTTTTGCACCAACCTAATATATATACATATATATATATATATATATATATCCAAGTATATGATTGGTGTATATGGAACGAATTCCAATAACCAACAATTACTATTCTTAAAAGAGTGCTCAATACAAAGTAGAGTAGATATAATTATTTATTTTAAAAAAAAATTTATAACATAAATATGTTATAAATTTTTTTTTTTTAAATAAATAATCATATATATATATATATATATGTGTATATATTTATTCAGTTTTTTTTTTTTTCTGATACCTGTGAATGATCTCAAAGAATAATCTTCTGTAGCATTTAGGGGCTTCTTAGTAACTCCAGTCATCCTGTCAAACTGTTATCTAATGTTATTGAAATTTTATTTCAGATTAGACACTCCTTTCAGATGGAATGCCAAGTAGACAAGATAGAGCATGTTTGACATCTTCCCTATGCTTTTAATCAAGGATACAAAGCTGACAAAGTTGCTCAAGACATTTTTGTACAGAGATAAAAATGCTCCAAAACAACCAAATACTTACTGCTAAGCTATATGTTTAACAACTGAACAAGTTCAAAGAGGCCATTCGACTAACTGACAATACAATGCCAAATAGAGAAGAACAAGCATGTTTGACATCTCTTTGCTTTTAATCAAACTGCCAAAGTTGCTCGAGACATTTATGCTGTGTACAGAGATGAAATGCTTCAGAATAACCAAACGGTCAATGCTAAGCTGAATGTTGAACAAATGAACAGAGGTTCAAAAAGGCCATTCAGCTGAAGAAACCTGACTGACAATACAATGTCACTATTTAACATAACATTCAAGCCTGTGTCACTAACAGAACCAAACATGCAATTAAAGAGCTTGGTTGGGAAGTTCTACCACACCCACCATACTCTCCTGATTTAAGGACATAGAAATGATTTCCTTGTTTCAAGGAGAGGAAGTTCGAACACACAGACTCATCACAATTCTGGCTGATCTATTCAGTTTGAAGAAAACCAATTGCACGTGCTGATTAAAGAATTCCGCCAGACTACTTGAGAACTGGTTCAGAAGATGGCGAGCTCTTATGTTACTGTTGCTGGTCACAGTCATTCAATGGATAAAGGTCCAGGAATATGGCACATGGGTGGTACATGCATTAACCAAGAGAAACAAACTCTAGGGTACCTTCATTGCTTTCAGTTTACTCGTTCGACAAAAAGGTACTTGTGGATACATAGAAAGACCTCAATAACTTAATTCAATTTTAAAATTGCTCTGTCCTGTAAATATTGAGAACTTTTTATTATTCTACAATGGTGTATCATTTGCTACAGTCAGTGCCATACGTGATAGATGCTTAGGTGATCATATATCTTTCGGTACATGACTGACGAGGCAAATTTTTTTTCTTGCAGTAGATTGCCATTTCAGTAGACTAGTTGCCATCCAAAGCTATAGATCTATTGTCTGTCATGGTATTTATCCATAGCTGGGGAGAGAAGAATAGGATCCATACCTTTTCCAAGGGTATTAGCATGTCAGTCAGTCAGTTATGTGCCATGCATGTTATACGCTTAGGTGATCATGTATTTTTCAATACATGACCAACGAGGCAGATTTTTTCCTACAGTAGTTTGCCATTTCTTTCTGTAGAAGACCAGTTGCCATCCAAGGCTATAGAACCTGGTCTGTCCTGCTATTTATCCATAGCTTGCGGGAGAAGAGGATGATTCATGCCTTTCTCAAGGGTATTAGCACGTAAGTGAATGTAATGGATTCGGATGGAATTTGAACTCAGATCTCCGATTCTTCAATCTGAGCTTCTATCCATTACTCCAGCATGCCTCTTTCTGCTACACCCATCATATTTTCCCAATTTAGCTCATTCAGACTACCAACATTCAACAATGACGTGAAACTTAAAGTGTGGCTTCATTAACATTAGTGGACCATTAGCACAATGTTGTAACCACCAAAGGATTGCGGGAATTCAGTGTTGAATGATTCATCAGAACTATTAATAAATAATACGTATTAAAATAAATTATAATAAATGAGAAAATGTATGTAACACCCTAATATATTCGGATTCAAGAATCTCTGCAAATTCAAACTGCTGTTAGGAAAATAAAAGAAAATACCATCTTCAATAGTGTTGTAGCATAGCTACGGATAATAATGGGTATGTCCCCATTCACTTAAATACAGTAGTAAATACTGTATGTTGGTCTGCAGCTGGAGATTTATCTTCAGCTGTGCTGGTCAAACTCTCTACCTCTGGGCGTAGAGGATCCCCAGATGGGGCTATGTCGTAGGGCAGAGTCTTGTCACGGAGAAACAGCTAGCCAGCCCTGTTTTATACGGGGTCTACGGGGAAATTTTTGGCTGAGCCTACAGGCTCAGATACCCCACTTTAAATTCAGCCTTGTGCCACATCTGATCATGTGGGGCGGTTTGTAGATATCCTGCAGTTAGAGATTCATTGTGGAATTCACTTGACTCACTTCTAGCAGTTGACTATTACTACTACACGCTGATGGCAAATTTTATATGTATTGTTCTTGTGCTAAGTATTATCATTCATTATCAACGTTTGTGTGATTACTCTATCCAGTAACCTTCCCTAGGTCATGGCAAATAGTAAATAAATGTCACTTTTATACTCAGTTAAACTCTGGTGAATTCATAATGATAATGCTGATGGTGAGGTTAGCCAATTCATTATGAGAAAATATACGACATCCGCCATAAGGTTGCTTCCCTGTGCCTTTTCTATAAATACTTTCATGGTAATTGTTTGGACAACTCTTCACTATGGTACCTAGACTGTATGAATTTATGTGTAGTACTAGATTTAACCAAATGTTTTATTTTTTGGTAAAAGTTTCTTCCCTATTTACATTATTCAGACTATTGTCCTTAACCAGGTATTGAACTCACACTCTTTGGGTCCTGTCACTGGATCTAGCTAATGCCTTTATCCACTGTGCCATGTGTCCTCAAGTGGATATTGTGAGTTCAATACCTGGTTAAGGCAGTGGAGAACTTGGAGAGGGGAATTAACAGGAGATAACTGATATCCATTAAACATGGCATGTGGAACTAGAACAGTCTACCCCAGTGAGCGAAATAAAGGGTTCAGTTTGACATTCAAACCACTTGAAGACGGCCAGAGCGTACAACGGCCGAAACGTTGTAATAGATATGGCGACAAAGATGAAGACAATAGTCCGGATAATGTAAATAGTGTAGGGTTTGGCATTTTGGCCTTCTCCACAAGTTCAATGGCTATGATATCTGTGGATGAATATTTGTCTTAATCCAATCGTTAACGTATTGTGTAATGAATGTCATCTTGAACAGACATGCTTCTAGATCATTTCATGTTAATGCAGCCGTCACTCGGGGCTCTATCCTTCGGTGTACGTTGTTTCTTATCTTCCTCAACCATCTACCCGATGTAATCGCTTTCCAACACTATATTTATGCTGAAGACAACTATTTGCTCTTGTCTTAATAGTACGCTTGATATTGTGAGTTCAGTACCTGGTTAAGGCAGTGGAGAACTTGGAGAGAGAATTAACAGAAGATAACTGATAACTGACATCCATTAAACATGGCATGTGGAACTAGAACAGTCTACCCCAGTGAGTGAAATGAAGGGTTCAGTTTGACATTCCAACTACCTGAAGAAGGCCGGAGCATACAACGGGCAAAACATAATAAATACAGTGACCAAGATGAGGACAATAGTCTGAATAATGTAAATAGTGTACATAATACCTCATCTCAGAAATATAGACAGATACTGAAGAAGGCAAGAACATTCAACGGTCGAAACGTTGTAATAAATATGGTGACAAAAATGAGGACAATAGTTTGAATAATGTAAATAGTGTACATAATACCTCATCTCAGAAATATAGACAGATATTAGAAGTTTCTTTTCTTGCACTTCTCTCTTGTGGCACTCCCTTCCAGCTCCATGCTTTCCCGTGAACTTTAATCTTCAAGAATTTAAAATGCAATGTTAATTGCTATTTGCAGTCCTTCTGATTACCCTTCCTTTCTTCCCGTTCCTTAGTTATATATTTCTTTTCTACTTCACCCAGGAACTTCTTGTGTCTTAGTGGCTTTACTGCCTTATTTGGGGTGAACTCGCTTAAAAAAATATCCATAGATTTAGCAATTAGTGTTTTAGTCCGATAAAATATTTCTTTTTAAAACATTTAAAGCATTTAATGAGCTTGGTTGGGAAGTTCTGCCACACCCTTCATATTCTCCTGGCTTCACCCTCTTCAGTCTAATTCCTCTAACAATTTGAGGTGTGTTTTGTTCAACCATGATGTGGAGTTTAAAATGTGGCTAGAGTTTTTTGCCTCAAAATCTAGTCATTTCTAATATCAAGGGATTGAACAGATAAAGAATTGTTGGCAGGAGGTTGTAAACAATGAAGTGGAATAAATACATTGTTAAATGATTCATCAGAAATATTAGTAAATAATAAGTATTAACCTAAAGCCTCGGAAATGCACAAGTGAAGACGATAACCAGTGATCCTTCAATGGCTAAGAAGAGGCATTATGGGGTAGGCAGAGTTTGACCTTACTGGACTGAAGATAATCAAGCCTTATATTACAAATATCATTTTGCGTAGCAGCTAAGTTACTGCAATTTGAGGGGTATTTTGTTCAACCATGATGTGGAGCTTAAAATGTGGCTAGAGTTTTTTGCCTCAAAATCTAGTCATTTCTAATATCAAGGGATTGAACAGATAAAGAATCGTTGGCTGTAAACAATGAAAGGGGAATACATTGTTGAATGATGCATCAAAAATATTAATAATAACTGTTAAAATAAAACCTCAGAAATGCCCAAGTGGAGATGATAACCAGTGATCCTTCAATGGCTAAGAAGAGGCATTATGGGATAGGCAGAGGTTGATCTTACTGGACTGAAGATAATCAAGCTTTATATTACAAATATCATTTTATGTAGCAGCTCAGTTACTGCAATTTGAGGTGCATTTTGTTCAACCATGAAGTGGAGCTCAAGATTTGGCTTGATTAATTTTTCAAGTTAAAACCTAAGGATTTCTATCGTCAAGGCATTGAACAGTTAGTAGATCATTGACAAGAGGTCGTAAACAATGAAAGGGTATAGATTGTTGAATGATTCATCAGAATTCTTAATAAATAATAAGTATTAACTTAAATTATAATAAAATTAATTTATGTAACAACCTAATAAAATCTAATTTAGATTTTTATTTAATTAGTTTCTCGTCAATCACAATGAAATCACGTAAGAAAAATAATGATAAACATATATAAAAACATATAAACATAAAAAAATGTCTTAAAATAATTGTCGAACTTTGTCCATTTCATAATGTGTGACGTCATTTGTTTACATTTGGATACGCATTGAGCAGATTTGAATATAAGTGAGATAATCATGGAAAATTGTAGTTTAAAATCAGTAAAATCAACCTTGCTAATGGAAACGCTCCTCTGTGGTGAAATTGGTAAAAGCACGTCAAGCTATATGACGGTTCTGTATAGGATACAGGTTCAATTCCTGTCGAAGGACGTATATATTCTATGACAATTTCTTGGACATTCAGGCTGGTAAATGTTGTTAATACTGTTTATTATAAACAGAGCATTTACTTAAATATTTGTATCTATAAAAAGAATGTATTAACATAAAAATGTCTTAAAATATATCCCATATCAGCCAAATAATGGAAATCTGATGATGATGGCCACAGATTGCAGAAATGTCGTGTCTATAATAACATGCATAACCATCAAAGTGAGGAGTTCAAAAAAATTAAAGTATAGTGAAATACTAAAATAATGAATTAGTTTTTATGCTGCAAGTCTCAGAAATGCACACGTGGAGACTATAACCAGTGATGCTTTAATGGGTCAGAAGAGGCATTATGGGATAGGCACAAGTTGACCTTACTGGACTGAAGATAATCAAGCCTTATATTATTACAAATATCATCTTATGTACTAGCTAAATTACTGCTATTATGTCACTACCCACCTTAATAGAACTGCAATTACATCACTACCCACAACTCGCAGAACGCCATGATATATTAATGTCGTCATTCACTAACTGTCATTGTCTCTTTTATATTTTTGTCATATCTTGTTTTTTTGTCTCCTGAAATACCAGATTTTGCTCTTATTTCATTTTTCTTCTGATTACCGTATTTATTTCTTGAGCAGGTAGGCAAATATATCCCTACTTATGTTAAGTAGATTTAATTAAAAACAAACAAACAAAAAAACACTTTATAAATTTATCTGGAATTAGTTTCAGATTGTTAGTCAAACCCATTGAACATTTTAAAAATGATGGACATTCCAGTAATATTTTCTTGTTTTCCCACCAAATAGTAATAGTCTTATGTTGTCTGAATTTTCTTCGAAGCCTTGTGAATTATTATTCATTTTTGATTAGTATTTCTTTCATCTTATTTCTCTTGCTTTTCCACCAAGTAGTAATAGTCTTAAGTTGTCTGAATTTCTTAGATGAAGCCTTGGCAATTATTATTCATTTTTCAATAGTATTTCTTTCATCTTATTTCTCTTGCTTTTCCACCAAGTAGTAATAGTCTTAAGTTGTCTGAATTTCTTAGATGAAGCCTTGGCAATTATTATTCATTTTTCACTAGTATTTCTTTCATCTTATTTCTCTTGCTTTTCCACCAAGTAGTAATAGTCTTAAGTTGTCTGAATTTCTTAGATGAAGCCTTGGCAATTATTATTCATTTTTGACTAGTATTTCTTTCATCTTATTTCTCTTGCTTTTCCACCAAGTAGTAATAGTCTTAATTTGTCTGAATTTCTTAGATGAAGCCTTGGCAATTATTATTCATTTTTCACTAGTATTTCTTTCATCTTATTTCTCTTGCTTTTCCACCAAGTAGTAATAGTCTTAAGTTGTCTGAATTTCTTAGATGAAGTCTTGTCAATTACTGTCTTGTCAATTATTATTCATTTTTGACTAGTATTTCTTTCATCTTATTTCTCTTGCTTTTCTACCAGGTGTGGAAGGTGTGACTGAGCATACTGCAACTTCCTTCACAGTAACCCAAACATTGGCACTGATGATGATTTTTTTTGTCCTAATTTATACTTTTCTTAATTACTCAGAACTGACTACCTGAATCCCAAATTTGATTTAATATAGACCAGTGGCTGGAAATCATCAATATCCGTCTTTGTTTTCACTTGACCCCAAAAGCTTTGTTTAATTTATTCATTTGTTTCACTCTGGTTAAGTGGATGCCACATACAAGGCCTAACTTCAAAGGCTTTTCGAGTTTTCATAAAACAGTAACACATCAGATTAAAATGAAATCACACCTTCTTCTCAGTGTCTGAATCATAGTGTCATACTAACTATACATATTTAAACTTTATTCTTTCCCTAGTCACTCAATGCCATACTTGTTACTTTTAATATTAGCATTAATATTTTTTTTATTTTATTTTTAGTAAAATAACACAATAGAGACTTTTTACTGACCACATCCAAGATTTCTAGGTACTTTTTTTTTTTCTAAAATTTTACCCCATGCAAGGTATTAAAGCCACTTGTTGCCTTTAACTGGGCTGGTGCCCTTGCTGTTTAACTCAAGGTTCTTGACAAAATCCAAAGAAGGATCTGTAATGTAATCAGGTTCTGACTTAAAATCACTCTCTCATAGACATGATGAGCAGCATGGCCCGGCGTTGCCCGGGCTTGATTAAAAAATCATATGACTCATACAGCAATCGCTATCACTTGATTTAAAATATTTTTGGCCTTCCTTGCCTTTAAAGGAGTGCCCTTTGCCGTGCTGATGTTGCTACATGCCTTACTTCTTGCCTATCTCCCACTGCGAATTTTTTCTAAGCTCTATACTAAACATTAAATCTGTTACGAAAAAAGAACTAAACAAAATGAACACAAAATTATCAGCTTTAAAAAAGGACTCGTAACTGGAAAAACCGAATGAAAAAAGAATGATAACAAAAAAATACTTTTACACGCCCAACCCAGTTCTGCGGAATCAGAATCAACATTCAGTTTAAGCAAGTGAATGACCCAATTGGAGTAAAGTGCCATGCAGATTTAAATTTTTCCCACTTGTGATGAATGCAGCTATCGATTTTTTTTGCATGCTAGTTAACATTCATGTCAGTCAGCTGTTGGCTCTCACACTGGCCAATAGAATCTTCCTGCCTATTCGTGGCAGCCAGCTATAGGCTTTCACTCTGGCCAGTAGAAAATGGCTGTAAACTACATGAAAAGTGACGTAGAAGCATGAAAAAAAATCGATTATTTCCACTATCGATGGGAGTTGGGAAATGTAAAATTGTTCTTGGCCATCCTGCTAACTTGGAGCATGTGCATGTAAATTTTGGTGGAAATCCGTCGAAAATTGCGGCTGTGCATTTGTTACACACCCACACACATCCTGCCTTTTATAGATAGAGATATGGCTTCCCTCTGTCTTTTCCACAACTATTTTAATGGTAACTGTTCCAATGAACTTTTTTCTGTGTTGCCCTGATGGCATGAATTTAAGCATGCTACTAGATTGGCATCTAGGTCCCACCCCTTTTACTGTTGAAATAGTTAGATGTAGCCACCACTTCTACTCCAGCAGTTGCTTTTCTCGCACTTCCCAACAGTGGAACACCCAACTTCTTACTTTCCCTGATAACCACAACCTTAAAAAATTTAAATGCAACGTCAGTCACCATCTTCTGTTACCATGATCCTTATTCTTCCCTTTTCCTTTCCTCAATCCCCAGCTCGATATAGTCTTTTTCTCACTTTCACTTTCTGTAACCCCCTGTGTGCAAGTAGCTCTCTCGACTTGCTTGGGTTTGGTTTTGTTTACGGCATATCAACCTCAATGTCAACAAAATTTTTTATTGCTGGTAATATTTTGTTTTGTCAAAAATCTGTTTCTGATAATATTTTTCCTTCAAAAATGTACTGCTGGCAATAATTTTTTTCAAAAAAACATTACTGGAAACATTTATTTTTTCAAAAATGTATTGCTGGTAATAGTTAACTATTTGCCCATAGCTGGGACCCTAACAGGTGCTACCAACCCGGGTCAGGGTGGACCTGGGAACACCAGCAATTAAGAGGTGGTTCCACGCTCCTAAAAACCTCCTGATCAGAGGCCTTGCTGCTGGAAGTAGTTTATCGTCTTACCCAGGATGCGGATGTAGTTTATCGTCATATCCAGGACGGACCTTGCTTGGGAGTGAAATGCTAAAATAAAGGTGTTCTTCTCAATTTAGTATATTTTGAACCACTGTTCTCATCTTGCTTGCCATAGATGATATTATACATGTAACCTCCAACAGAAACCTGATGAGAACCAGAAGAGACTTGGCTGAAACATTGTGTCAACATCTATAGCCACCAAAATGAGAATAAGAGTTCAAAATAAAGTATATTGAAATATTAAATACAAGATTCGTTTTTCATGTTGCAAGCTTATGAAATGCACAAACAAGGATCCTACAATGGCTAAGAAGAGGCATTATGGGATAGGCACAGTTGACCTTAATGAAATGAAGATAATCAAGCATTATATTGCAAAGATCATCTTACATAGCAGCTAAGTTACTGCAATTACATCCCTACCCACAGAACACCATGATATATCAATGTCATTATTTATTGGCTGTCGTTATCTCTTTTTTGAATTTTTTGTCATATCTTGCCATTTTGTCTACTAAAATACCAGATCTCGGTTTTATTTATTTTTTATTTTTTCTTGAGCAGGCAAATATATTATGATTAATGGTTAAAAAAAAAAAGAAGAAAACTTTATAAAATTTATCTGGAATTAGTTGTAGATTGTGAGTTAAACCCACTGAATATTTTAAAAATGATGGACATTCCAGTAATATTTTCTTGTTTTTCCACCAAGTATTAATAGTCTTAAGTTGTCTGAATTTCTTAGATGAAGCCTTGGCAATTATTATTCATTTTTGACTAGTATTTCTTTCATCTTATTTCTCTTGCTTTTCCACCAAGTAGTAATAGTCTTAAGTTGTCTGAATTTCTTAGATGAAGCCTTGGCAATTATTATTCATTTTTGACTAGTATTTCTTTCATCTTATTTCTCTTGCTTTTCCACCAAGTAGTAATAGTCTTAAGTTGTCTGAATTTCTTAGATGAAGCCTTGGCAATTATTATTCATTTTTGACTAGTATTTCTTTCATCTTATTTCTCTTGCTTTTCCACCAAGTAGTAATAGTCTTAAGTTGTCTGAATTTCTTAGATGAAGCCTTGGCAATTATTATTCATTTTTGACTAGTATTTCTTTCATCTTATTTCTCTTGCTTTTCCACCAAGTAGTAATAGTCTTAAGTTGTCTGAATTTCTTAGATGAAGCCTTGGCAATTATTATTCATTTTTGACTAGTATTTCTTTCATCTTATTTCTCTTGCTTTTCCACCAAGTAGTAATAGTCTTAAGTTGTCTGAATTTCTTAGATGAAGCCTTGGCAATTATTATTCATTTTTGACTAGTATTTCTTTCATCTTATTTCTCTTGCTTTTCCACCAAGTAGTAATAGTCTTAAGTTGTCTGAATTTCTTAGATGAAGCCTTGGCAATTATTATTCATTTTTGACTAGTATTTCTTTCATCTTATTTCTCTTGCTTTTCCACCAAGTAGTAATAGTCTTAAGTTGTCTGAATTTCTTAGATGAAGCCTTGGCAATTATTATTCATTTTTGACTAGTATTTCTTTCATCTTATTTCTCTTGCTTTTCCACCAAGTAGTAATAGTCTTAAGTTGTCTGAATTTCTTAGATGAAGCCTTGGCAATTATTATTCATTTTTGACTAGTATTTCTTTCATCTTATTTCTCTTGCTTTTCCACCAAGTAGTAATAGTCTTAAGTTGTCTGAATTTCTTAGATGAAGCCTTGTCAATTATTATTCATTTTTGACTAGTATTTCTTTCATCTTATTTCTCTTGCTTTTCCACCAAGTAGTAATAGTCTTAAGTTGTCTGAATTTCTTAGATGAAGCCTTGTCAATTATTATTCATTTTTCACTAGTATTTCTTTCATCTTATTTCTCTTGCTTTTCCACCAAGTAGTAATAGTCTTAAGTTGTCTGAATTTCTTAGATGAAGCCTTGTCAATTATTATTCATTTTTGACTAGTATTTCTTTCATCTTATTTCTCTTGCTTTTCCACCAAGTAGTAATAGTCTTAAGTTGTCTGAATTTCTTAGATGAAGCCTTGTCAATTATTATTCATTTTTCACTAGTATTTCTTTCATCTTATTTCTCTTGCTTTTCCACCAAGTAGTAATAGTCTTAAGTTGTCTGAATTTCTTAGATGAAGCCTTGTCAATTATTATTCATTTTTGACTAGTATTTCTTTCATCTTATTTCTCTTGCTTTTCCACCAAGTAGTAATAGTCTTAAGTTGTCTGAATTTCTTAGATGAAGCCTTGGCAATTATTATTCATTTTTGACTAGTATTTCTTTCATCTTATTTCTCTTGCTTTTCCATCAAGTAGTAATAGTCTTAAGTTGTCTGAATTTCTTAGATGAAGCCTTGTCAATTATTATTCATTTTTGACTAGTATTTCTTTCATCTTATTTCTCTTGCTTTTCCACCAAGTAGTAATAGTCTTAAGTTGTCTGAATTTCTTAGATGAAGCCTTGGCAATTATTATTCATTTTTCACTAGTATTTCTTTCATCTTATTTCTCTTGCTTTTCCACCAAGTAGTAATAGTCTTAAGTTGTCTGAATTTCTTAGATGAAGCCTTGTCAATTATTATTCATTTTTGACTAGTATTTCTTTCATCTTATTTCTCTTGCTTTTCCACCAAGTAGTAATAGTCTTAAGTTGTCTGAATTTCTTAGATGAAGCCTTGGCAATTATTATTCATTTTTCACTAGTATTTCTTTCATCTTATTTCTCTTGCTTTTCCACCAAGTAGTAATAGTCTTAAGTTGTCTGAATTTCTTAGATGAAGCCTTGTCAATTATTATTCATTTTTGACTAGTATTTCTTTCATCTTATTTCTCTTGCTTTTCCACCAAGTAGTAATAGTCTTAAGTTGTCTGAATTTCTTAGATGAAGCCTTATCAATTATTATTCATTTTTCACTAGTATTTCTTTCTTCTTATTTCTCTTACTTTCCACCAAATAGCCTTATTACTGTTAATTTTCCTTTCATATCTTGCTTGCTTGCTTTATTCTGTTATTTCCATGGTAAATGTCCAAACGAACTTCATTTTTTAGTCCCCCCCCCCAGTGCAGACATTGACAGCTAACATATGCGAGATGCACTTGTTAGGATTGCTAGGAATTTGAATTTGGTATCAGAAGGTTTTTATTTTTTGATGATTAGTTTACGGGCATGTTCACCATATTCATCCGCAACAATATAGATAGACATTCAAAAAAATGAATCAATCAACAGGCAAGTGAGGAAGGAACACCGATTATCAGATTTCAGTAGAACAAAATGCATTTATGTACAATTATACAATTTTGAGAATAACGATTGATTTGAACTGAAATGGATAAATGAAAATAGGTGCATTTGGCTGTGTAGAATATTATTGTGAATGTTTGAAGGTGTTTGCAATTCCTATTCAGATTTGTTCACAAAATTAAACTAAGTGTCCAGTTACGTACTAAATTGTCCTTTGTGCTAGTTCAGTTACTAGTGTGTGTGTGTGTGTGTGTGTGTAAGTATGTTTGTATAATTGGCAGGAGTTGCGTTGTGTGAGAATTTGATTGTTTGTTTACTAATACTTATCAAGTGGTGAGAAGAAAATGTCACTTTTTCAAAGTATTGTAAGTGATGTTCTTGAGAGAGATTGTGTTTGTGGATTGTTGAGTCAGATATTTTGTGCGGCAAAGTCCTGGTTGGTCAGAGTTTTGACGTGCCTGAGTCAGTTTGGTATCTCTCTAGGGATGTAGATCTGACTGGTGAATTGGACTGAAATTCGTCCTTTTATTTGTTTTGGGAAACCAAAGTAGGCTCCCAGTGGCGTGGCGGGAAAACAGATTTTTGACCATGGATACACATTCTAGGGTCGTCTCGACCAATAACAAGCCGAGTTTCACAATGTGTGGTGTTGACTGGTCAAAGCTAATTCTTATAGAAGAGTCTATTTTTAACGGGGGTGAGTAGACAAACATTGACGATTCTATACACTTAAATAAAAAGGTAAAATAAAAAAAAAAAAAAAAAAAAAAGGAAAATTTTCAGGGGGATTAATCTTCCTTAAACTGTGAAACTTGTCATAATTGAAAAAAAAATTGATTCACTATTGATTTAACAATGGGGGTCTTTTTTATAATATTAATACTGTGTAAAATCGACCACTCTCTTTCAGATTTATTGGCCTTATAAGATTTGCATACAAAAACAAGCTTACTTTAAGGGATTTCTACTTTTTAATCAGTTTACCCAAAGCAAGGTGATAATGCCACTAAGTTACCTGGGGTTAAAAAGAATGAGAAGAAATTAGAAAGAATCAGAAAACCTATCCTAAACAGGAAACAAGGGATAAATCTCTACTCTTGTTCAAAATATCAGGGAGAAGTTGTTGCAAAAAGATTTCTGTGAAATGACAAACAAATTAATATATACATTTTTAATTAAAGAAGAAAAGTTTACATAATTATATATGATTTTATTCTTTATTTCAGATTTACTTACATTACACACATGTTAGCCCTATTCTACCACTAATGTTTTCATTCATTCCTGACCATTGACAATCCCTTTCTTCCGTATTTGCAATGCATTCCTATAGTAAAATCATTAGTAATGCATTTACATTATACATATAATAACCCTATTCTATCAGTAATGCTTGCATTCATTCCTGACCACTGACAATCCCTTTCTTCCTCAGTTGCATTGCAACTGAGGAAGAAAGGGAAGACAATCCCTTTCTTCCTCATTTGCAATGCATTCCTATAATAAAATCATTAACAATGCATTTCCATTATACATATAATAGCCCTATTCTATCAGTAATGCTTGCATTCATTCCTGACCCCTGACAATCCCTTTCTTCCTAATTTGCAATTTATTCCTATAGTAAAATCATTAGCAATGCATTTACATACATATAATAGCCCTTTTCAGTCAGTAATGCTTGCATTCATTCCTGAACAGTGACAATCCCTTTCTTCATTTTCGATAGATTTCTACAAAAAATTGTCTAATGAACAATAAAACCTGCACAAAAAAAGCAAAAAGTTTGCTAATCTCTAGTGCAAGGGAAGTAACTCTGTGCAACATTTCCGATAAGTCATGCACAAGTTACTTTTAAAAAAACAGTTCAAGTGCCAAGTTGAAAAAGGATCTTTATCATCAATAGAAACAAATCTATCGTATAAGTGATATTGTCTAGATATCTATGGGGTCTGACGATCGCTTAAGGCGTGAGGCGCAGTATTAATTTCTATCTTTAAAACTAAATTCTCCCCCATATAGCAAATCTTCAACTAAAAAACGTTATAATTTGAAAATGTGGATTAAAATTCGATAAGTAAGGAACAAGTAAGAAAACGTTTATAAATTTGAAATATTTATGTAGCTCAATGGCTGATTAATTATTTTATTAATTAAACTAACAGACAGTGAGTAGTACTCCCAAACCTCCGACAGTCCGGGGGGCACCGAGCTGGGCTTTGTGAATCCTCGCTATCTCATCAACATTTGCTTTTTTTTTTACTTACATTTATTCGTTAGAAATTAAACTGAGTACAACAAAAAAAAAGGATGAACAATTTTCGCGGATTTTGACGTCATTCTAGAGTGGGGGCTCGTTTTTTGTTTTTTTCGTCCAAACCGTGAATTTATTTCACTCATGCTAAGTCCCAAAAAGACACGATCTTTGTCCAGGTAGCTTTATTGATTGTAAAAAAAAAAAAAAAAAAAGAAAGAAAGAATAAAAATTAAAAAAATAGTAATTATTTGTTTAAAAAAATGGGGTGAGGGGGCTGGCAGATTTAAATAGAAAGTAGAAAAACTTCACAGAAAACTAAAAGAATAGGAGTTTTTATGACTTTTTTCTTGCGAAAATTAATTTAAATTTTTATGTGATTTTTATAATATAAACGATTTTTTTCTCCTTAGAAATTAAAAAAAAATAAAAAATAAAAAGAATGTTTCAAGAAAAAATTTAAGTTTAAAAAAAGTAAATAAAAAGAAAAACGAAAAATACATAACAAATTAATGAATAATTTACTTTCCTAAAAACAGTTTTTGTTTTTAAGAAAAATATTTTTCTAATTGTCGAAAAAGAAAATAAAATTTTTGTAATTTTATTTATTTAAAATTTCAACTAAAAAAATAATTTTGAATATTTAAATTTTCTTTTTCGTTGAAAATTAAAAACTTTTCAAGTTCTAATGTTTTTGCATAAGGATTGTACACTTTTTTTTTTTAGTCAATAGGGTCGAATTTTTGTGTCTCTCTCTCTCTTCTAGTTTTTTTTTTAGTCTTCTTTTGAGAAGCAAATCACCAAACCAAAATTCTTGCTTTCAAGAGAAATTGTGTCTTGTTTTTTTAAATAAAAAATAAAACCCAAACACTTTAATTAAATGAAGTTATGATCACAAATTACCGGTCATTTAGAAAAAAAAAAAAAAAAAAAAAAGAAAAAAAACTGACATTATTGGTTTGTTCGTCTTCGTAACCCTGGCACTAAAAAGACAGACATAAATGATTCCCAAACACTGTGCTGAGTGGTTCTTCTGCTTCCCCACCCGGGGCTCTATACTCCTCCCCTGGGGATAAGCAGGCCAAGTATTGTCAAAGAAAAAAAAATAACACCTTCTTCAGGACTCCAAGAGGTTCCATCTTGGCAAAAAAAAAAAAAAAATACAGGAACAAAATCACTATTTTTAGTCCATAATGTTGAATGTGTTAGAATTATTCAACTTTTTACAAGAGAAATCTCAAATTGATGTTAAAAATTGCCGTCAAACATTGATAATGCAATGATCTATGACATATCTCTAATTTGTATTTATTTATACATTGGATTTATTTTCAATTTTTTGAGTTGAATTGTTCTCTTATTGCATATGATCGATTATTTTGCATAATTTGTATTTTATATGAATAGAATACTACCTTGTGAAAATTGAAATAGAGTGGAGGGGGCCCATATATTTTGAATTTGAATTTGAATTTTTTTATCACATCAGGGGTTGTGATATATTTTTTAGTTTGACTTTTTTGTCTAAATCCGTGAATGTTTCACTCATGCTGTCTTGAAAAAACACTATATAAAAAAAAAAAAAAAAAAAAAAAAATCACCGTTTTCTGTCCATAATGTTCAATGTGTTAGATTATTATTAAACTATTTCAACTTTTTAGCAAGAAAAATCTCAAGGTGATATTGCCCCAAAACGATGACATTTAAGATGGAATTATATCTTATGACATGTCTGCAATTTGTATTTAGATACATTGGATTTATTTTCAATTTTTCTCGTTGAAATGTTCACCTTGATTGTATATGATCCATTATTGTACATAATTAGGTTACAATAGAATTTTTGTATTTTATATGAATACTACCTTATGAAAATTGAGATGTAGTAGAGTGGGGGGCGTATCATAGATTTGGTAGGTGGATGGGGGCGAGACCCTTGCCCTGGAAAATAATGAAATTTAAGCTTCAGTGTCCCTCCTAGTCCAAGAGGGGCTCCTGAAGCAACATTTTGTAATGAGTGAATTTTTCAACAATACTGGTGTTCTTTTTAAGTGTTATTTTTTTACAATGATGTTTACACTGTACAAGGCCCAAAAGCCATTCGAGGTAGAGGGTTGCAAAGTAAGAGGCATATTTCTTGTGGGTATGTGGAGAAGGTAACGGTTAACCATAGACATGAACAGGTTAAGATTGTAGGTTAAGTTGGTGAGCAAGTTGAACTTACATCTCACCAACGGAATACGAAGGGAATGACGTTGGTACGCTACAATGTGCGTGGCATGGTGGGTCCTAGCCGTGAAGGTTAGAACTTGTGGAACTAACGAATGTAGTTCGTCTGAGCATTTTCCATGGAAATAGCGATAGAGCAGCGAGAGGCTGGCGACGTCTCGTCTGCGAGAAAGGGGTTGTAGGGTGGAAAATAATTCATCACCCACAAGGACGCGGAGACGCTCTTGAACTCTATCGAGACTAGAAAGTGAGAACTGGGCAGTGGGCAGCCCCTGTCCATATATAGCAACGATGCTTCATTTTCGGTCTGATCTGGCTCTTGTAAAGATGATAGCACGAAGAGTCAGGTACCTAACCTTAACCTCGGAAAGGAGGGACAGGGTAGCCTCAATATCCCCGGTGCAAAAGGAAGCCATTGCATTATTCTGCTTTGAATGTCACCATGAACCACAATTGTAAGAAGGAGGGCAGTGGTGACCAGAGCGACACAAAAATGCGCTAACTGCATAAAATGTTGATGTTCATCCTGTACAAGCACCGAGGGGCACTCAAGGTAGAGCGTTATAGAGTAAGAGGAATAATCTATGCAGATATGTGTAGAAGATAACGGTTAACCCCAGACTTGAACAGGTTAAGATTGTAGTGATCGGGGAAGCATCCTCTTGGGAGTCGCTTCAACAAGGTAACGTTTAGCGGGATGAAGCTGTTCGAATAGAACTTACATCTCATCAAAGGGATACAAAGAGAATGAGAGCGGTTCCCTACAATGTACGTGGCATGGTGTGTCCTAACCGTGAAGGTCAAGACTGGTAGAAGCAAGGAATGTAGTCCGTCTGCATACTCACAATGGAAATGTAGATATAGCAGCGAGAGGCTCGCGACGTCTCGTATGTGTCAAAGAGGTTATAGGGTAGAAAATAATTTGTCATCCACAAGGACCAACAGCAAGAATATTTTGGTCTTTTTTCTTAGTAATAAGAAACATTTTGACGATGAACACTTTTTATCAAGTCTGGGGCTTTCCATCATGCTATGCACTGTTTTTAGAAAATTTTTGGATGTCTCTACAAGCAATAAAAAATAATCTATATAATAAATGCAAATGTTAGTGTGTCACTTTTTCAACTTTAATCCTTGAGGCTGTCGCCCAACATATACAGTTTGGGAATCAGGTCGACTCCGCGAGAAAATTAAAAACATTCCGAGCCGGATCAACAATCCTGAAATTTTAGATTTCCAAATTTTCATCACTGCAATTTTTTTATGTGATTTTTTTGCGACGAATTTTTTTGTACGGTAACAGTTTTTATAACTTGGAAATAAATTTGGGAATAATCAAAATTTATTGCAAAATCTTACGAAAGTTACCCATGAAATCAAAATAAATGTTTGTACGGAAAGTAAGGACCTACGTACATCAAAGTGTTTTCAAATTAAGTGGCGACAGAAGAATTATCGTTGAACTTTTAAAAGGTGTCAATATCAGTGACAGAGCTAACATATTCAGTTGCATGGATATGAGTTTGTAACTCTGGGTTTCACGCTTTTACAAACTCATATCCATACAACTGAATATATATATATATATATATATATATATATATATATATATCGGCTTTGCACTCATTTTAAAATCTCAATGGGAAATGGCGCTATTAATGGAGAAATAAAACAAACTACCACTTTTTATGGGTATTAAAAAAGCTCTTTAAAAAGAATTAATAGACCACTCTTATTTCACAACAAAAAGGACTATATATATATATATATATATATATATATATATATATATATATATTAGATAGATAGATAGGCGATAAAGAACTGTTAAAAGTTGGATATTATACAGGCTTAAACAAGACCCCACCTTTTAAATAAGACATTTAGTCAGGTGTTGAGTAATTAGTCATTTTTTCCTAGGTATTTCCTCAGGAGCTATAGGTGTGGCTTGTTTATTTGATTAAATCGTTAATGTATTCATTTGTGAGAAACAGTTAATATATGTGTACTAGCTGACTTACCAGATACTTTCAGGCTGAATAATTACATCACGATTAAATGCTTATTCCCCCATAACCAATCTACGGAACTTTTTAAGCTGTCATCGAGGCTTAAAATAACTGCATTCCCCGTAGAAAAGCAAGACTGGCCCTCGCACGTGGTCTATTTTGATTTTATGGACACTAAGAGTAAGCCGAACCAGCGTCTGTAAGCTGGACGCGTGTCGACATTTCTGAAGATGCTGTAAGCCGCACTCGTGTCGACCTTTCCGATTTTGTTGCAAAGCAGGTCCGTCTCGACATTTCTATGATGTACGCCGGGCCCGTGTCGACATTTCTATGTTGTAAGCCGGGCCAGCGTGGACATTTCTATGTTGTAAGCCGGGCCCGTGACGACATTTCTATGATGTACGCCAGACCCGTGTCGACATTTCTATGCTGTGCGCCGGGCCAGTGTCGACATTTCTATGTTGTAAGCCGGGCCCGTGTCGACATTTCTATGATGTACGCCAGGCCCGTGTCGACATTTCTATGATGTACGCCAGGCCCGTGTCGACATTTCTATGTTGTAAGCCGGGCCCGTGTCGACATTTCTATGCTGTGCGCCGGGCCAGTGTCGACATTTCTAAGATGTACGCCGGGCCCGTGTCGACATTTCTGACGATACTGTAAGCCGGACCCATATAACTGTGTTTGCTTTAGCACTTAATGTTTATATTGATTATAAGCACAATTCCTTGAAGAATTTAAATGATCATTTTTTTTTTGTAAAATAAGACTCCAACTTTTTTAATTAAATAATGTTTTAGTTTTATTGCATTTTTATTTTATGAATAAGATATATTAAGAACATTATTGTATTAAGATTAATTTTTTTTTCGATGAATATTTTTTTTTTTTTTTTTTTTTACAAAATTTTAATTATAATAATTTATAAAGATTTAAATTCTTTAAAATTTGTAGCGGTTAGGTGATAATGTTACTAAATAAATACTATATTTACTAATCATTAATTAAAACGCTTACTACAATTTGGCGATACCCAGTATTTAAAAAAAAAAATTGATTTTTTTTGTTTGTGTATAAACGTTTCAATTTATGTAAATACGGATGTCCATACGTGACATTAGAAAAATAAGAGCAATAACTATAGTAAATTTAAAATTTATTGATAATTTTCCAAGATTTCTTCAATAACCGTCTTCCTAAATAACACTATAAAGACAAAGTACCTAAAATTCGATAAATATTAGATTACTTATAATATTTTCCTAGTTTTTTTAGATTATTAGGTAGTTAAAGAATTATATGACAAAGGTGCTCACGTTATATTCCTCAAGTAATTTTTAAAAGATACGTCAACCGTAGAAACAATTGCCAAACAAAAATCTATTGAGATAGTTGTCAACACCTCATAAAATACCCACCTCAGTGTTAAAAAATGCCTTTCAGTGATATTTAAAATTAAAAGTAATATTTGTTTCAAATCAGATTAATTAAAATTTAAATTAGCTAATCTTCCTCAAAGTTTCAGAAAATTATATTTTACTTTTGAAAGATTTTTTTTAATTTTTAGCGATTAAAAAAATACTTCCAGTCAATTTAAATTTGTTTTGAAATACAGTAAAGTATTTTGCTTATTGGAAATATTGAATTTAGCTATTAGGTTGGTGCAAAAATACTGACGTAATAATGTCGTTTTTTGACGTATTTTTTAACGTCAAAAAACGACATTATTACGTTATTATTTTTGCACCAACCTAATATTAGCTTGAAATGGAAGATCTTCACATTAGCAAGGGTACTATAACCTCTAGCAGGTTTGGAAGTGTGTTCGAAGTCCATATAGACAGCTCCTGTAAAACGTGCTGGGAGAACATATGAACCTACCAGACAGTCACCTACACTTTCAAACACATTAATCGTAAAGTGACGCTGGTGTCTAGCCTGTATTATATCATGGGGATTTCAATCCGCCCACAAATATTAGGCGTGTAGATGTGTTATTCCATCTCTTCCAGATGTTGCCTCATCCGTATACAAGACTGATGAGACAGACAACGGATCAGCAGTTTGTGCAATAAAACATCGGCAAACGTTGTCCCGTGGTGAGTGATCAGAGGGCGAAAGACCCAGCACACGTTGCAAATCATACTGATATAGGGACTGCGTTTGAAGTACCCTCCGTGCGGTACTATGAAATGTACGAAATGCTAGGGCCACTTGACGTGTACCGATGCAGAAATCATCTTCGACAGCCAGCAGAATGTGTTCTTCGAGGTCAGGCGTACGAACGGATCTCGTTCTTCATCGATCCATAGTTTGTGTTGTCACGGATCTTGTCTCAGCAACGCGGTGATAAACAGCAGCAAAAGTTGGATGACTGCCCGAAGGCAGCAATCTAATACAGCCGTGAAGCCTCGCGTCCATTACCATTCGCGCTGTCATATGTAAAAAAAAATCATATCTGTCTGTCCACGATGTGAATATCCTGCCTTTGTTAAACGAAACAATTCTCAGTTAACTCACTACTGCGCACGTTAAATGGTGAAGACAGACTAGTTGCAAATGTACACGAATGACAAATGTAACCTAGTCTGACGGCAACAAAGCGCCATCTACCATAAACTTTCTTTAAGCTTAATAACTCACGAATATGTTTATATGAACTTTTGTCCTTGTTTTGATGTGAAGAACACTCCCCCAAAGTTTGTGAAAGTATTTTTGATACATAAAAGTAAATTATATACAGGGTGTAAGTGTAAGTGTTGAAAAAAAAAAAAAAAAAGAAAAAAAAAAAAAATTTTTTTTGTTCGTAATTGTAAAATTAAAGAGAATATACATGACTAGCAACTAATAAAGATTCAGCGAATAGTTTTTGCTGTTCTTGGTCTTCCTTTATCTGAATTGTCTTATCTCGGAATGTGACCTAGTTATTCCTAATTAACATCCGGTTTTTATTTTTTAACTTTTTTTTTTATACATGTTCTTTGCATATGGCCTTTGAATACTTTTTTTTTTGAATAGAATAAGTTGAAAATACTTTTTTATTACTCAAAATTCTACATCACGACCATTTTCTGTTTGGCTGCACATCGCCCACCCAACAGTTGAAATCAGCCACCGATGGGCGATATCGCCCAGGTTAGGAAACCCTGATTTACATGGTTTAAATTTGGACTAGTGTCCTCATCTTTGTTGATGTTATTACGTTTCAGTTGTTGAACTCTCCAGTTTTCAATGACCAAAACATTGGGATAACAACAACAAAGATGACGATAATAATCCAAATGTAAATAATGATAATTTTTCATCCTATGAATTCAGACGGAAGTTTTTGATATTCTGTAAGTAGAATGTAATTATAAAATTACTTGTATTATTTAGTCGTATTTTTATGTCATGCTTAAACTAGTAATAATAAGTAATTAGAATTCGACTAAAAATAAAGTAATTAATCAGGAAAGTACTCTTAATTTGAAATTCTAATATGACGATTTTTCATCATCCTATTATAGATTTTGTTTTCTTTACATTATCACAATGTGGCCAGAGGAAAGTAAACTTGACCATTGAAAACGATATATAGAATTTATTTCTATGATCAAGGTTAGTTTTATAGTTAGGGTTAGTAGGACAAGTGCTGACAAAAAAAAAAAAATAAATAAAAAAATAAAAAAAGTAAAAAAAAATAAAAAAAGTAAAAAAAAATAAATAAAAAAAAAAAAATAAAAAAAAATAAAAAAAAAAAATAAAAAAAAAAATAAAAATAAAAAAAAAAAATAAAAAAAAAAATAAAAAAAATAAAAATAAAAAAAATAAAAATAAAAAAAATAAAATAAATAAAATAAAATAAAAAAATAAAATAAAATAAAAAAATAAAATAATAAAATAAAAAAATAAAATAAAAAATAATTTTTGTTCATAATTGCTAAATTAAAAGGGATATACACGACTCTCAATAAAAATTCAGTGAATATTTGTTTTTCTTGGTCATTTTTTTTACCTGATTTATATCTGAAAATATTTTTTATTTCGTCTGAAGAACTATTTGAATGTTAATGGCTCGTCTCAAAACTACAGAAAATGCCAAAATATTCCTTGTTTTTAAAGACATTTATATCTTATCTCGGAATGTGACCCAGTTATTCCTATTGAGCCCTCTGTTTTTTTTTTTTTTGCTTTGTTTTTAATACAGTCTCTTTGCTTATCTCTTTTGAATATTTTTTAGGAGGTAGCATGTGTTGAAATATGTTTTTTTTAATACAGAAAATCCTATATCGTCCACAAATTTCCAATCGCCCACTATTTTCTGTTCAGCTGCTCATTACCCCCTTAAAAGTTGAAATCGCCCACCAGTGGGTGATGCTTTCTTCTTTACAAAGAGATTGTGTCAATTCTAATATACTGTGCAGTTGACAAAATCAAAAACAAACAACCTGAATGCCCGGAATTAAAAATACAAAATGGCGACAATTTACCCATCACTCATTATGCTGATGATCCAGTGTTGATAATAAACACAGAAATAAAATATTTTACTAGCATAAAAAAGATCATTGAGACCTGTAGAATTAGGTTTCTACATTCTCTGTTTTAAACCTGTTAAAAGAGGATTGTGATGCGTGTTCTAAGCGCATATATCTATTGTACATTTAACGATTTAAGACAAAAACAACGAAACTCCACTTGTGGATCAACAAATAAATATATATTGAAATATAACATACAAAACAATCATGCAATGAAGTTTAATGATTAAGGAAAAAAAGTTGTTCCCCTTCAACTGTATTCTGATTTATGATTGAATGTTCGAAAGAGTTTCTTTTGAATAAGAATGTTCAGGATTCTATGTTGAATAGAGTTTGCTGTTAGAATAGAATACAGTTAATTAAGAAATGTGTCGTTTAGAGAAATTAATAGAGTTCTGGTTCAGGAACACAGAGAGAGATATGTATAAAGTGTTACAAAAATCTGTGTGTGTGTGTGCGTTTGAAATGTTGTGAGTAAAATCGTAGATTTGTGTGGACAGGCGAAATAGCTGGACTCTACTGGCGGCTTGTGGAAAAATTGCTTCTTTTAAGGGTACCGGTAGGCTTCGAGCGAAAACGCGGGAAAATTTGTTTTATAATAGTATTAAAATGATTGATTGGTTAAAATTTGACCAATTACTGATTTTGTATCAAAGAAACATGTAAGCAAGTTCACGACCGAAAAATTCAAAGTGATGACTGCGATTGCTAAATTGTCTTATAGAAAAGCAGTATTGATTTACTAGCCAATCACAGACGAATAAATTGTGGGCGTGGAAAAGCATAACAGTCGCTACAGGATCACAGCTAAGTATTCTCAGTTTGTGCTGAACCAATTAAAATCGACCCCAGAGTTCAGTACGAAGCAATGCTTTCTGAGAGGACCCGTGTGGGTTTACGTGTTGTTGAAGTAGAAACACGTGCTTCCTGCTAGAAGCTCCAACTGCAAGAACATGGCGGACTCAAGTTGAATCCAAACGAAGATGTAAAGAAGACAAACAAGACCGATATATATATATGTTAACAAATATATGTATTAAATAACAAATTTACTATCTATTTCTGTTAATATTTTTTTCCTTAAAAATGTCATTTAATGCTGACAACGTTTTTTTTTCTGGTAATATTTTTGTTTTGTCAAAAATCTATTTCTGTTAATATTTTTTTTCCTCAAAAATGTATAGCTGGTAATATTTTTTTCACAAGCAAGTTGCTGGTAATATTTAAAAAAAATATATTGCTGGTAATATTTTTTTCCTTCAAAAATTTATTTCTGCTAATATTTTTTTACAAAGTATTTCTGTTATTAAAACCTATTTTTACACTTATAATGCCTTTTACCTCAGTTTCTGGGTTAACTATTTGCCCATAGCTGGGACCCCGTAATAGGTGCTACCACCCCGGGTCAGGGCGGACCTGGAAACACCAGCAATTAAAAGGTGGTTCCATGCTCCTCAAAACCTCCTGATCAGAGGTCTTTCTGTTAGACGTAGTTTATCGTCTTACCCTGGACGCGGATGTAGTTTATCGTCATACCCAGGACACCCCATTTGGTGTGTGTGTGTGTGTGGGAGGGGGTCTTACCACTTTGCAGAGGTGCAGTCGGCGTATTCTACAGCCCCAGCCGACAGGGCTTGATATATAAAAATGTTTTCTGTTAAAACAAATATCTGCCTATTTGATTATTTCTCTTGCTGTTGTTGTAGTTGTTGTATTCGATTTAGTAAAATTAGTAGAGGGTTAGTTTAATTTGTATTTTGTCACCGATACAGATTGACTAACCCACTACAGAACTTTACAGCAAAGCAGCATTCATAAAGTTTTATTGGACACAAAATGCAATAAGTAAAACAAAATGAAAATAAAAGCTTTTCTTTTTTATCTACACCCACTTTCACATTGAAAACATTTTCACCTCCCACCTATATAGCAAATATTCAAAAGCATATCAAAATTGTTTGGTAAAAGTTTGTTACTGGCTCGTAAACTGATATTATGACGTAGTAAAAAAATACTAAAGGAGTGTAACAAATAAAACTGACTTACGTGGCGTCTGCTACTACTACCGTCTTAAAGAACAAACAAAAGTAAACTTAATCATTGAAAACTGTACAGAAAATACCCAAATATTCCTTGTTTGCAGGGATATTTGTAACTTATCAAGGGACGTGACTCAATTATTCTAATTATCCTCCTGTTTTTTTATACTGTTACTTTTCATATCTCCTTTGAATATTTTTTCTGGTAGCATGTTTAATACTCAAAATCCTACATCGCCCGCCAAAATTTCCAATCATCCACCATTTTCTGTTCAGTTGCTCATCGCCCACTCAGCATACACAGGTAAATATTTAAATGGAGCGGTTACAATTCATACATTTTCGGTGACCGTAACCATCCTGGTAGGCCTACAATCTCATGTTACCTTTAGCTTACTTTAACGGTACAGATAAGCTCTTTTACCCTGCCTCCTATAGCCTAGATTCTTTCTTTCTGTTGCTACAAGAGTAGCAGAACATTAAGTGCCACTTAAAATGTACAAATACTTTATTATAAATGAAGAATTAACAATGTTTTTTGTTCTTTTTATTTACTGGTATTTTATCTTATAATTCTCCGTGCACGTGGCTCAGTGGTTAGAACATTCGCTTTCTGACCATGAGACCTGGGTTTGAATCTCACCATGGTTGATTTGTCAGGAAGGTGACTTCTTGATGTTATCAATCTGGAATGGGGGGACGATCCCAGCATGTGACACCTTTGGAAAGTGCCTGAAAACCATACCCCGAGTTGACCTAAGCCTTGTGTGTGAAATTGGGTAGATGGAACCCTTGTTGACTGTTTTAATACTCAAAATCCTACATCGCCGACCAAAATTTCCAATCGCCCACCATTTTCTGTTCAGCTGCTCATCGCCCATTCAACATACACAGGTAAATATTTAAATGGAGCAGTTACAATTCATGCATTTTCGGTGACCGTAATCTACCTGGTAGGCTTACATTCTCACAGTACCTTTAGGTAACTTTAATGGTACAGGTAAGCTCCTTCCACCTGCCTTCCATAGCCTAGATTCTTTCTTTCTGTTGCTACATGAACAGTAGAACGTCATTCACTATGTGTGACACTTAAAATCTACAAATGCCTTATGTAAATGAAGAATTGACAATGTTTTTTTTTCCTTTTTCCAATTTGTGTTCCTCTTCGTTCGCAGAGGAATTGCTTTTCCAATGGCATCCCTTTTGTCCGAGACGTGTCTATATCCTTTATGTTTCAGTCGGAGGCAGGCCCTGAATGAAGGAGTTAACATATTCAGGCATGAAGGAAAACAAAAGTACGGTATCTACATTTTTGTAGAAGATATTTTACAGTAAAATGGTTTCTCTTGTAGGTTATCCCACTTGATTTTGAAAGGAGGGCATTACAAAGCTTATAAAAAGGCGTGCATTTATCTCCCTAGTCACTTCAGTTTTTTCCACACAGGGTTATAAATGTAGTCGTCCGTACTGTTGCAACGCAGCCTCCAGGCTTGCGTGCGTTTTATTTAAAAAACAAAACAAAAAAACAACAAAAAAAAACCCCACAGACACAAACACGTATCTATCAGGTAGGTACTCAAATTTCTCACACATAAAAACGTACATTCTCTGATAAATAGTTTAAATGTTTTCTTTTATCGTAACTGTATTGTTATAAAATAAAATAAGACATATCTCGGCTGATTTACAGGCAAATACTCAAGAGGGAGAGCCGGATGTGAACGGGACAAAGCCCCGTCACAAAATGACCATTATCTTCGGTTACAAATGTTCCCGACACACGAGTTCCGGGCGAAAAATAAAATATTTAAAGTGTTCTATTTTTCGTCCAATAAAAATGCTTCCCTCCTAATTATACTCGCTTCGTTTTTCGAGCCTGTTAAGCCATAAAAAACGCTATAAAAGGGGTCACACGGAAGTTCAACAGGCAGTCAACAGGTGGCCAGGGAACAGACCTGTCACGGTCAGCAGCTGTCAGCAGGAGAGCATCAACCAGCGTTAACATGTGTGAACTACCATGAGAGATCGACCTAGATCCGAAGCCGACTTATGAACTATACCACAAGGTAGTTGAAATAAATCACGTAAATCTATTTCTGCTGTTGTATTTCTTTCTTGCAACTATACGCTTGTCTATAACAGTATTCATGAAAGTCCTTTCTGCCAATACATTTGTAGTGGACGTTTACATACACCACGCCCACAAATTACTCAACAGTCATTGGACAGAAAATAAACACTATTTTCTTTAAAGACAATTTACGCATCGCATGAACCATATCAACTTTTCTCACGTTTTATTTTACCAAACTTGTAGAAAAAAAAAAAAAAAAAAAAAAATCAACAATTGGTCGATTTTTGATTAATCACATGAATTAAAACTTTTTTCAATATTTTTCCCCGCTCTCGTCCCTGGAGCCTATGTTATGTGTATATATTGCAGAAATTAAAGGAAGAACATTATTAATCTTGTAGATTATTAAATTTCAGAGCCTTTAACCACATACGTGTACTGTATTCTCAATCTTCTACTCACACACACACAGACATAAGTTACATACGCACAACACTGTGAACTGTCTGTTTCAAAAGCCAAGTGAACTATTCAAGACTATCATTCTTTCGCACGACATTCTCACTTTCAAACTCAAGAATCAAATATTATTGAACAAATTTAAACCAGAAAAGTTCTTACAACACATATTTGTATTCCCACACGATATAAGGGGAACAACTTTTTACGTTTCAAACTTTATTGTCATTAACACAATTGTATATTTACTTGTTTTCAATACAAGTTTTTCTTAATGACCATTCAATGATCACTTGTCATTCTTTTTCATGTTTCTTTGCAAATTAAATGTGGTGTGCTAATTTCAAAACGCAACCTTCATCGAAACCCTTCTGATACATTTTTTACCAAATCTTATTAGCACCCTACACATATCGTTTGTTTTACTTTTGAAGTTTTGTGTTACTCAATTTTTTAGTTGGACTATTTTTAATTTAACGAGTCCGCCATTGTTACGGGATAAAAATATTCCAAGAGACATGTTTCTACCTAAACGATACTCTTACTATGATGTTGGGATAGCTTTGAAAAAAAAAATCATTTATTTGCTATATATTGCAATATTTGACTACGGTAGGCCTACGAATATTACTCAGCAGAAGCTATACACGAGCTATATGAAAAAAAAAATCAGATTTTTCTGATATTCAGGAGTCGCACGATACATGAAGTCGGCTTATATCCAAGTATGTACGCTATTCCTTTTCTTACGTATAGAAACGGGTAAGTTTTCATTAGTTTGAAAAGCGAATATCACTGTGTTACTGTTCTAATCTCACACTGTGTCACTTAAGGGACACAACTCTCTAACTTTCAATGTTAATGAAATTTTGGATTCTCAAGTTTTCATTACTGCGATTGTTTTCGGCGATTTTTTACGTAATTTTCAACGATTTTTTTTTTGTACGATAACAATTTTTATAACTTGGAAATAAATTCGAGAATAATCGAATTGCGAAATCCAGCGCAAGTGACCCATGAAATAAAAATAATTGTAGGAAAAGTAAAATACTTACGTACATCAAATTGTCAGAAGTGGTGGCAGAAGAATTATTGTTGAATTTTTAAAAGGTAATCTTAATTATTAATTGAATACTTCAATGCAGAGATCAATATGGAGTTCTTTTGTAGTTTATCGTTGCCTATCGCATACGGCAGCAGTATGCCTCGCAAAAAGAAATATGCGCCAACAGAGGACCATATTGCAATCAAAGAAAGAGCCAAGGCTGCAGTGAGGGCAAATGAAAATCCATATCAAACGGCAGCCAGGGAGCTTCCAATGCTGAGAATATGCAAAGAACTAGGGGCTCTTAAAATCTTGAACAAGCCGCAGGCCCAATCAAGAGCCCTTGCGTAGGAGCTAGCTTAAATGCCGCCTAATAGGGCTTCTTTTTAGCTAGTATATAGAAATCTTCTTTTAATATACGTAAAGAAATAATATTTTTTATTTAGTTATCGACATTCCCTCATTCCACAAAGTTCTAACCTTCACAGCTAAGACGCCATGACACGTAACGTGCAGCGAACCACCCTTCGTATTCCATTTGTGTGATGTAAGTTCTACTCGAGCAGCTTCTCATGAACCACTATTTTTGGGAATAGACTCCCAAGAGGATGCTTCCTTGATCACTACAATCTTAATCTGTTAAGATCTAGGTTTAACCGTTATTTTCGACATATAAACTGTGCCGCTTTGTAACCCTCTACCTTGAGTTGCTCTTAAGCCTTGTACAGATTGAACATTAATGGAAAAAAAACCTTTTCTTTATTATCTGTAAATTGCCATGTGTTCTGCAATATAGTAGAGTGGTTTTCAGTTGCATTCTCCACGGCGGATTCATTGTATTTACTTACGCGCAAATACTCTTGGAAAATGTTTGCACGCCTTCTCCCCCCCGCAATGGGTTAAATAGTAGGACCGTATTTGAAAGGAAAAAAAGAAATTGTTATTCTCGATAAAAAAATATAATTGCTCTTACAATGCAGAACATGTTTCAGCTTTAAATAACCCACAAACAAAATAAATACCCCCCCCCCACACCGAAAATTAAAAAAACCACAAAGGTTGATAGGAAAAAAAAGTAAACAAACAATACTTCAGGTTGAAGAAAATTCGTTAGACGAAACTTCGGAAGCCGTCGATAGGTGTGTTAGCAGGAAATCACAAGACATCGTGGCCGAGGGATTGAGCTGACAGTGTTCAAATTGATGATCGTTCTTGGCTATGAGCTGTCTGCATAGCTGGTCACTCGTATTCGAGGATACCCGTCTACTAAGGCGGCTGGCCAATCCCTATTGCTGACGCTTGCTCAGGCGCATTTGTGCTTATTCAACACCCACAGAGCCCACCTGTGGTTTATACAGCAACGATACTGAGCAGACCTTAGTTACAGTTTATGAGAAAGAGCGTGTTATCTAGCGTGATTAACAATTTGAACAAGGCCAGCACACTCAAGCACTCGGCCACGATGACTTGTAATTTCGTGCTAGCACAGCTATCGACGGCACCCAAGGTTTCACTCACAAGGCTTGAGTCAACCCGTAGTATGGTTTTCAGGCCGCACCCTGGGATCGACCCCCTCCAGTTCGATAACATCAGGAAGTCTCCTTCCCGACAAATCGACAACGGTGAGATTCGAACCCAGGTCTCATTGTTAGAATGCGAACATTTTAACCACTCGGCCACGTGCCTATTGGCTATGTGTTGTAACTAAGGTCCACTCAGCATAGTTTCAGTATAAATGACAGGCGAACTTCTTTAGGTGGTGAAGAAACTGAAAATATGTGCTGAGCAGGGCGCCTGCAAGAGGGATAAGAGTAGCTACACGTTTAGACTCCATAGTCTCCCGAGGGATGAAATCGGAGAGCCGAGTTCGAATTCCGGATGCGTTCGTTATATTCACTTACGCAAAAATACTCCTGGGAAAGGTATGCATCCATCACTTCGCCCTCCAGCTATGTGTTGAATAGCAGGGTTCTATAACTTTGGTTGGCAACCAAGTCTACCGCAGAAAGAAATGGCAACCGTGGGAAAATCTACCTAGAAAGATCGTGTATCACGTATGGCACTTAACTGAGCTAGAGAACCCAGTCTAATCTACTACTTAACCCATAGCTAGGGAGAAAAGAGACGGATTCATTCCTTTCACGGCGGGGTGAGGGGCAGCAATGTAAAAATACGAAACAAACAACAAAACAAAAACCAAAAATCCCAAACAAAAAAAAAGCAACATAAAACAACCCCCCGCCCAAAAAAAAAAAACAAACAAACTAATCGAACCAAAAAAAAACAAACAAACAAAAAGAAAAAAAAACAAGAGAATAGACCCGAATTTGAACACGGTTGGTCGATTCCATTTGTCGCGCCCATGTCCTTTACACAACCGCACATCTTCGTCGTAACCCAGGGAATCTAATCCCAGAGAGCCAGAAAGCAACATGTAGGAAACATGACCGAAAATCCGATAAAAATCTCGCCCAAGCACTCCTGGGTCATATGAAAGGGTACAGTGTTGCTGGAACCCGCACGACAACTCCCACGACCAAGGGTTTTACTACAGCACGTAAAAATTTAGTTATGCTATGTGATATCCATCCTCTGCATATGACAGTGAATGTCTGTCTGTATTTCTGAGATGAGGTATTGTAACCATTTCCACTATTTACATTGTTCGGACTACTATCCTCGTCTTCATTGCCATGCTCACGACGTTTCGGGTCGTTGTACGCCTTCTTCAGGAGCTGTATATTTTTGAGATGAGGTATTGTAACCATTTACACTATTTACATTGTTATCCTCATCTTAGTTGCCATATTCACGACGTTTCGCCTGTTGTACACTCCCGCCTTCTTTATTGGAATTTCGAACCCTTTATTTAAGCCCACGGTGGATAGATTGTTCTAATTCCACGTGCCATGCCCCACATTTTTATATATTTCAGTTTTAGTTAATTCGCTTTAATAACTCTCCGCGTTTTCAGTTCTCTCCTCTGATGCTAGGATTGAACTCGCAACACCTTGGGTCAATTCACTTTCAACCAACGCTTTTATCCACTCGGCCATGTGTTCTTGGAACGAAATAAACGGTTCGGTTTGAATTACCAACAAATATCACCTGAAGAAGGCCGGAGCGTACAACGGCCGAAACGTCGTGTGTGGCAGTAAAGATGAGGGCAACAGCCCGGGCAATGTAAATAGTGTAAATATGGCAATGAAAGATGGACGTCCCCAACCCCATGGATGCTGAGAAAACTAGAAGCAGCAGAAATGTGGTTCTACAGAGGGGTGCTGAAAATTCCGTGAACGAAGCGAGTAAGCAACAAGGAATGGCCACAGAAAGAACACTGGTACTCAGAATAAAGAAAAATAGCTGAAATTCCTTGGACACATAATGTAGAAAGAGAGCATGGAAAACATAACACCCACGAGGCATATCGAGGGCAAGAAAGACAGGGGAGGGGTAGCTTGTATGAATGGGTGACGGAACAAGGGACGGCGGCCTTACCAAAAAGGGGAAACCTGCTAAGGCTCTCAAGAGATAGGAAGTTGTGGAGAGTCATTATCACCTATATCCTGAAGGGAAGTAGCAATAATAAGAATAAGAAGACAAAGAAGAAGAAGACGGACAATAAGAAGAGGAAGAAGAAGAAGAACAAAAATACGAAGAATAAAAAGACGTAGAAAACGACGACGAAGAAGAATAAAAAGACGAATAATAATAATAATAATAATAATAATAATAATAAGAATAAGTATAAGAAGAAAAAGACGAAGAATAAGTATAAGAAGAAAAAGACGAAGAATAAGTATAAGAAGAAAAAGACGAAGAATAAGAAGAAGAAGAAGAAGAATAAGTATAAGAAGAAAAAGACGAAGAAGAAGAAGAAGGAAAGACGAAGAATAAGAAGAAAAAGACGAAGAATAAGAAAAAGACGGAGAAGAAGAATAAGAAAAAGACGAAGAAAAAGACGAAGAAGAAGAAGAAGAAGAAAAAGACGACGAAGAATAAAAATAAGAAGAAAAAGACGACGAAGAATAAAAATAAGAAGAAAAAGACGACGAAGAAAACGAAGAAGAAAAAGACGAAGAAGAAGAAAAAGACGACCAAGAAGAAGAAGAAGAAGAAGAAAAAGACGACCAAAAAGAAGAAAAAGACGAAGAAGAAGAATAATAAGAAAAAGACGAAGAAGAAGAAGAAAAAGACGAAGAAGTATAAGAAAATAAGAAGAAAAAGTCGACGAAGAATGAGAATAAGAAGAAAAAGACGACGAAGAAGAAAAATAATAAGAAGAAAAAGACGAAGAAGAAGAAAAATAATAAGAAGAAAAAGACGAAGAAGAAGACGAAGAATAAGAAGAGGAAGACGATGAAGAAGAAGAGGAAGAAGAAGAAGAATGATAATAAGAAGACGAAGAAGAAGAAGAAGACGAGGAAGAAGAAGAAGACGAGGAAGAAGAAGAAGAATAATAAGAACCCACGCTTCAATATAGGCGGTGCCTTGAGAAAGGCAGATTGACATGGACCGCGTTGATTCAACACTCAGGACCATCCACCGCTATATATTTATACGAGTTGCTACCTATATTCGAGTAATTTTTAGAACATAAGATTTCAATTTTAATTATAGCCTATCAAGACCGGTTTTACAAAGTTTCATAAGGACGGAAAGGAATTTATAAATATATTTAATAATTACATGACGGCTGCCTACTCGTTCATTCCTGCCCACTCGTTAAAAGATTATGACCAACGCTGAATTTTAAGTGTAATTTGTTATTGTCGATCATGAGACCAACAAAAGACTTACACTTCTCACTGACTTTGCAAAAAAGACATTTTCGCCTGTGCCGTTTCTTTTTGGTCATCGTCGAGGACAGGGACCCGATGCACTTGCGGGCCCCTTGTTAGGCTAGCAATCCTCACATATCAGAAGACTCATATCAAGGAATGTCTCATAACTAATTAATGGTCTTTGATTAATGGTGTATGTGTGCAGCATAAGTGCACACACACACACACACGCATAATATATATATATATATATATATATATATATATTACTAATATGGGTTATCAGTTATAGTGAAGTGTATGAGTGTTGAAACAGATTAGTTTTATTTGGCCTTGTTAGTTAGATAGCCCACCATAAGAGAGGTATAAAACAAGAAAATCAAATTCTAAATTGAATCAACAAATTTATATATATATATATATATATATATATATATATATATATATATATATAAATCAATTAAGGTTTCTACAAATAAAATTAATGTATTCTGGTTGATACAAGGTCGTCAAAATGTTCGTAGAAGCTCTTGCAAGAATGAGTTTATGTGTACGTAGGCAGGAACGTATGTGTGGATGTATGTATGAGCGTTATTGTAGGGTAGGAATGTCTTTGAAGTAATCGCTCAGTCTTAAAAAGTTCCGTTCGTTTATCAAGTATAAAAGAGGTGAGGGAGAAAGGTAGAGATGATAATAATAATGATCGCTTGACGTTTGTCTAGGGACGTGTTAATACGCTTGTCTCCTCTTTGGTGACAGGCGAACTTGTCCGTCTTTTATTTTGTTTGTGGGGCTGGAAAAGGTCATTTGGGAATTCACTCCCGGATATGATTCGGGCCTTTCTATTGGATGATAAACAAACTTACCGTCGGCTCGCGAAAAGGTCCGTAAAAGAATTTGTTTCTGAGAATTGAAGATTATTTGAATTTTGTTTTTCAATATTTCCTAGTTTTCTATTGTCCGAAAAACATTTTGCATCAAGGTGTGAAATTTCACGAGTTTTGTTTTGAATTCTGAGTTTTAATTATTAAAAGGAAAGAGGAAAAAAGGAAAGAGGAAGAAAAAAGGAAAGAGAAAAAAGGAAAAAAATAAAGAAAACAAATGCAAAGAAAATTAAAAATAGAGATAAAAAGGAAAAAATAGCGAATTGGTCAGGCTGCGAATGCCTGACGATTGCGTCCAGCAAGAAACAGACTGTCACCTCTGAGTGTTGACTTCAATGGTCACTTTATATATACAGGGATTGGACAAAATAATTGGAACACTTGTTAAATTCAAAGAAAATTTATTTAATATGGAGTTGGTCCTCCTTTAGACTCACAGACAGTTTTAATACGTCTAGGAATGGAATCATACAGCTTCCTGACTTCATGCATAGGAATTTTCAGTCATTCTTCCATTAAAACCTTCTCCAGCTCTTTACGACACGATGGTGGAGGATACTGGCTCTTAACTTGTTGCTCCAAAATGCACCACAAATGTTCAATAATATTGATATCATGAGAATGAGGAGGCCACTCCATGTGTTCTAGCTCACGTTTATGCTCTTTATACCAATTCTTAACCACTCGAGCGGTATGTACTGGAGCATTATCGTCTTGGAAGATGCAGTCACCATCAGAGAATAAAGTCTTGGCCATTGGATGAACATGATCTCCCAAAATGTTCAGGTAATCTTTGCTGTTGATTCTACCATGCAGGGTAACTATTGGACTGAGACATTTCCATGATATGGCGGCCCAAACTATCACTGATCCACCTCCATACTTCACTGTTGGAAGAAGGCAGTCAGGGTTGTAAGCTCCTTTGGGCTGCCTCCACACATAAACTCGCCCTGAAGTTGGGAAAAGAGAAAAACTGGACTTGTCTGAGAATATGACTTGCTTCCATTGGTCTGCAGACTAGGCATAGTGATCT
Organism: Acanthosepion lycidas; assembly: GCA_963932145.1. Lineage (NCBI taxonomy): Eukaryota > Metazoa > Mollusca > Cephalopoda > Sepiida > Sepiidae > Acanthosepion > Acanthosepion lycidas. Next base: position 63,356,327 of record OZ010609.1, on the reverse strand, counting down.
CTGCACCACTTCAACATCTTTTGAATGTTGCGACTGGAGAGAAAAGGTTTCCTCACAGCGGCTCTTCCATGATATGGAGCCTTATGGAGCTCACGGTGAACAGTTTTAGTAGAAACTGAACTATTCAGATGGTTATTCAACTCAGCAGGCACTTTGGCCGGATTTGTCCGATGATTTTTTGCCACA
>OZ010609.1:63246275-63341275 GCA_963932145.1 Acanthosepion lycidas | reverse complement strand
CTTGGTTGATGTTTTTCTGTTTGGAATTGATCATCAGCCTCTCTCGATGGTCATATGTGCCTTCATTTCCTTCCATATTTATTTCCAGCTAGTGTTTCCACGTTGCATGTTCTCGTTTAATATTCTTTATTTGCACTACACACCAAGACACCATACTACCAAACTCGTAGATGTATGGGGGTGGGGCACAAATCTTTTGAGTTCGTAGGGCCCCTATGGGTCTTAATCCGGTCTTGCTCTTGTCACTTGAAAAACCGTCATGATAGTTAATTAAATTTCTTTCCGAATTTACCACTTTTTTACCGGGCACTCTGTAGGTGAACAATTCAACTAAACAAATTGAAAATAAATCCAATGTATCACAATACAAATTAGAGACATGTCATATTAGTTCTTTTATCTATATAATAAATGCGAACATCAGTGTGTCACACTTTTTCAACTTTACTCCTAGAGGCCGTAGCCCAACATATAGCATTTTAGAATCAGGCCGACTCCATGAGTAAATTAAAAACATTCCGGGTCGGATCCAGACCCCCAATCCTGAAATTTTGGATTCCCAAGTTTTCATTACTGTGATTGTTTTCGGCGTTTTTTTTTTTTATGTGATTTTTTGCAACGAATTGCTTTATACGATAACTATATTTCTAAACTTTGAAATAAATTTGAGAATAATCGAAATTAATTGCAAAATACAGCGAAAGTCGCCCATGAAATAAAAATAATTGTTTGTATGGAAAGTAAGTACATGAAATTGTTTTTATATTAAGTGACGACAGAAGAATTATCATTGACCTTTTAAAAGGTAAGCTTAAATATTAATGCATTACTTAAATGCAGCGATCACTTTGGAGTTTTTCTGTAGTTTATTGCTATCACATCTACTTCTTCCTACCTATTGTGATGAAGGTCCAATCAAGAGCCTTCCAAAGGAACTAGCTTAAATATCGTTCGATAGCGCGGCTTTTAAGCTAGTCTTAAATCAATGTTTTGCAGCAATTTTCAACATCAGACTTTTCTTGGCAAAAATTTGAATTTTGACATATTCAGCATTATGGATAAAAAATAATTCTATATAGTGTTTTTTTGAGACTTAGCATAAGGAAAGAAATTCACGGATTTGAAAAAAATAACAAAAAAAAAAAAACAACAAACGGAAAAGAAAAAACAAACAAACGGAAAAGAACAAAAAAAAAACAAAAAAAAAAAAAAAACGGAAAAAAAACAGAAAAAAAACAAAAACAAACGGAAAAACAAAAAAATCAAAAAAAAACAAACTGAAAAAACAACAAAAAATAAAAAACGGAAAAGAAAAAACAAACAATAAACAAACAGAAAAAAAAAAAACAAACGGAAAAAACCCCCCAAAACAAACGGAAAAACAAATAAAAAAACAAAAACAAAAAAAAGCAAACGGAAAAACCAAACAAAACAAAAAAACAAACGGAAAAACAAAACAAAACAAAAAAAAAAAACAAACGAACGGAAAAACAACAAAAAAACAAACGGAAAAATAACAACAAAAAAACCGAAAAAAACAACAACAAAAAAAGAAAAAAACAAGAAACAAACAAAAAAACAAACGTAAAAGAAAAAACAAAACAGAATAACGTCAAAACCCTCAAAATTTGTTCATCCTTTAATAGTCCGTTGTACTTAGTTTAATTTGTAACATATAAATGTAGGTAGGAAAAAAGAAAATGTTGAGAAGCTAGCAAAAGATCAAAGGGGGTTGTGGGGTAGGAGGCAGCGGCCCTGCACCACTGAACTCACCCGTCGTCGTTTTCGACGTATGAAGGTACAATTCAGTTCTTAGAAACGAATAGCCAAACTTGAATATAGTGAAGGCTTGTGCAGAACCAACCACACTTTTTGAAAGATCAGAGTACAGAGAACTGAGTGTGCCACAAGGTCCTCGTGTGATCCCACATAGGTTTTGAATTCAGAGTTATCATTCTCCTAGACCAGTTGTCAACCAAGGCTATACAACCCAGCCTGTCCTGATATTTATCCATAGTTGGGAGGAGAAAAGAGGGAATCATACCTTTTCCAATGTAAGTGAATGTAACGAACTTGGCTGGAATTCGAACTCGACTCCCCGATTCCAAAATCGGAATCATTATTTATTACTCCCTCCCGAGTGATAGCATTGTTGTCTCATGCCTGTTAGATTGAGTAAATGGATGGCGGAGCAGGTTTGGGGAGTGATAACAGAAAGACAAAATTTATGAAGACCTTCAAAGGACAGGAAATTGTGGAGAGCCATGATCGCCAAAGTCCTGAAGAGAGACCGGAACAAGAAGAAGCGAGAAAAAAAAAAAAAAAAAGCGAGCTTGAGTAAATGGATGGCGGAACAAGGTTTAGGAGAGATGACAAAAAGACAAATTTTATTAAGCGCTACAAAGGACAGGAAATTGTGGAGAGCCTTGATCGCCAACGTCCTGACGGAACACGGCATAGAAAAAAAGAAATGTCGATCTCCAGCGCTTGTGTTATGAACTAATCAATGATTCGTGCTATTTCGAAACCAGTGAAGAAGCGTACAATACAAACTTGTTTATGTGATATTTTTATTATTATTTTATTTTGGGGATGCATTTGTTTCGATTACTCTGTACTGCAAAGTATCCATTAGAAACCAAAATGGCCGTACCCAGGGGAAATCATCATCAACCTTTTCATCGTCATTTCTTTCTAGTAAATGACAATTTTCTGTTTGTCGTCAAGCAAACGGAGCTCTCAATGCTCTAACAATGGTGAAGTGAAAGTGTTAATGAGATATTACGTTGTCATGGTTACATAACACAAATATACTTAATATTCCCAGAGACGCGATATTGCAAACCTTTCGCTACTCTTGCTATTTCCTTGACAAAACGTTCAGTTGATTTTTACAGGTAGGACACGCCATGCTTATTTGTCTTCTATGTGCCGTGTCCCTTCAGGACGTTGGCGATCACGACTCTCCACAATTTCCTATCCTCTGTAACTTAATAACTTTTTTTCTTTTGCTATGTCTCCCATAACCTACTCTACCATCAATTTACTAAAACTCGACAGGTAGGTTATGCGTTATTTTCCTCTGTCCCTCTTACCTTCAATCTGTCCCGTGAGTATCAGATTTTCCAAATCCTCTTTCCTCATTATGTGCCTTGAAAATTTCAGTTGTTTCTTCCTAGTGCTAAATACAAGTTTCCTTTTTATTTCCATTATCTAAAATTTCGTCTTACTCATATATTCAGTTTGAAAAATTGTTCTCGGTTTCTTTGTTCCGGAAAGAAGGGTACGAATATATATTTATTTAAATACTAGCTGAAAAACCGCACTCCGTGCTGACTTTTCAGCTAACTCCTGGAAAGGGCTAATTGGGCCTCCGAACCAAAACTAAAGGAACCAGCTTAGAAAACAGAAAGTATAATTTTGAAGAAATAACTTTGAATTCCTCAATTCACTCAACGGAATTTCAAAATATCACTTTAACACCGATTCCGGTTTTCTAAGTCCAATTCCAACCAAAAGACCGAAATTCCAATTAAGATCGAAAATTGTGTTCTTCAAATCACAAACTCCCTGGATCTTCAAAACGTCACGTCACGTCACGAAACCGCTCACTTTTAAATCTGATTCCTTGGCATTTTGAAAAAATAAAATTGATTTCCCCAATTCAAAGTTTGAGATATTTTAAACTGAAGACAATATATCGTCGGCTCTGACCTGTGCCCTGAACATTCTAAATTTTTCAAAGACTCGTATTGATGTGATCTAGTCAGTTCTTCAAATGTTATCACTATTTACAATCAATTTGTTTAAAAATGAAAAAGGATTATTTTTTTTTAAGCAGATCATTTTTATTTACAGGAATGACGCGTATGACACAACAAGAATTCATCAAAGCTTTTTTTTTCTTTGCTATGTTAAAGTGTCTTTGTCTCTGTGATTGTTAATTGTATATGATCAGTTTAATATTATTGTAAAGCAAAGTGATATTGATACTTTGTTTTCTATACCTAATTTAATTTAAGATATTAATATACTAATTAGTATTTACATCTTCCTATTTTATAATATACTAGCTTAAAAGCCGAACTCTGTATTGACTTTTAAGCTAACTCCCGCAGAGGGCTAATTGGGACACCGGCTCCAAACTAAAGAGACCAGCTTAGAAAATAGCAACGGTACTTTGAATTCCTCAATTCACTCAACGGAATTTCAAAACCTCACTTTAACTGATTCCGGTTTTATAAGTCCAATTCCAACCAAAAGACCGATTGCAGCTGAGACTGAGATTTCGGTTGAAATTCAAAGAAAGGCCGAAAATTGTTCTTCAAATCCCAAACTCTGTGGATCTTCAAATCCCAAACTCTGTGGATCTTCAAAACCCCACGTCACGAAACCTCTCACTTAACTGATTCCTTGGCATTTTGTAAAAATAAAATTGATTTCCCAAATTCAAAGTTTGAGATATTTTAAACGGAATTTAAAACAAAAAATCTTTTTAAATTCAAAGTTTTTGTGTTACTTTAAACTCGATATAAATTAAAACCTTTTAAAAAAAAAATCACTATTTTTTTTTTTCAGTTATTTTAAAATTTGAATTTTTAACTGTTCCCTCCTCATCCAGACAGAAATCCCAATACTGGATGTTCAAACATCAAATGAAGGGCAGATTTTCAATCGTGGGATCATCGTCATTTTAAAACGTTTTAATATGTCTATGTAGAACGATAGCTTATTCGTTGGTTTGTTGATTTTGTTTAACAGCATATCAACATCTCTATATGTTGCGGGCCGGTGAACGCGTTGTGAAATAAACACTGGTGTCTCCTAATATGCCCACAACAAACATGGCGGACACGGTGTACGAGTCCACCAAAAAGAAATGTAAAGAAACAACAACAACCAATATAGATGTACAAACAAATTAATATATATTAATAACAAAAAAGGTTACAATTGACAGAGACGATAATGTGTCTATAAATAAATGTGGAAAGTTTTTGGTCATGAGGCGAGTGAATGTGCGTACGTACGTGTTTGGTTTGGTTTGTTTTACGGCATGTCAACCACAATGGCTTATTTAATGCAGACAAAATTTTTTATTGCTGGTAACACTATTTCTTTTTCAAAAATGTATTTCTGGTAATAATTTTTTTTACAAAACATTTTTGTAATTAAAAACTATTTTTACACTTTCATAGTGTTTTGGCCCCAGTTTGGGGGTTAACTATTTGCCTATAGCTGGGACTCTAACAGCTATAGGCAATAGCTACCACCTCGGGTCAGAGTGGACCTGGGAATACCAGCAATTTAGAGGTAGTTCCACGCTCCTCAAAACCTCCTGATCAGAGGCTTTGCTGTTGGCCGTAGTTTATCGTCTTACCCAGGATGCACACACGTACGTGTATGTGTATATATTGTTCAATGAATTTCCCATAGTGGGAAAAAACGCAATTTTTTGCAAGAGATTTACATTGTTATCGTATAAACGGAAAAGTAAGAAGATATTCACTAATCTCCCCCACGTAGTCAGATGAGGCACAAGGCCGAATTTAATGTGGGGTGAACCGAGCCCGTAGGCTCGGGCAAAAGTTCCCCGAAGGCCCCCTATAAAACGGGGTCGGGTAGTTGTCTTCAATCCCCAGACAAGTCTCTGCCCTTCGATATTGCCTCCCGGCATAGAGGAACCCAGACGAGGCTGAGAATTTGACAAGCACAAGGGGAAGTGCATTCCACAGTGAAAAGTAAGAAGAGGGCGAGGAAAGGTATCGTCGAGTATTTATAGTGTTGGAAAGCGTCCCCTAGTAGCAGTTTCGGAAACTAAGAGGAAATAACTCGACAGTGTTATTTAATGCCGAAATTTAAATAATATGAACACAATTTTATGGCTTCCAATAAATATATTTCGAAGGCAATTGTATGCCTTCAACTCCAACCCTGTAGGATAAAACACAACAAAGAAATAATATTAATAACCATCAAAGAATTATCAATATGTATCTTATTATAAAACGCAGATTGTGTGTGTGTCTGTACGTTTATATATTGGATCGGATTTCCTACATTTTTCAACCGGTTTCAACAAAACTTCAAAGGACTACGTAAAATTACCTTGCGGTGGTTCTGACAGCGCCAAAAATTGGAAAAACAAAATTGTTTTTGCACAAAATCAATTTGAAAACAGGATTAAGAGGCTTTAATGAAAGGGGGACAACTCATATACTTCTTATAAAACCCACGTTAGTTGTTTGTGGGTGTGTGCGTGTGTGCGTTTATATATGGTATCGGATTCCCTACATTTTTCAACCGATTTCAACAAAACTTCACCTTTTTTGGCAGGTAGTGTTTCTTATTGTCTTGCACACTTTTTTCTTTATTTTTACATTCAGAATGCTTTAAAAATTTCATTTACAAGACAATTGTTTATAATAAAATCTATTTAATCGTACCGATTGAATAGCGATTGAAAACAATGTTTTTGTATGAGTTTGGGTTTAACCAATTCGTAAAAAAAACAAAACAAAACAAAAAAAAATAATTAAGACATGCGTGTCCGTCAACCTTAAACAATAATCTTTGTCAATTTTATTTTTCAGTCTTTATGATGGTTGATACTTGATCTACCCCTTACTGTTACATCCCCGGGCAACGCCGGGATCTACTGCTAGTTTACTTATATATTTCCTGAGCCATTTGCAATGACAAGGGAGGGAAATCAACGCAAGTTATTTAATTTATGAATAATTACTTCCCTTTGTCGTATTAAAAAATCTATCCAAATAAACTATTTTGACAAAAATTACTTTTTGAGCAAAAAAATGAACAGTTTAATTAATCAGTTCCTTTACTTCTACGTTTCTTAGATTACAGTCTTATTAGTTCAAGCCTTTCATGTGAGGTAATCAGACACGTTTGTTTATTAAGTGATTGTCTTGCTTTAACTTAACTTGGTCTTCAAACACACTTTGTCGTTGCCGTCTTCAATCTTTTTCATCCGAGAGATATTTTCCATTTCACTGTTATATTAAACACATAATTTATAACATGAAAAGATATTGAGTTAAAAGATTTATAGGATAACAGAAGTAATCAACGAATCATAGGTACCACTGAACGTCGAAAAAATATAAAGGGAACAGATTAATGAAGTTGTGGTGGACTTCCCCACATTAATTTAACTGAGATCAGGAAACCAAACTGAGGTGAAGAAAGGACAAGCCAAAGACATCATTACACATAAAATTTGTATTTAACAAGATGTACAAACAAGGACGTGAAAGAAAAGCATGCATTGAGTAAAACAAGAGTTGTCTCTCTAACTATTATTTGTATTCCAAAGTTCACCGAAAGAAAGAAAGTTTGTGATAGTTTCTGGTAATAAATGTTTTCAACAGTTTTGCTGTGTAAGGAAAAGATTATGTGAGTGTAAGGAATATTCAGCATGTTAGTGGTGGTGTGAGTGAGAAGATTGGTGCATGGTTTCAACTGTCCTGGATTCGTTTGGCAGCTGAAATCTCACTAATATCTAAGAATATTTCTTGCTTACATAGGTGATCATCGGCTCCGAATTGCTGCGCGGGAAGAATTGTTCTTCACATGCAGACAATCTGATTAGTTGGCATTGACCGAATCAGCGAGCGAGTTTTGGGGAGAACCAAGAAAGCTTTTGGGACCCGTTTCTCCCAAAAGTGCACAAAATCGACTACATGAAAATAGAGAGATGACAAAATTGTCGCATTGCTGCGATTTGTAAATTGTCGATTACAAAGTAGTATTGATTTATTATCCAATAAATGATTGTCGTTGTTCGATTTGTATATATATATATATATATATATGTGTATGTATGTATGTATGTATGTATGTATGTATGTATGTATGTGATGTAGATCGCCACAAAGTGGCTCATTGGCCTCTATTTTAATTGCGAATTCTTTATCCCCGCTTTATCAAATTTAAATACATTGTTTCAAATCTTTTGTTTCATTGCATCTCACCATGAAAAACTTCCTAACAATTGCCGTCATTTTTTTATGGCACAGGTACACTAGTAGTATGATAACAGTTGCACAAAAATATATTACTCGTTCTTCATGATTAAACTAAAGAGTCCTCATTGTTAATTTCGTATCAACCTCTTTCAGAATTTAACTTAAAGCATTATATTAGGTTGGTGCAAAAATAATGACGTAATAATATCGTTTTTTGACGTATTTTTTAACGTCAAAAACGACATTATTACGTCATTATTTTTGCACCAAGCTAATATACCAAGAAAAGGCGAGAAAGAAAAGATACTACACTTTGATCTCAGTCTGATGGTTAGGGAGTGAAGAAAAACTTTAGTATTACTGGCTGCTCTTTAAGTGAATACCCAAATGTTTCCTTCTAAGGAAACATCTTATATTACCATTAGAGATGAAGAGTACCGATACTATATATTAAATTGACCACGATGACCAGAAAAAAAAGCAAAGGTGGATGAAACGTGGAACCTACAAAAACACAAAAATAATTTAAATATAAATTAACAGATCTTGGCATTTTTTGTTACACGTCTAAAACATTCGTTTATTTAAATCAGGAATAACAGACAAGAAACATCGATATTAAATATACATGATCTGAATGTTTGTCTTTTATTCTCTATCTGCTGGGGCTGGGAGGAGATTCCAGAGAAATAGTGTTCGCTATTAAATATATATGGTCTGCCTGTTTGATGTCTTTTATTCCTGATTCGACTTTTTCCAAAGAAATAGTGTTCGCTATTCAATATATATGGTCTGCATGTTTGATGTCTTTTATTCCCGATTCGCCATTCCAAAGAAATAGTGTTCGCTATTAAATATATATTGTTTGCAACACAATTTCTCTGGAAACTCACTTCCGGCAAAATGTACGGCCACAGGCATTTGGATCGCTACATGCCACATTTGGCCGGTGGCAATATTTAATCATCGGTACAGATCATCGGATCTAAATGCCATTTCTGCGCTTTGCCGCGAACGTCTCACGAGATTTACCGAGATTTTTTATTTTTCTAATTTAGAATTTCATATGGCAATGGCAGTATTACTAGAAATCCCCCCCCCGCTATTCACTGACCGAGCAGCCAGTGCCAAAGTCAGTTGGAGTTTATAAAAAGTTTTTTTTTTTTATTGAAACAGTTTTTTTCAGGAAAACAGGTTTCTCAAGTCCAGGAGCTGTTCTCGCTCTTTTCTGTATTCTTGGTGGGGGATTTCCTTCCTAACCTTTTGTTCGAAGTGGTGTGGAATGTCAAGATTTTGATTATGTCTTTATTTTCTCTTCCAGTCATACATTTTAGTCGTTGCAGTTGTTTGGAATCTTAAAAGTGTGGTTTCTGTTATTTGGTACATGTAGAAGACAACAACACCTTAATTTAAGAAAGACACTCTCTCGGAGCTACGAGAATTCGCGAGAGTACGCAAGGGAGTAGGAGAGCGTTAGTTTTTGGAACGCTGTGCTGTTTTTCAGTCGACAGAGACTTGGACAGTTAGAAAGAGGTTACTTGGATCAGTTTTCACACTAGCTATTTCGACAAAAAGGAACAGTAACACGGGTCTGCGGCCTGCATACAGTTCTCAAATGAACGACACGCCATATCACAGACCTCTGCCCGCGCCGGAGATCTGCTTCGTCGGAAGATGACGGCAGTGATAAATTATCTGAAAGCGACCTCAGATTCGCTGTTTTTCAACGCAGGTCCAGATTATTCAACTACCGTACCAGCGGAAACAGATGCTGGAGGCAACGATGATGATGCCAGTAACGAAAGAGACCAAGTGGGCACAAATGCTGAAGAGACGGACGGAGCTGGTCCCCTTTTACGTACAAGTACTCGACGAAGGCGACCGATATCCACGTATCATTTATGTGACCAGGAGATCAGGGAGGAGTGTAGAAGAGAATAACACCTTAATTTAAGGAAGACACTGCCCCAGAGCTACGAGAATTCACGAGAGTACGCAAGGGAGTAGGACAGCGTTAGTTTTTGGAACGCTGTAGTGTTTTTTAGTCGGCAGAGACTTGGACAGTTAGAAAGAGGTTACTTAGATCAGTTTCACACAATACAGTTCTTGGTCTGGGATTCCGAAGCACCAGTCCATAAGGTGCGAAGAAGGAGGATCATCGTTAAGACCTACACACTTCTTTCGCTGGAAGCCATTTTTAATCATTGCTCTGCGAAAGCGGTTAGATACAGCTGACAGTCTAGAGATTTCTGAACGGGTTTGGCGCCATGCGTGACGTCCATATGAAAATCTCGACCTGACGAAACTGTTTTAAGAACATGACTCGAATTTTCAAGTTAATGAAATTGGTCTTTGTTAAAGGTCTTTGTGCTAAAAGGAATATGTACTTAACACGGTGGATAGAATAAGTAAAAGGATTATTGTAAGAACAAATACAATAAAGGTAACAGTTATGCACAAGGTCGTCGCAAGTCAATCCAGTAAAATCTGAGTCGTACTCAATAGATCCCAGCTAGAAATATTTACCACCATCCCCACGACGTAAAGTGCGACATAAGGCCGAGATTAATGTGGGGGGAATTTGAGCCCGTAGGGTCGGCCAAAAATTCCCCGTAAACACCCCGGACGAGAGAATTCGACAACAGCCAAGACCTGAGTAATAGATACCAACCTACACGATTTTTACCAGCCTACGAAGTAGGATGTGGAAAAAGGCAGAGTTTAATAGCCTCGTCCGAGTTCCTCTCTGCTCGAAGTCAGAGAGTTCAACAGCACAGCTGGAACAGATTCCAGCTAGTGTATTTACTAACGTCCCCACGCGATCAGATGTGGTACAAGGCCGGGTTTAATGTGGGGCAATCCGAGCCCATAGGCTCAGCCAAAAATTCCCGGTAGAATCCGCATAAACGGGTTCGGGTCTGTCTACCTCACCGGACGAGACTTTGCCCTTCGGCCTAGCCTCTTCCAGGTTACTCTCTACTCGAAGGCAGGGAATGCGACAGCACAGCTGGAACAGATTCCAGCTATTGTATTTACTAACTTCCTCACGCGATCAGATGTGTCACAAGGCCGGGTTTAAGCATCCAGGCGCGTAGGCTCAGTCAAAAATTCCCGTAGACCCCGTATCAAACGGGGTCGGGTAACTGTTTCCCGAGACGAGACTGCCTTCGACATAGCCTCATCTGGGGATCCTCACTGCTCAAAGGCAGAGAGTTTGACCAGCACAGCTGAAAAAGATTTCAGCTAGAGTATATAGCAGACACATGTGGCACAAGTCCGAATTTAAAGTGGGGTTCCCGAGCTCGTAGGCTGGGCCAAAAACCCACATAAACCCCGCATAAACGGGATCGGGTCTGTCTACCTCCCCGAATGAGACTGCCCTTCGGCATAGCCTCGTCTGGGTTCCTCTCTGCCCGAAGGCAGAGACTTCGACTGAATAGTTGAAAAGATTTCAGCTAGACGGTATTTACTAGCCCCCACCCACGAGGGCAGAATTGGCACAAGGCCGAGTTTAACATGGGTTATCCAAGCCCATAGGCTCGGCCAAAAAATCGAGATCGGGTTGGTCAATCTCCCCGAACGATACTGCACTTTGGAAGAGGCTCGTCCGGGTTCCTCTTTGATCAGAGGCAGAGAGTTCGACCATCAAGCCGAAAAGATTTCAACTAGGCAATATCTACTAACCGCCCCCCCCCTATATGGGTAGATGTGGCACAAGGCCGAGTTTTACGTGGGTACTCCGAGCCCGTAGGCTCGGCCAAAAATATTCCCTTTCAAACCCGTATAAACGGGTTCAGGGTCAGTCCATCAGCCTGAACGAGACTGTCCTTCAGCGGAGCTTCGTCCTGGTTCCTCTCTGCCCGAAGCCAGAGAGTTCAACTGAATAGCCAAAAAAAAAAAAAAAAAGATTTCGGATAGGATATTCAGCACCCCCCCCCCCCGCCCACGAGGGTTACATGTTGCACAAGGCCGGGTTTAACGTGAGTTCTCCGAGTCCGTAAGCTCGGCCAAAAAATGCCCGTAGAACCCGCATAACGGGATCGGGATGATCAATCTCCCCGAACGAGACTCTGCCCTTCGGATGAACCTTGTCTGGTTTCCTCTCTGCTCAGAGGCAGAGAGTTCGATCATCTCGCCGAAAAGATTTTGGGTAGTCTCTGTAGTCCGTTGACTTAGATACTTATTAGTAGCTACTACCTATAGTGTAGTCCCTCATGGAGGTGACAAGTTATTCCATTACATCAGTCTTGTACCAATTTACGGTGTTAGACCAAACTGCACCTAGCACAGTCTATTCTATGTTCAATTTCATTTTCTCTTATAAATTTGTTATCACTGATCCATGCACAGAGATATTTGAAGTCTTTAGCATTTACTAGATTTTTTTTTAAATAATTGCTCACAAAGCGACGTAAGGGTTTTTTAACTTTATCAATGTTGTAAGCTGAAGATTGGGTAGCGGCAACCGAAATATAACAGAAATAATTAATTTCTAGTGAATAGGACGTTCGCTTTTCGACTATGATACCCGGGTTCGAATCTCATCAGGAAAGTTACTTCTTGATGTTACGGCTTGTTGAGGCGAAACCAGCGCGCGGCACCTTTGAGAAGTGCCTGAAGGCCATACCACGGGGTGACCGGAGCCTTGTGAGTGAAACTGGGTAAACGGAACTATTTAGGAGCCGTCGACGGTTGTGCCAGCACGAAGTCATCGTAACAGAGGGTTTGAGCGTACTGGTTTTGTTCAGGCTGTTGGCCACGCCAGATAACACGCTCTCTTCAAGAAACTGTAACTAAGGTCTGCTCAGCATAGATGCAGTATAAACTACAGGTTGGCTCTGTGGGTGTTGAATAAACACAAACGTTCTTGAACTGCCCTAGTAGACAGGGATTCGAGCGGTCATCCTCACAGTTAAATAGTCGCTTGACCGAATTACTTATGTCTTTCCAGCATACTAGAGAATTTATAGAATTAAATGAAGAAGCCAGTTTTTCTTTTTCTTTTCTAATTGTTTCTTTTTTGTTATAATTCATTGTGAATGTCTTTTTAAATGTCTTTAGTCTGGGAGGAAATATTTGTTTTCTCATTGTTTGCAAAAGAGTGTCAAGTATCCGCGTCATTGTTACTGTTTTTTTAGAACCTCGTAAACAAGGCGACAAACGATTTTCTATAAATTCAAGTTAATGTTATTTTGAAAGAGATAGTAATGACAACGAAACGGGCAATATTTATTATCTGCTTGTCATGTGGTGTTGCAGACACGAGAGAGAGAGAGTAATATTGAGAGAAATTGTGAGTTTGGGGGGTATCAAATGTAGATCAAATATAGATCAAAATCTGACAAAGATTAAGCAAAGGGCATAAAGTCTTTCTGGTATGTGATGTTTTTCTTTTTCTTTTTTTTTTTTCCAGACAATTTAGTTGGAAAAAATAAGAACTATGTTTGTTTTTTTTTAACTTCGAATTTTTGCTGATTGGTAAAAAGATAAATGTTATAATTATTATGGCCTGAAATGGAAAAATGAGATGGAATTTTTCTTAACGCACCAGTAAGAAAAGACCCGGAAAAAAGGCCGTTAACTACATTCTTCCGCACTTAGCTTTCCGCAGCGAATGTATGCAAACAACGCCAGTAATGGCTGCCGCCAATGATGCGAATGAATCCGAACTTTTACTGTCGATAACTCCAAAAACGGTAGATTTTATCAAATCTATCAAGTCATTTTCGAATGAAGCATGTATATTTACACCTAAATGTAAGTATTCGGGAAATTTTTAATGCCAACTGAGCACGGGTCCTAATCTGTAAATTAACCGAAAACATCTTTCGAAAGATTCCTCTGATACATTAAAATAGTTCACTTCAAAAAATACACTCGTCTTGATTATTGCGCACACAATATATTGCTGTTGCACAATAACCGAGACAATCTGAGACGAGTAAGATCAGTAAAAAAGGCCGTTAATTACGTTCTTCTGCGCTTAGCTTTCCTCAGCAAAAGTATGTAAACAACACCAGTAATGGCTGCCGCCAACGACGCGAATGAATTCAAACTTTTACTGTCGATAACTCCAAAACGGTAGATTTTATCAATTTTATCAAGTCATTTTCAAATGAAGCAAGTATATTTACACCTAAATGTAAGTATTTGGGAAATTTTTAATGCAAACTGAGCGCGGGTCTCCTAATCTGCAAATTAACCGTGTTAATTATTAAGACCATTACATCTGCAAAAAATTCTTACAATGTAAAAATATTTCATGGCTTTAAATAATCTGCAAAAGGTTGATAAGTCATAAAAAAACAAAAATCAATCAATCTTGACCTGACACTCCATTTTTTCAAATATTTCTCTCTCTTTCTATTTCAAAGGCGCATTTCTATCTCCTTTCCTTTCTCTCGCCTCAAGTTTCTTCCCTCACACCCTCAAATATTTTTTTTTATGTACCTGAGTGGGTGTGCACGGTTGAGTGAGTGGCACTGGAGGTGCAACCCTCTCGACTAAGCCATGAAAAGAATATCGATTTTAAATCTGTTTTTTTTTTCTCCTTCGTTTTAGTATTTTTACTTTTATGCCGAATTTACGAGTAAAATATTTTGACACTTGAGAAATTTAGATTCATGTAAAAGGAGACAGACCAGCAATTGGGGATGAGTCAGCAAGGTGAGAGAGAGAATGTAGAGAGAGACTGCGTGTGTGTGTGTGTATATATATATATATATATATTATATATATATATATATATATATATATTAGATAGATAGAAAGAAAGAAAGAGAAAGTACAGATTCCTACCCTTCACAAGAGATGAGTAGGGGAATATAAAGAATCCAATTGGAATTGAAACTCGGTCTTCCGATTAACAATTTCGAGCCATTATCCATTACACCACCTGCACATCCAAGCTTACAGCACCAGGTATTTCCAGGTGGTCATCCATCTAGGTACGGACTAGGATTTTCATATCTAAGTCTTTTTTCATATCTATCTATCTCACTCTTTTTTTCATATCTATCTCACTCTTTTTTTCATATCTATCTATCTCACTCTTTTTTTCATATCTATCTATCTATCTCAGTTTGACCATTATCTATCTATCTATGTGTGCTTGTGTGTGTGTGTGTGTAAATGTTTTTTTTCAGATTATGGTCTTTTAATTTAGAATCCGTTCGAATCGAAGAACGGTATCAATTGATTGATTTGTTTTTTCACGGCTCATCAACCTTTTGTAGGTTATTTAAAGCCAGAAAATATTTTTAGATCGTAAAATTTTCTGGAGGAAATAATGATTTACTGATACAAGTCCTACTAATTAACCCATAGCTATGAGGGGAAAGAGAAGAGATGGATCCGGATATTTGTCAAGGATATTTTTTTTTTTAGATCGTACAATTTTCTGAAGGAAATAATAATGATTTACTGATACAAGTCCTACTAATTAACCCATAGCTATGAGGAGGAAGGAGAAGAGATGGATCCGGATATTTGTTAAGGATATTGACGCATAACTGAACCTGACTGACTGGGACTGGAACTCGGCTCTCCGATTTCCAATGCCATTTACATCCATTTCCATTACATCACCCGCGCATCCAAACAGCCCCCGGTGTTACCACGCAGTCACCCGTCTAGTTATTGATCAGGCTCGACATTGTTTAACTTTGGTGATTTTACGGGAACAGGTGTTTCAACGTGATGTGGCCGTAAGCCGGACAATAAGAGAACAGGGAGTCGGCAAGACAGAGGATGGCGATTGACGTCGCATTTAAATTTTTGAAGATTGTAGTTGGCACGGAAGCAAGAAATCGGAAGGGGTTTGTTTAACTTTGGTAATTGTACAAGAATCAGTATTTCAACCTCACAGATGAATGAGAAGAAGTGAGGAAGGGAGAATAAAAGAACAGGATTCAAGAAGACAGAAGATGACGATTGACGATGCATTTAAATTTTTGAAGATTGTAGTTAGCAGGGAAGCAAGAAATCGGAAGGGAGTTCCACAAGTGAGAAGTGCAAGAAAAGAAACTATTAGAATATAACAGCCGGTTACATCTAACTTGTTCAACAGTAAAACGGTGAGACCTAGTTGCCAATCTAATAGAACGCTTAAATTCGCTTCTTTTTATTTTGTTTAGAATCTCAAGATTATACAGCAGAAGCACCTGACCAGATCTAGCAGCAATATTCAATGCTCGAACGAATGATAGATTTATAAATGTGCAAGATGGACTGGCGAAAATCATCCGACAGGACACAGCGAACGAACCAACTTTCCTAACAGTATATCTAGCAATAAATTCAATATAATAACTCCTCTTCATGTCAGTGAAAAACAGGAGTCCAAAAGCGCGCAATGGATTCCTCCCTTGGAGGTTAGTATCAACCATGGTAATGGAATGCAGTAAAGGTTTTTTTTATAACGGTTAAATGATAGCAGTTTTCTTTTGGAAGCGTTAAAATTTACAAACAATCCCTTGCCTCAGTTACCCACTGATCGGAGGTTATTTTCAAGAGCATCTGCCAGTTTTACTTTGTCCGACCTATCAAATGTACTATTAAGACAAGAGCAAATAGTTGTCTTCAGCATAAATATAGTGTTGGAAAGCGATTACATCGGGTAGATGGTTGAGGAAGATAAGAAACAACGTACACCGAAGGATAGAGCCCTGAGTGACGGCTGCATTAACATGAAATGATCTAGAAGCATGTCTGTTCAAGATGACATTCATTACACAATACGTTAACGATTGGATTAAGACAAATATTCATCCACAGATATCATAGCCATTGAACTTGTGGAGAAGGCCAAAATGCCAAACTCTACACTATTTACATTATTCGGACTATTGTCCTCATCTTTGTCGCCATATCTATTACAACGTTTCGGCCGTTGTACGCTCTGGCCGTCTTCAGGTGGTTGGAATGTCGGAATGAACCCTTTATTTCACTCACTGGGGTAGACTGTTCTAGTTCCACGTGCCATGTTTTAATGGATGTCAGTTATCAGTTACTTCCTGTTAATTCCCCTCTGCAAGTTCTCCACTGCCTTAACCTGTCACTGTCCTTAAGGACTTGTGGCACAGTGGATAAAGGCCTTTGTTAGATTCAGAGGCAGGACCCAAAGAGTGTGAGTTCAGTACCCGGTTAAGGCAGTGGAGAACTTGGGTGGTTCTACCTTCATCAGAACCTCTAATCTCTAAAGGCCTTGCTGTAGGATGTAATTTATCCTCATATCAAGGACGTTTATTATTAAGAGGAACGACCAAAGAATATATATATATATATATATATATATAAAAGGTTGGTGCAAAAATAATGACATAATAATGTCGTTTTTTGACGTATTTTTTAACGTAAAAAAACGACATTATTACGTCATTATTTTTGCACCAACCTAATATATATAATCTTTTTTTTTGCGAAGAAAAAAAAAAGACGTTGATTTGAAAATTCGTGCAAAAAATTGTCGGATTTTCATGAAAATTTCGGGACTTATTCACAAACGAATGGAATTATTGAAACAATTCTTTTAAAGAAAATCTTGGTAAAAATAAATATTTTTACATCCGTTAGCGCTGCACTTATGTAATTTTACGAAATTTCGAGAAATTAATTTTTTTTAGCGCTTACAGTTTATATTAGTTGTAAGATCAAGTCCTCGGAGAATTCAAATCAATGTTTTTCGTCAAGCAAGACACCAGTTACAGAGCATCTGCTTTGACTCGTAGTATAAAAAATGCAGTAAAACGAAGGTATTATTTAATTAGAAAAGTTTTTAATTGGTTTTATGAATAAATTATATTACGAACACTCTTCTTTAAAAAAAAAAAAAAAAAAAAAAACTTTTGGATGAATAAGAAATTTTTCCAAAAATTGTTTTCATTTAAAATTTTTTTTTTTTTTTTTAATAATCTATAATACTGAATTTTAAATGATTTAAAACTTTAATTTGTAGCGGTCAAGTGATATTGTTAATAAATAAAAAACTATTTACTAATGAGAAATGGAAAAACGCACAATTCAGCTACCCCCAGTATTTTGAAAATAATTGATTTTTGTTTTTTGGTATAAAACGTGCCCACTTTTGTAAATATGGACGTCCATGTAAGACATTACCAGAAAGTAAGAGTGATAACTACAGTAAATTTAAAATTTATTGATAATTTTCTAACATTTCTTCAAACGTCTTTTTAAGACCATAAAGCCAAATTAGCTTAAGTTCAATATTAGAATGCTTAAAATAAATTTTTAAATATAAAAAAATTATATAGAAAGGCGTTTACGTTGTATTCGTTATGTAATTACAATTATCTCCTCATTTAAATTTACGAAACGTCAGGCTGTCGATAAATGTGTAAAAACTCATAAAAACACCCACATTCGTGTTAAAAATGCTTTTTTTGCGTTATCTCTATATAAAACAGAGTGTGTGATATCTTTTCACTCGAAATTCATCCAACCGATTTTGACCAAGCTTGGTACATACATTGTACAATGTAAGAGATAGGTTCTTAACGTAAAATAATCGATAATTTAAAAAATCAATAAGCCGACCAAAAATCGATAAATTCAACCTTTTTTCCTCCGATTTCGTTCAAACTCGGTATGTAGGTTACTTACATCATGATGAGCTCAACGATACCTCATTTTTATTTCTATGTCACAGCGTTTAAGGAAAAACTGCGAAAAACGAAAAGTCGAATTCAACACAAATTTTAAACTAAAAAACTCAATTTTCAAGCAATCTAATACAAACTTGACTCACTTGTAGCCAACAATAAGTTGATTATTTAAGAGTCATTTAATTTGATAATTGCGTCCACCCATATAGTGAAAACCCGCGTAAATAGCGAAAAATGTCGAGTTTTACTGGTTTCTTATTTTTCGATGATCTTTCAACTAATTTTCATCAAACTTAACAATGGCTTTATCCTCTTTTACATCCCTGGTAGCACACTGACAAATTGAATTTCAAAAACTTCAAAATAATTGTCGTCTGAAGTGGGTCTTCATGTTGCCTGTTTTACCCATTCATATCCTCATCTAACTTCAGTTGAATAAATACAGACTACTTCTGTTATATCAGTAACTGCATTAATTCAAAATGTTTTTTAATGAAAGTACTTTAAATTAATTGAAGAAGATAGACTCTGTTACATCTAAACATGATGCTGTTTTTGCTCCATTCTAATTGAATGCTTTTTCTGATCAACCAGCTAGGTATGGCTGCTAGTTTTAAACTTAAAGTACGTAAGTAATATGTTTCAGTTGAGATAAATTTAACTTTAATTTAGCTAATTTTTCACAACCTTTCTAAAAAGCATACTTTATTAAAAAAAAAAAACCCTGACAAAAATAAAGAGAAGTGTATTGTGTTGATAGATTTGTCAATATAGACGATTTCAACGATTTTACTGATAATCAGAAAAAAAATCACTATAATCAATTTAAATTTGATTTAAAATACAGCAAAGTATTCTGTTTATAAGAAATATGATATTTAATCTATTAGCTTGGTTTGGTTGGTTTTAGGGCATATCAACACCTCTATGGGTTATTTAATGCTGACAAAATTCTTATTGCTGGTAATATTTTTTCCTCAAAAATGTATAGCTCGTAATATTTTTCTTTCAAAAATGGACTGCTAGAAATATTTATTTTTTAAAAAACATTGTTGGTAACAGTTTTTTTTTCTTCAAAAATTTATTGCTGGAAATAATTTGTTACAAAGTATTTCTGGTATTAAAACCTGTTTTTACACCTTCATAGTGTTTTTACCCCAGTTACGGGGTTAACTATTTGTTTATAGCTGGGACCCTAACAGGAGATACCACCCTGGGTCAGGGTGGACCTGGGAACATCAGCAATTAAGAGGTGGTTCCACGCTCTTCAAATCCTCCTGATCGGAGGCCTTGCCGCTGGATGTAGTTTATCGTCTTACTCAGGACACTCTATCAGTTTGGAATCAAGACTAAAATAAACACTTCAAGGAAGACTTCATTTTGTAAAAATGCATTTTAAACTATGGGTATTTTTTAAAAATCGACACTATGACGTAATGGGGCTATAAAAAGTGAAAGAGAGGGGAAAGACGCTAGAAGAAACTGGAAACCTGACCCTAAACAGGAAACAAAGGATAAACCTCTACGCCTAACCAAAAGACAAGGGAGGAGTGTGAACTGGACCATAGGTTAACTTATTTGTTATATCTACTGATTTTGACGGTACCTATGAAAGTGTCTGGTCATTCTTCGTTGAACAGATAAAAGAAACCTCCCAATTATTTACCTATCTATAAGATAGCTAGCTAAGCCGTCTAATATTAGGTTGGTGCAAAAAATAATGTCGTTTTCTCACATAGTAACATATGTGAGAAAACGACATTATTTTTTGCACCGACCTAATAATTTAAACGTGCCGGTTTTCTTTATCTCGTACACATGAGTAGTAGATTCCCAGTATGAAGGAATGTATGCTGTCATTATAAAACGTTACGTACAGTGGCGGGTTTGCATCGAAAACTTAATCCCAAAACGTAGTCAAAGGAATCAAATAAAAGTGAAAGGTTTTTAGAAGAATAAAACTAACTGACACTAGTTTCATTATGTAATACAACTGCAACGTAAAAATAACGAATTCACCTCGCTTTAAGAATGAAAGAAAATGATTTCATCAAATAAGGAACTACTAAGTATATCTATAATCTAGTGAAAGAAATTACAGCATCAAAGAAGCCTTATTTAATGCTTCCAACCATCTACGCGAAGATATTTTTCTTGGGTTATTTCTAAAAGGATAAAGCATAACTTTTCCCCACCAGGAAATTTTCCGGTAGCTCGGTGGGCAAGTCTGCCACTGGAGATATATGTGCTTATCTAAAAATAAATACGCTTAAATTCACCTTCGTGTGCCGACGGCTTAGTGACAGAATCTCCGACAGACGCCAATTCAGTCGGGTTTCGATCCTAGCTAAAGGCAAAACGGATGTCTAGCCACACTGAAGAGCTGCGAAACTGTCTGCAGATGACATTACATATATATATTAGGTTGGTGCAAAAATAATGTCGTTTTCTCACACATGTTAATATGTGAGAAAACGACATTATTTTTGCACCAACCTAATATATATATATGTGTGTGTGTGTGTGTGATAGAAATTAGGAGGATTTAAGTTAATTATAATTAAGTAATTCGCCCTTGCATGGAGTATTGCTGGCATATATGGTCTGGTGCCCTTTCTGTTTACCTCGCGGTTCTTGATAGGCTCCAGAGGCGGATATGCAATGTAGTTGGCCCTGCCCTGGCGTCTCGTCTACAGTCACTTTCTCACAGGCGCGCCGTCGCCTCTCTCTGTCTGTTTTACAAATACTTTCATGGAAATTGCTCCGAGGAGCTGTATTCGCTGGTTCCCAGACGTCATGAGTTCCAGCGCCTTACGAGGCTGGCATCCCGCTCTCACCCCTTCACTGTCGAAACTCCTAAATGTAACAGTCTCTTCTACTCTAATAGCTTCATGTCTCGCACCTCTCGCCTGTGGAACTCCCTTCCCTTTTCCTGTGAGCTATAATCTCCAGCTATTCAAGTGTAATGTCAATCGACATCTCCAGTTGCCTTGATCTATCCACTACCCTCATCCTTTCTTATCTTGCTCTAAATATTCTGTAACCCCTTGCGTCCTAGTGGCTTCCCGCCTTGCTTGGGGTGAAATGCTTAAAAAAAAAAAAAAAAAAAAAAGTAATTCATCGAGTCTAGAAGAAACTTCAACAGAAACCACTGGACGGCGTTTCATTCTATATTTGGGACTCATCAGCAGTGGGCATCCACTACCGAGAATTGAAACCCGGACAGTTACGTTATCAGGCAAACGTCATACCAACGGGCCACAGTGACGAATTAGACTCGACCATATTATATATATATATAAGCGAACATTGAAGTCAACACTGTCGACTCTAAGTGTTGACTTTTATATTTACACACGCTCTATCTCTGATATTGAGGACTTTATCCCATAAATACAGCACACTTAAGACCATATTTCTTTATATATATATATATATATATATATATAATTTTACGCAGCATATCTTCATTCAAACACGTTTCATTGAGTAATAGACATACTATATCTATTTTTATAATAATCCTTCCTAGTTCTCTAAACAGTTTCTTGATGTTAAGATGAAATTAATCGAGGAAGGCGACGTAGTTTTTCCTACCCATGTGTGCGTGTGTGTATATATATATATATATATATATATATATATATATATAAGATAAAAAGAACTTTAATAATCAGTATTCTTAATGAATAAGTCACAAACATGTATTATGAAATTAATTTAACGATCTTAAAATTGCAATGAAGATAACTATATATATATATATATATATATATATATATATAAAAGATACATCGAACTTTAATAATCTAATCTGTATTCTCAATGGATCAGTCTCCAACATTTATTTGAAATTAATTTAACGATCTTAAAATTGAAATTGAGAAGATAACTTATTTTAGAAAAATTTACTAACTGAAGATTACATTTCGTCAATATCCAAGGGAGGCTTGAACTAATGATAGGAGGACAATAAAATTGCGATAAAAAAAAAAAAATGGTGAAATGTAAAATCAGGTATATAAGTCCGGAATCTTTAAATTACTGATTTAGCTCCACCACTTAAAATCTGATCTAACCAATCACCTTTTTTTCTTTTTTAAATTTTTATCGCAATTTGATTGTCCTCCTATCGTCAGTTCAAGCCTCCCTTGGATATTGACGAAATGTAATCTTCAATTAGTAGATATCTCTAAAGTTACCTTCTCAATTTAAATTTTAAGATCGTTAGATTAATTTCAAATAAATGTTGGAGACTGATCCATTGAAAATACTGATTATTAAAAGTTCGATGTATCTTATATATATGTGTGTGTGTGTGTGTGTGTACACATACTTGCCCAAATCATGAAATGGATTTTTTTGTAAAATCTATTTATCTATTTTTAGAGTACTGTAAACACTTTTAAAATTTGAATACTGAATTTGTTGCTATTACACTTTTGCACCCCCCTAAAAAGTAAAACCCAACCAGATAAATTTATAAAATGAAAAACTTATTAAGTTTTTTTTTAAGAGTTTAATTTTATAAAATAACAACAGTTAGACTGTTGCAATTATTAATAATTAAATTTAATTTACAAACATTAGAAATGGTTTTAAAAAGCTTAAATGTGTTTCTGCTGTCAAAAGTTTCTAAAAAGGAAGTCAGAAAGATAAGAGAAATCAAATGTTTTATTTAAAATTAAAATCCACAATTATGAAAGAAACAGTAAGAAAAGGGAAGTCTATTCGTATTTTTTTTTAACTAAAAAAGAACTGAAGACAAAGAAAAAAAAACCTCTTTTGGTTGACAGTGTCATGGGTTCTGAGAAAGTGTAATAGCGCCCTGAATTTTTACCTTTCGCTTGTGTTTGTTTTCTGGGATGGGACCGAGAAAATTTTCTGCATATAGGGTTTGTAAAGAAGTTTCACAAGGTAAAAAAAGCCCAAAAATTAATGGCAGTAAAGATTTTAAACACGCACAAAAAAATTTCAGCTCTGTAGCATTGTTTAAAAAAAAAAAAAAAAAAAGTCTTCGGTTTAAATCTCACTTTCAGCAAAAAATAGGGGAAAAAGAAGCTTTTTACTTTCTTCTTGAGACAAAAGCTCCAAGTTGAAGAGCGTAGTGAAGATTGAACCAAACGCAATGACTTGTGATATGACTAGGGTGGTCACGGTGACGAAACGCCCCAATAAAGTGACATTATTAAAATAAAGAAGAATGCCTAGAACAAGTGATATGATGAAAAGAATAAAAAAGATAGTTTAGGGGCTAGCTTATCAATCAACCCCTTACGGGTGGAGCAAATGCTGGACTGATTTTTTTTCTTTTTCTTTTGATAGTAAATCTCAATATGCCCCCGTTTCTTTGTGTTATAAAGTTTTTGTACAACTAAGAAATAGTTTAATAATAAGGACTGTCTTACCTTAAAAAGTCGTCTTGTGTTTCCCTTGGTATGTAAAAGACGACAAAACCATGTAGACAATCACAAAATAGGTCGAATTTTGTCACAGTACGATTGAATTGCTTTTTTTCCCCCCAGATCAATAACTAATAATAATAGTCTTACAAATAGTTTCCGGGAGATAAAAAAAAACAAACAACTAAACTTGTCGAGTTAAATATTATTAATACTGGTGGTACAAAAAATTAATGTTTATCAAACTTACGTCAGATTTTTTTTTTTAAATGACTGCAGGCAGAGAAGTTGTTCTTTTTTTTGTTTTTTTTAAGTGCCCAGCAGTGTGACACAACTGACCAGGTGAATTGCGACAACAACACTTGAGATGCAAGCGGTAACGATGTCCCGACTGTGAGCAGGTTGTTTGGGTAGGTCGTTGCGTTGGTGGATACTGATAGTATTGTAAAATTGACGACGACTACTGAAGCACAGTCGTTTGATATTAAAAAAAAAAAAGCCAGCCGAGTTAGTCAACCGACTAGTAAGAAATGTTTTGTATATTTAGACCAAACCAGAGGCGGGAGAAAATAGCTACAGGCAATTTCAGCTTGGGGCGTAAACATTTTTTTTCACTTTCAGTAAGTTATGATCCTCAAAAACAATTAAAAAAAAAAAAAAAAAACCCTTACCAATTATAATGCGACGTTAATAAAGATTTTCTTTTTATTATTTTTTTTTTTTACACATGACGACATTTGTTGGATTCTTGGTAGTTTATTAAACAATCCAAAATATCGTGGTTACTCTCGACTGGTACTGTCTAAAAAGAGTATCAGGCGAAGGGATCCCTATCTGAGTCATTAAATTGTGATTTTCTAAGCCCGGCTTAGATGTGGCACAAGGCCGTAAGTATGGGGCACCCAGTGAGGATCGAACTTACTACTCAGTCATAATTGATCTAGCAAGACAAGCTTTCTAACCATTACACCACGCCGAGGTGACCCCTGAGTCGTTAAATATATTTTTCCCATTTTTATATCGATATATAATAATTCTCAGTGTAGTGGGGGGCGGTCATTTCATTATTTAGAAGAGACGACCGTTCGCCATTTTATAAATTAATACTAAGATTATCCATGCAGCAAAAAAGTCATTTTTAAACAATTTACCAAGCGTAACTTAGATGTGGCACAAGGCCGAAAGTATAATTCTGCCTGTGCCGCTCTTGCTTAGCACGACCGTTACGCCTTGCCAGCACCTAATAAATAATGGACTCTTCAGATTTGATCTTTTTGAAAGATGGAAAGGACATATCAGAGAAGCTACTTGGTTTCAGTGAGAAAATGAAAGAAAAAAAAGAAGGGAAGATCGAAGAGTTTGATGCCTCCTGCCAATATTTCATAAATAACAGATTATTCCATTTTGATTGTGTGGAAAGACGGAAAAGACATATCAGAGAGGCTACTTGGTTTCAAAGAAAGAATGAAAGAAAGAAGGGATGATAGAAGTGTTTAACGTTTCTTGCCAATGCTTCATAAATAACAGATTATTCCATTTTGATCGTGTGGAAAACGGAAAAGACATATCAGAGAGGTATAAATTTATACGTAAACCATCGGAATATTCTTTCGAATGGACAAGAATCCAATTTCCAATTCGCCTTGCGTTTTCCGAGAACTATAAACAAATCATAAGACCAAACGCTTCAAAAAGTTGGAATTTGGCTCCAGTACGAAATATTTACGCATAACCAATTGTATGTTGCATGCTCAAGAGTAAGAAATCCTACATATTTATTCTTCACTGTTAGAAAGAAAAAAGAAAGGAATTTTCTTAAAAATATTGTTCAGCATGAAGTCCTATAAAATTAAATTAAAAAATTATTACACAACGAAGTAGGGGTTTCTCGATAAAAAAAATGTTAGCGATAGCTTCAACAATACTAAATACGGCGAGGATTTCAACAGGCTGAAGCGTGTTGCCCCCCCCATCTCTACATGAAAATATAAGCGCAGTAAATACAGTAGGGAGAGTTTCAAATGGGCAGAGGTATTAATTCCAAGAATAAATTTATTCGTAAAGCATCGGTTATCCTTTCGAATGGACAATCCAATTTCCAATTCGCCCTGCGTTTGCGAGAACTATAGACAAATAACAAAACCAAACGCTTCAAAAAATTAGAATTTGGCTCCAGAAAGAAATATTTACGCATAACAAATTGTATGTTGCATGCTCAAGAGTAAGAAATCTTTATTCTTCGGTGTTAAATGAAAAGACAAAGAAATTTTCTTAAAAATATTGTTTAGAATGAAGTCCTATAAAAATAAATTAAAAAGTTATTAAACCAGGAAGTAGGGGTTTGTCAAAGTATTTTTCTCGATAAAAAATGTTAGCGATAACTTCAACAATACTAAATATCGTGACCGTGTTGCAAAAAATTCTAGGATTTCAACACACGTCAGCAAAGAAAGTCCAGTGTTATAAAATGCGAGGTGATATTCTGTGTATGCGCCATTTACACACAATTTGAATATAGTTTTAAAAAAATTCTGTGACTTCGTTAGTCTGTCCGTCACGCCCTCTAAAATAGCCATACATTGAGCGATCGAAATCAAATTTTGGGGAGAAGTACAAAGAGTTAAGGGGGTACAAAGTACAGATGGTTTTATTAGGGCGTGTAAAAATCACGTAGTAGGATTTTTGTCAGAGTATTTTCCCAAGCAAATCAGCTTATTCAAATTTCATCGATTGGTTTGCAAAATTGAACGAATCATATAGTTTATAAATCTTGACAGAAAATGTTAGCGACAATTTCAACAATAATATTAGGTTGGTGCAAAAATAATCGTTTTCTGACGTATTTTTAACGTCATTATTTTTGCACCAACCTAATATATACTGTGAGCGTGTTGCAATAAATTCTAATATTAAATAAATTCTATAAAATTCCACTGATAACCATCTATATCTTACCGTGTTCTCATTTCTATACTTTTCAGTTAAATCGAATTTTAACCCGTACTACCTGGTCCAGAGAATGAACTCACAATTGCTATATCACCAAATTAACGAACTAAGGCTCTATTCTACTAGACCAGGGGTCAGCAACTCATTCGACCCCCGCGGGCCAGATCGTGTTATAATGACGGGTCGCGGGCCGGACGGAGGCCATTAATGAAAAATTAAGAAAAATTAGATATGCAGACCCCTGTCAACCTAAATATTTAAAACCATAATGAAAATAACCATTGAGAAATCAGAAAAACAAAAGAAAATCTAAAATTAAAAAACACTTAACAAAAATTCCTTTTCCTCAAGGAACGTCAAAATACTTCAAAGTGAAAAAAATCAACCGAAGTGAAATGGATGAAATTATGACGTGTAGCTTTGAAACTGTTATTGAAAATTGTTCCACAAACGAACCACACACACACACATCAAACAAAAACGAAGCACATATACCCATACATACGAGTACAAATAGTTGCAAACATATACACTTACGTACGTACACATGCGGTATCACCCACACATTCATGAGGCATGTATGTATAATGCGCGTATGTTTAACTGTCTTTAGATTTCTGCTACCTCGCATGTCAGTCCCTCCCTGGCCTCTTTCACTTTATCGTTCCTTTCGCTTCTGTTATCTTTTAATGTAGCCAACGGTCATAACAAATATGTATCCATTATTTGACATTAAATGTAGGCAACGCAACTTGGTAAAATAAGTCTCATGAAAGATAACTGGCAGATAGTCTAATTCGAAAGCCTCGTATCTCATGTTAAAAATAGAGTCATTGGCAATCAGGCTCGCCGGCCGGTCAAAATGCCTTCACGGGCCGTAGGTTGCTGATCCTTGTACTAGACTATCCTTGAACAGGAAATAAAACTTCTCCACCAAGTGTTCCAAGAAATAGCGTTCTGGGTACGACGATAAACTACATCCGGCAGTAAGGCCGCTGATCAAGAGGTTTTGAGGAGCGTGAAACCACCTCTTAATTGCTCGTGTTCCCAGGTCCACCTTGATCCAGGGTGGTAGCACCTGTTAGGATTAGCAAAATACATAAAAAAAATACAAAATATGTAAACCAATGACAAGGAATTGTTGTATTGTGTTGTTCTACGACACGTGATCAGTCGTTAACTTCTTTTTATAATTTCTGAAATTCGACGAAAATCAAATTCTCTAATTGTTTGGAGAAGGCCATAACAGAAATTTTCATTATAGCTTCACAACCTGCCGATGCTAGAAAGAGGTTAATTATTTCATTTTCTCCCCTTGTACTTGGTTGTCTTTCAATTTTTTTAGCCCTAGCCTGGGCTGCAAGACACCGGATCCAAGTCTTGACAAATTCAGATTCATCCAAGCGATATAAGCATCCTATTAGCGGCGCCATAGCAGTATTTGCAGTAAAAAAAAATATATATATATATATATATATATATATTTACAATAATATATATACAAACAACTGGGGAATTAATATTTATTCCAATTTAAAAAAAAATGTGGCACAAACGCCAAACAACATATGTTCTCCATGAAAGTCTACTCATGAAACAGTTCTTCTTGGCATATTTTATCAAACTCTTTTGCAACTGTTAGATAAGCCTGATTTATTTGGATAGGATATTAGAACAATATAGAAATTGTATAGGATATTAGAACAATACAGAATTTGTATAGGATATTAGAACACTATAGAACTTACATAGGATATTAGAACACTATAGAACTTATATATGGAGCAAATCTGCACGCGGATAGAAAATTCAATATACAACAACAGAAAGGGGCGTAATGTCTGGTGAGTTACTTGTGTTATTTACATTATTCGGACAATTATCCTCATCTTCATTGCCATATTCATAACGTTTCGGCCGATCTAGGCTCCAGCCTTCTTCAGGTGATTGGAATTTCGAACCGAACCGTTTATTTAGCCAACCGGTGTAGATTGTTCTAGTTCTACGTGCCATGCCTCTTCCGGGTGTCTCCTTTATTTTCCTTTAACTCAACTCCAAGTTTTTTGGTTCACCACTGGTATTGAACTCACAACTCTTTGGTTTGGTCACTGGATCTAACTAACGTCTTTATCCACTGTGCCTGTATGTTTTGTTCAATTTCGCATACCAATCGATGAAATTTGAATAAACTGATTTGTTTGGAAAATACTTTGACACAAACCCTACTTCGCAGTTTAATAATTTTTTAAAATTTAATTTAATTTCATAGGACTTTTATAAGATTGTTTTCGCCCAGTTAACTTGCTTTTCTGCCATGTTTAAACGTGGGAAGGGTCCCATAATATAATTTTTGTTTACTTTTATGTATATTTATTCATGCAAATCATGGGGTTATTTTATGATGTAAATAAAAATCATGTTATTCATCCCCTTCTCCAAATGTTTGTAAAAATTGGAGTATTAGTATAGGTATTCGTAGAGAGTAGGGCGTTGTTGGTGGTATTTATCCGTTAGGCTATGCGTCCTTGTAGATCCTTGCCCTGGGCCTCTTGAGTTCGAAATAATAACTCCCTTTATCAACTCTTTTCAAATTGAGGCGAGCTGAGGAAAAATATGGAAAGAATTTTGCGAGCCTATGTGAAATTTTCTTTGGACCAATGAAAATCTTGTTTTCGCAGGAATTAGCCGTTGAGCCTCGAAGAAGAAATAAAAGAAAATAGCGAACCTATGCGAAATCCTTTTTGATGTAAAATAAAGAAAAAACGAAAGAAAAATCAGCAAGAGGAGAATAGTGTCTGAAGTCATGTGAAAAGTTTAATTTCTGTTCATACGTTCAGATTTCACCAGTGTCAAATTACTCGCTAATAATATTATCGGCCTTAACCAAGCAATTGGAACTTTAAAGAACTTTATTTCAATTATCCAAGAAAGCTAAGTATTTCAAAATATCTCTCATCGTCTACTTTTGAACGTATTCGACCGTATATCCCTTCAGTGAGCAACGAATTCTTTTTGAAAACATTTTTGAATATTATTTTATGTCAGATCATTTAACCTCTTGTATGAACATGTCCTCTTCATGACAATTTATTGAAACTACGGACTTTAAAATTTTCCTGAAATGAGCAACTGATACAACTTTAAGTGTGTAAATTTGTAAATAAATTTCTTATCTTATTTCCTTAAAATTATCCGTGTGTTTCCTCATTATTATCTCTCTTCATTAACCTTCTTGGTGTGGTAAATCGACTGTTCATTTTAACCCCGGTGTCCCACATCACGAGAGATGTATCTTGTCAACGGATTTCTTCAACGGATAAGTGCAGACAGGGTTTACCAAGAAAAGAAAAAAAAAAAAAAAAAAAAAAAAAGAGAAAAAGAATGTAGTAGTTAAATTCCCTTTCGTGAACCGGGAAGAAAAAACAAACTTACCACAGCCCATGCATTGTTGTACTGGTAATTAAATTGGCGCCAAACACGGGCTAGAGCATAGAAGACTAATATAATGATAGCAGTCGACCTGAACTCAAACGCCATTGACCAGGGTTAACTTTATCAAAGGTATAAAAACGCGGTACCACCTAACGGTCAAGTATACCAACATGAAAATGGGGCAAAATGGTGTAATGATTAGCGAGCTTGTCTCGCTAGGACAATTACGACTGAGTAGGGAGTTCGGTCCTCACTGGGTGCTTCATACTTTCGGTCTTGTGCCACATCTTAGCTCCACTTGGAAAATCGGGGCACCTCGACGTGCTGTAATGGTTTGCAATCTTGTCTTGCTAGATCAATTACAACTGAATAGTGAGTTAGATCCTCACTAGGTGCTCCATACATTCGGTCTTGTGTCACATCTAAGCTACACTTAGAAAATCATTCCGAGCACTTCGACATGGTGTAATGGTTAGCAAGCTTGACTGGCTAGATCAATTACGACTGAATAGTGAGTTCGATCCTCACTAGGTACCCCATACTTTCGGCCTTGTGCCACATCTAAACTACGCTTAGAAAATCATTATAAAACAGAATACAGCGGCCACTCTTATTTTTGTGGGGTGGACGGGTCCTACTAATAAATGTTATTTTCTTTTCGCTATTTTGTTATATTTTAGTACAATAATTGGTTTATCTGAGTTCGCATGCAATTAATTGTCGGCCCAGTCCGCATCTTAAGTAATACTATCATCGACGTGGCAGAAATCTGGTTTGCTGTTGTTGGTAAAGTTTGGCACAAGGCTGAAGTCAGAAGCTTCTCTTCGGCAGGCAATCACGTGGGGTGTATCAGGACCGGTGGCTGGGACGAGCTCTCTACTGTCTCGTCTCTCGTCTGCGACTCGTCTCCTACTTCTTCCGACTGGCGAATTCGCTTCGCCCATTCGTATTTATGGACATCATTTTGGGGAATTCCTTTCTCCCAATCTCTCACTAAACGTCCTCAGTGAGCGTGGCTAACTATCTACTCCCACCCTCCTGTCACAAATCAACTTTCAACCAGGAGAATCAACTCCAAATCCGTTGTTTACAAAAATGAAATTTTCGCTTTACAGCTTGCATTTGCAGCTGTGTCAGTCGACATTGCCTCTTAAGTCTGGTTCACTTTCCCATTGTTCAAACTTCTCGACATACAATTCAAGTCGTTTATATGTGAATTAAATCCTCAATTCTTCCCACTGGTTTTTGGTATTAGCCCTTCTCGTTTCAATGTCTCTCAACACATAACACTTGCTTATGTTTTAACAAAACTTTCTTCCGTTTTACCCCGGCAACGACAAATAGTATCACACAAGAATCTCGAGAAATACAGTAGACGCACAAGATCCAGATATGGCAGCAACATTCAATGGACGGACGAATGGTAGATTTATAAATGCACCAGATGGATTCTGACTAGAAAAATTTTTGTTATCACACAGCGAATCCACTTTCCTAGCAGCAGACGTAGCAATCTGTTCAATATAGTTGCCCCACGTTATGTCAATGAAAAACGCGTGGCCAAGAAGGCGTACAGTGTTGCTCCCCGGGTGTTTAGTATTTAAAGTTAGTTGAAGAAAAATATTGTTTTATATTACAAAACGCTTCAATAGCCATAAACTTTGTTTTTTTCTAATACGCACAATGGCTACTCTTAGTGTTTAACATTCAAATTGTTTATCGTGGGAATTTGAGAAAATATTAGGCTGTTCGGAAAGTAGTGGCGTCGTTACTAGAAAGAATATGAAAACATAAGTAAATTTATTTAAATATTAACCTGTTCAGAAAGTAATGACGCTTTACCAGAAAGGATAAATATATATATATTTTTAAATATTAGGCTGTTCGGAAAGTAATGACGCTTTACCAGAAAGGATAAATATATATATATTTTTTAAATATTATGCTGTTCAGAAAGTAATGACGCTTTACCAGAAAGGATAAATATATATATTTTTTTAAATATTAGGCTGTTCGGAAAGTAATGAGCTTTTACCAGAAAGGAAATAAATATGTATATTTTTAATATTATGCTGTTCGGAAAGTAGTAGAAAGAACGATATGAAAACATTATTAAATTTGCTTAAATATTAGGCTGTTCAGAAAAGTAATGACACTTTACCAGAAAGAATATATATATATATATATATATATATATATATATATATATATATATATATATATATATATATATATGTATGTATTATAAATTAATTGATTTAAAATATGTTTTTTTTCGCTACACAGTTCTAACCATGTTTCAAAAATGGAAGCTGAAAGCTCAGAATTTAATTTTGTAATTAAATTAAAGACATTAGTCGCTTGAGGATGAAATGGAACTAATGTCTTTAATTTAATTACAAAATTAAATTCGGAGCGTTCAGCTTCTATTTTAGAACCATGGTTAGAACTGTGTAGCGAAAAAAAACATATTTTAAATCAATTAATTTATAATATTAATGCTCTGTAAATTTACATTGAGCACTATTTTGTAAAAATAAAAATATCTATAAGAACACCGGATTATATATCTTACTGTTGTTTCTTTTTATTTACACACACACACACACACACACACACACACACATATATATATATATATATATATATATATATATATATATATATTAAGCTGTTCGGAAAGTATGCCGTATTACTAAAAAGGATATGAAAACATGATTAAATTTGTTAAAATATTAGGCGGTTTGGAACGTAATGACGTTGTAACAGAAAGAATAAAACAAACGTTAAATTTATTTAAATATTAGACTCTTCTGAAATTACTAACGTTTTACGAGAAACGATATGAAAAAAAGATTAAATTTGTTTAAATTATTCAGAAAAGATATGAATATAAATTTATTTAAATTTAATATTTATTTATTTAAATACAGTTGCGGCAGAAATATATCCTACATTTTAAACTGTCACGTTTGTAGTGATAGTGAACTTAGGCAAGTGGCAATGGTGTCTTCATCTAGCTAATGTCTTACCATTTTCTTTTGCAGATATCGTCAGTTACCATCATGGCTTGGACCGGTGCACACCGTGCGTTTGCTTTTGAAACGTTTTGCTGTAATTACAACGTAGAGATCTTTTCGTGCTCATTTCAAGTTGCGTCGGAATGATGCTGTTTCGGATAGAAAGTCGATACTGCTATGGGTTGAGAATTCCAGGGCCACAGGTTCAGCGCTTAAAAGAAAGCAACCTTGAGGACCTCGAAGCGCTCGAACTTCCAGAATATGTCCCGGCTTTAGAAATCGTCCATAACAGTGTATGGCCAATAGAGTCCACTATTTAGAAGATGTCATTTTTAAAACGAAATGAATAAAAACGATAGGCCTTTGTTTAAACAACAGCGTAATAATTTTAAAAAATATTAGTTACGTTGATCTTTTTGTTAATTTTTAAAATGTGGGAGTTATTTCTGCCACACCCAGTATTTGTCTGTTCGAAAAGTAATGACGTTTTTAACAGAACGCATATAAAAAACTTTTTTTTTATTTAAATATTATGTTGTTCGGGAAGTAATATAAAAAAAACAATGTAAGTTAAATTTATTTAAATATCAGGGTGTTCGGAAAATTTTATGTTAAATTTACTTAAATATTGTGTTCGGAAAGTAATTACATCTGACCAGAATGATATAAAAACGAATGTGAATTATCTGTTTATATCTCTGAGATGAGGTATTATGTACACTATTTACATTATTCGGACTATTGTCCTCATCTTTGTCGCCATATTTATTACAACATTACGGCCCTTCAGTATCTGACTATATTTCTGAGATGAGGTATTATGTATACTATTTACATTATTCGGACTATTGTCTTCATCTTTGTCGCCATATTTATTACAACGTTTCGGCCCTTCAGTATCTGTCTATATTTTTGAGATGAGGTATTATGTACACTATTTACACTATTCGGACTATTGTCCTCATCTTTGTCGCCATATTTATAAAGGGTTCAGTTCGACATTCCAGCCACCTGAAGAAGGCCGGAGCATACAACGTCCGAAACGTTGTAATAAATATGGCGACAAAGATGAGGACAATAGTCCGAATAATGTAAATAATGAATGTGAATTAAATTTATTAATTATTATTATTTTAATAATGCTAACTCATTACAATGCTCAAGAGCCACTCAAGGCAAGGTGTTAATGTGTGGAGTTGTATTAACGTAGGAAAGAATACGCATTAAGATAATAGAGATGAAGCAGACTTTAGAAGGAACCGGAAACCTGTTCCTAAGCGGGAAACAAGGGATAAACCTCTACTCCTGTTCAAACCGGACGATAAGCGAACCTATCTTTAAATGTTATTTATCATTTTGAATGGCAACAGCCGAACAGAAAGGGAAATAATTTCTCATTTCTAGAATGAGGAATTATCATTTCTTAGGCTATTTAGATTCGGACTATTGTCCTCATCTTTGTCGTTATTGTCACAACGTTTCGGCCGTTGTACCCTCCAGCCTTCCTCAGGTTTATATCGATCTGGGTATCGTACAGGGAATTCTAAACAGAACCCTTTATTTAATCTACGAGGGTAGACTGTTCCCGTTCCGCTGTCTATGTCTAGGGATATCTCGTCTAGTTCTTGTTTTTGGTACAGCTCATTTATTTCTCCCCCGTTTCCTTACGTCGTCAAAGATTCCGAAA
The DNA here is from genome assembly GCA_963932145.1 of Acanthosepion lycidas. Classification (NCBI taxonomy): domain Eukaryota; kingdom Metazoa; phylum Mollusca; class Cephalopoda; order Sepiida; family Sepiidae; genus Acanthosepion; species Acanthosepion lycidas. Next base: position 63,306,175 of record OZ010609.1, on the reverse strand, counting down.
AGCCTAACACAGGGGAGAATATCACCAAGAATTGAGTGTACTCAATATCTTGCAGTTGTGGTAGAGAATATAAAGGTGAACTAAGCCGACCCATAAAAGTAAGGCTGGAAGAAAATCGAAAAGCCGTAGTGAGAGGTGAGGCAATGAAATCGAGCATGGCTGATCATGTATGGAGGGAAAGAATAGTCATCAGTTAATAATAATATTTGAATAGCCATCATTGAAATGTTGCCTTGTCCCTATTTTGTGTCGGTGAGATGTCGTGAAAGAACGTAAAACCTTGTTAACCGCTGGAACTATAACATTTGTTTTATGTTCGGTGGCACACACACACAAAAATTTAAGAAATAGTAAATTTTTTATTCATTTTCTTCTTTCAATCTCGATATGATTTTCTTTTCAGTTTTTTGCGACAAAGACACAAAATACACAAATTAGGATCATTATTATCGGGTCAAGCACAAATGAAGATTGCACACGGTTAATTTGCAAGTTGAACTGGAAATTGCTTTATTCGCCAAATTAATGCATTTTAACACTCTCCTTATAACAGTCTCGCTACGATGTGCCATTTTTGCCGAGTTAGAAATAATAAACATATACCACCAAACCTAAGCTGACAACTCGACCACGCCAACAAGGAACTCTTCTCCAACGTGAGTATCTCAAGCCTTCAATAGGACTTTACTCACACTGTATGCCCGAAAAACGGCATCTTCCATTTACCTCATTTTTCTATTCTTTCCATTTAGTTTGCTGAGGCAATAAAATATTGTGCACACTTTGATAATAATATTTATAATTGCATTTTTATGCAATGAAGTCGGTGTGCCGTCAACATAATAAAATACGAGTTGAATATTTATTACAATATTACTCCTTCGATACGTGGACCTTACTTTCATCTGCGATGTGTGAGAGACCGCTCCGCTCCTTCTCTCAAGTGGTTGTTGATATAAATTCAACCGTCCGACATTTTCGTTCTCCACGCTTGCGAACAGGGTGAGGTCACGTGCTTCCCAATTTAGCGGGAAAACATCCCCGTGCGACTACAATACTATCACCACAGTACCCCTCTCGCATAAATGTATCTCCACTGCCATAGGTAAATGTTCACATGACATTGCCAATAAGCCGGAAACCTAAATTGATAATTCTGCAAGAAACTGGTGACCGCATTTCAAACCAAGCAGGAGGGACATTTGCCACTGGTCAACTGACCGAATTCCCTGACACTGGTCAAAAACGAATTCGTTTGGTACAGAGCGAGTGATTGAATGAGATGACACTGTTCTGTGGGATTGCCCCACTTGTCTGCCATGGATATTCTCTTAACGCCCGCTAGGTGGTGTTACAAAAAAAAAAAAAAAAAAGTAGAAAAGGGTGTAAGGCTTCTCTCTCTTCTTCCTCTTTATCCACAGGATGCCGTAGGGACAGCAGGTGCCGAGTGTTCTGTGAGGACTTTTTAGTCCACAGTCCTAAACAGCATAACACAATACCTCATCTCAGAAATATAGACAGATACTATGTACATTATTTACATTATTCGGACTATTGTCCTCATCTATGTCGTCATATTTATTACAACATTCCAGCCCTTCAGTATCTGTCTATATTTCTGAGATGAGGTATTATGTACACTATTTACATTATTCGAACTATTGTTCTCACCTTTGCTACCATATTTATCACAACATTTCGGCCGTTGTATGTCCCGGCCTTCTTCAGGTGGTTGGAATGTCGAACTGAACCCTTTATTTCGCTCACTGGGGTAGACTGTTCAAGTTCCACGTGCCATGTCTAATGGATGTCAGTTATCTCCTGTTAATTCCCCTCTGAATGTTCTCCACTACCATAACCAGGTATTGAACTCACACACTCTTTGGGTGTACAAAGGTTATACGGGAAATTTTTTTCTGGGCCTACGGGCTTGGAACGCCCCACGTTAAAAACCGGACTTGTGCCACACCCAGCCTTGTGAGAAAGCTTCGAATAAATACCGAAGTTGAACAGAACTTTTTGTCGACCTCTTTGCTTCTTGGCAGAGAGGAGCCCAGACGAGGCTATGACGAAGGGCTGAGTCTCGTCAGGGGAGGTAGACAAACCCGGCTCGGCGTACAAAGGGTATACGGGGAATTTTTGCCTTCGCTTACGGGCTCGGAAAGCTCCATGTTAAAAACCGGCCTTGTGCCACATCCCGCAACCCGAAGTTGAACAGATCTGAGGTAAAGATCGCGATTAACTGTTATTCCAGTAGACTGTGTTCTCAGCCATTAGTTACGTATTATTTTTCAGAATAAATTACTTCTACTTTTTATATGTGTATCGACGCATCCAGTTCATGATACAACACATAGATATATTTCCATGAGAATATCTAAGTCTCTGAACAACATTGGCAACATAAAATTACAGTCTGATAACACCATTACTGATTGAATGTATGGCTCATTTAGTATTGGTTTATGACACAATAGGAACCAGCTGTGATCAGGACAATCAGAGAGAAGCGGACAAAAAATTCGGAAGTGTCTGGTGTTTTAATGACAAGCAGTAAAGTTTATCAAATAAGAACTTCAAAGCGGCCACCCACTTGACCAAAAAAGAATAACATAAACAGATAAATGAAAAGTTTCGGGAACAAGTGCTACATGACTGGAATTTAGAAACCCGACTGCAGGCTTGGATAAACAGTAAGAATTGTACGTAGTTCTGATGTCGCCGTATGCGCAGTACTTACAGTCAACAACGAAATTATTCGTACACCCATCAATTTTGAATATTTTTATCCATTTCTTAGTATCTAATAGTCGTATGATGCCAGGAAGCACAAACACACACACACACAAAAAGTAATATAAAACTCTATTTTCAGAACAATAGGTTAAATGCAATAAATTTGACAGTCGAATTATGCAAAATAGGAAATAACAAAATTAGTTGTACAGTATAAAAATAGAAAAAAATTGAACAATTTTCACACTATTAATAGTCAATAGCATGGCCTCTCTATAACTTGCTACAATCGTTTTCTAAAGTCTTTGATGAGATTTGAACAAGTCTTTTCTGGGGTTTTGTTCCATTCTTCAATAGTTACAAGTTCTAATTCCTGAAGGTTTTTTGGTGACCGACGATTTATCTGAACTTTCAATTCTTGCCATAGATTTTCAATAGGATTCAAGTCAGGACACATTGCGTGGCTCAAGAAAAGTATTACTATGGCCTTCAGTCAGACGTATGTTCGTCGTTGACTGTACATTGTGTGTGTGTGTGTGTGAGAGAGAGAGAGAGAGAGGAGGCAGGGAGAGGGAGAGAAGGAGAAATAGAGAGAAAAGCAAATATGAGCCATCCGTCACGATGTAGCGATAGGCAAAGTTGGGAAAGGAGAGTCTGAGTTCTCGCCCACCAAAGGAAACATCACTTGTGTTAGTCTGTCGTTAGAAGTAGAGTCGATCACAAGTGACAGCTATTTCCCAACCAGAGAGTCTTGAAAAGTATTTGTCGTTATTTATTCATTGTGAATTCGATTACGACCAAGTGGACAAACATGTGAACATAGCTAGTCAGGTGTATACGCAGACACAGCCGACATTGGATGTCATCAGGTTGTGCAGTGACGGGCGAGCGAAATACGTCGTCACACTGGTCCTGATCTGGCGTCTAGGCTTCAGACACTTTCGTGCCGCCATAATGTTACTTCCTTGCGCCTTTTCTATAAATACTTTCATGGTAATTGCTGATCTCTTCGCTATGGTAACTAGACTTTAAGAATTTAAGAGCAGTACTAGATTGGCGACAAGGACTCACCAATTTACAGGTGAGGTGGTTAGATCTAGCCGTAAGTTCTATGAAAACAGTTTCTTTTCTCGCGCTTCTCGCTTGTGGGACCCTCTTCCGATTTTAAGCTTTCCAGCCAACTTTAATCTTCAAATATTTAAATGTAATGTCAATCGCTATCTATTGTCCTCTTGATGAGACTCTTTCCTCTTCCCACTCATTATTAATGTTTCTGTTCCTAATTCTTTCACACCCAGTAACTCCTTGTGTCTTAGTGGCTTTACTGCCTTACTTTTGGGACTCCCTTCCGGCTCCATGCTTTCCATCTAACTTCAATCTTCAAATATTTAAATGTAATTTCAATCACTATCTACTGTCCTCCTGATTACCCTTTCCTCTTCCCACTCATTATTAATGTTTCTGTTCCTAATTCTTTCACACCCAGTAACTCCTTGTGTCTTAGTGGCTTTACTGCCTTACTTTTGGGACTCCCTTCCGGCTCCATGCTTTCCATCTAACTTCAATCTTCAAATATTTAAATGTAATTTCAATCACTATCTACTGTCCTCCTGATTACCCTTTCCTCTTCCCGCTCATTATTAATGTTTTTGTTCCTAATTCTTCCACACCCAGTAACCCCTTGTGTCTTAGTGGCTTTACTGCCTTGCTTGGAGTGAACTTGATTATAAAAACAAAACAAAACAAAAAAAAGAAAACAGAAATGTGGTTCTACAGAACGATGCTGAGAATACCATCGACTAAACATGTAAGCAACGACAAACTTTTAGAGTAAATGGAAACAAAAAGAACACTTATACTTGACATCAGGAATAGGCAGTTGAAATTTCTAGGGGACATAATGAAGAAAGAGGGCTTGGAAAATCTGATACTCACAGGGCAGATTGAAAGCAAGAGGGTCAGAGGAAAACAATGTACAACCTATCTAGCAAGCTTGAGTAAACGGATGGCTGAACAAGGTTTAGGAGAGGTAACAAAAAGACAAAATTTATTAAGAGCTACAAAGAACAGGAAATTGTGGAGAGCCATCATTGCCTACATCCTGAAGGGAGACGGCACTAAGAATAAAAAGAAAAGTGTTTGTGAGTAAATGGATAGCAGAACAGGGTTTAGGAGAAATAACAAAAATATTTTTTTCTCAAGAGCTACAAAAGACAGGAAATTGTGGAGAACCGTGTTCGCCAACGTCCTGAAAGGACACGGTGCGTAGAAGAAGAAGATAGATAGCGGAACAAGGTTTAGGAGAGATAACAAAAAGAAGTTTTCTCAAGAGCTACAAAGGACAGGACATTGTGGAGAGCCGTGTTCGCCAACGTTCTGAAGGAACACGGCGCGTAGAAGAAGAAAAGCGGACTTGAGTAGATAGCAGAACAAGGTTTAGAAGACATAGCAAAAAGAAATTTTCTTAAGAGCTACAAAGGACAGGACATTGTGGAGAACCGTGATCGTCAACCTCTTGAAGGGACACGGCGCGTAGAAGAAGAAGAAAAGCGAGTTTGAGTAAACAGAAAACGGAAGAGAGTTTAGGAGAAATAACAAAAATAAATTTTATTAAGTGCTACAAAGGACAGGACATAGTGGAGAACCGTGATCGTCAACCTCTTGAAGGGACACGGCGCGTAGAAGAAGAAGAAAAGCGAGTTTGAGTAAACAGAAAACGGAAGAGAGTTTAGGAGAAATAACAAAAATAAATTTTATTAAGTGCTACAAAGGACAGGACATTGTGGAGAGCCGTGATCGTCAAGGGCACAACGCGTAGAAGTCCTTCATTTTAGTTATGTCCGTCCTGCCTTATGCAATAAAATTATTCAGTTTACAAGCATCTAATGAATTTTCTGATTGTCAACGAGTCACATAATCAGCAACAATAAAACTTTGTCGAAATTTCTTCTTTCGTTATATTTTTTTCTTTTTTTTCTATCATATTTTAAAACCAGTTTTCTTTCATTCTCACAAATCACTATTTTTGCTTTTATCGCCATCTTCCTCTGCTTTTTTGCAAGTCGCGTATTCCCCCCCCCTCTTTTTCTCTCTCTCTCTCTCTCACACACAAACACACATTCTTAATCTATCTCCCACGTTCAATGGTCGATTCATTTCAAAAGAATAGATGAGACGCCGATGGTGAGAAAGACAAGTATTCCAAACTGAAGGGGAGGGAGAGGGAAGAAAAGAAAAAGAATGAGAAAAGCAGGAAATAGAAAGAAAAGAAAAAAAAGAAGGAAAGAACTGAAAGCAAAAGGGAAAGAACAGAAAAGAAACAGAAAAAAAAAGAAGAAAGGCAAGAAATTGGAGAAAAAGAAAAAACGCAAATGAAAAAAAGGAAGAAAAAAAAAGGAACGTAAAAGAACTAAAAAAGAAAAAAAGCCAAAGATAAAGAATAGCGAGCAAAAGGAAAGAAAAGGAAAAAAAAAAAGACAGAATAAGAAATTGAAGAAAAGAAAAAAGAAATAAAAAGAAAAGAAGAAAAGAAAAAATTAAAAGGGAAACGAAAGAAAATAAAAAAACGCCAAAAAGAAAAAAATTGAAAGCATATTAAAAAAAAAAAAGATAGAGAAAAAATTAAAGGGGAAAAGAAAGAAAATGAAAAACGCCAAAAAGAAAAAAATTGAAAGCATATTAAAAAAAAAAAAGATAGAGAAAAAATTAAAGGGGAAAAGAAAGAAAATGAAAAACGCCAAAAAGAAAAAAATTGAAAGCATATTAAAAAAAAAAAAGATAGAGAAAAAATTAAAGGGGAAAAGAAAGAAAATGAAAAACGCCAAAAAGAAAAAAATTGAAAGCATATTAAAAAAAAAAAAGATAGAGAAAAAATTAAAGGGGAAAAGAAAGAAAATGAAAAACGCCAAAAAGAAAAAAATTGAAAGCATATTAAAAAAAAAAAGATAGAGAAAAAATTAAAGGGGAAAAGAAAGAAAATGAAAAACGCCAAAAAGAAAAAAATTGAAAGCATATTAAAAAAAAAAAAGATAGAGAAAAAATTAAAGGGGAAAAGAAAGAAAATGAAAAACGCCAAAAAGAAAAAAATTGAAAGCATATTAAAAAAAAAAAGATAGAGAAAAAATTAAAGGGGAAAAGAAAGAAAATGAAAAACGCCAAAAAGAAAAAAATTGAAAGCATATTAAAAAAAAAAAGATAGAGAAAAAATTAAAGGGGAAAAGAAAGAAAATGAAAAACGCCAAAAAGAAAAAAATTGAAAGCATATTAAAAAAAAAAAAGATAGAGAAAAAATTAAAAGGGAAAAGAAAGAAAATGAAAAACGCCAAAAAGAAAAAAATTGAAAGCATATTAAAAAAAAAAAGATAGAGAAAAAATTAAAGGGGAAAAGAAAAAAAATGAAAAACGCCAAAAAGAAAAAATTGAAAGCATATTAAAAAAAAAAAAGATAGAGAAAAAATTAAAGGGGAAAAGAAAGAAAATGAAAAACGCCAAAAAGAAAAAAATTGAAAGCATATTAAAAAAAAAAAAGATAGAGAAAAAATTAAAGGGGAAAAGAAAGAAAATGAAAAACGCCAAAAAGAAAAAAATTGAAAGCATATTAAAAAAAAAAAAGATAGAGAAAAAATTAAAGGGGAAAAGAAAGAAAATGAAAAACGCCAAAAAGAAAAAAATTGAAAGCATATTAAAAAAAAAAAAGATAGAGAAAAAATTAAAGGGGAAAAGAAAGAAAATGAAAAACGCCAAAAAGAAAAAAATTGAAAGCATATTAAAAAAAAAAAGATAGAGAAAAAATTAAAGGGGAAAAGAAAGAAAATGAAAAACGCCAAAAAGAAAAAAATTGAAAGCATATTAAAAAAAAAAAGATAGAGAAAAAATTAAAGGGGAAAAGAAAGAAAATGAAAAACGCCAAAAAGAAAAAAATTGAAAGCATATTAAAAAAAAAAAGATAGAGAAAAAATTAAAGGGGAAAAGAAAGAAAATGAAAAACGCCAAAAAGAAAAAAAATTGAAAGCATATTAAAAAAAAAAAAGATAGAGAAAAAATTAAAGGGGAAAAGAAAGAAAATGAAAAACGCCAAAAAGAAAAAAATTGAAAGCATATTAAAAAAAAAAAAAGATAGAGAAAAAATTAAAGGGGAGGGAAAAGAAAGAAAATGAATAACGCCAAAAAGAAAAAAATTGAAAGCATATTAAAAAAAAAAAAGATTGAGAAAAAATTAAAGGGGAAAAGAAAGAAAATGAAAAACGCCAAAAAGAAAAAAAATTGAAAGCATATTAAAAAAAAAAAAAAAAAGATAGAGAAAAAAGAAAAGTAAAGGAAAAGTAGAAAGGAAAAAAGAAAGAAATAAAAGGAAATAAAGAAAAAGAAAAAATAGAAATCAAAAGAAAAGAAGAAAGGAAAAGAAAAGGAAAATAAAAAAAGTAGAAAACTAAGAAGTTGGAGAAAAAGAAAATCGCAATAAAAGTAGAAAGTAAAAGAAAAAAAAAGAAGAAAAACAGAAAAGCAATTAATAGAAGAAAAATAAAAAAAACGTAAAAAAGAATAGAAAGCAAAAGAAATGAAGACGATAAGAAAAAATAAGCAATAAAAAAGAAAAAAATTAAGAGTAGAAAGCAAAAGGAAAAAAAAAGAAAAGAAGAAGAAGAAATAGAATAAACAGAAATAGAAAAGGTAAAAAAAATATAACAAAAGGGAAGAAAAAGAAAAGGAGAGATAATGTCGAAATGCAAGAAATCAAAAAAAAAAAAAAAAAAGAAAGAAAAACGAGAAAACAAGAAAAAGAAAAACGGAAAGAATAGTAAAAGAAAATAAGAGAGAAATCTAAAAGATAAGAAAGGAAAATAAATGAAATGAGAAAGAAAAGAGAGGAAATATAAGAAAAGAGAGTAGAGAGAAAAGAATGAGTAGAAAATGATAAGAAATAAAAAGAAAAAAGAAAAGAAAAAGGAAAAAAAGAAAGGACACAAGAGAGAAAAAGAAAGCAAAAGAAAAAACAAAAATAAGAATAAAAAAGTAAAGGAAAACAGAAAAGAAAGGAGAGAAATGATAAAAGAAAAAGAATGAAAGGAAACGCTAAAAAGAAAAAGGAAAAAGAAAAAAGAGAAATGATAAACGGAGGAAACGAAAAGGAAAAGAAGAAAAGAGAAAAGAAAGGAAAAAGAAAATAAAAGAAGGAAAAGAAAAATTAAAAAAGAAAAATGAAAATAGAAAAGGGAGAAGAGAAAAGATAGAAGGAGAAAAGGAAAAGAAAAAGAAGAAAAGAGAGAAAAGAAAAAGAAAATAAAAAGAAAAGGATTTCAGAAAAGAAAGAAGAGAAATGATAAAAGAGGAAAACGAAAAGGAAAAAGAAAAAGAAAAAGAAAAGCCAGAAAAGAAATGGAAAAGGAAAGAAAAAGGAAGAATAGAAAAATAAAAAAAGGAAAAGTAAGATAGAAAAGAAAGAGAAATAATAAAAGGAGGAAAGGAAAAAGAAAAGGAAAATAGAAAAGAAAGAAGAGAAATGATAAAAGGACGAAACGAAAAGGAAAAGAAGATAAGAGAAATGAAACAGAAAAGAAAAAAGAAAGAAAAGGAAAATAGAAAAGCAAGAAGAAAAGAAAAAAGAGAAAATGATAAAACTAAGGAAACGAAAAAGTAAAGAAAAAGTAGAAGAGAAATAAAAAGAAAAGTAAAAAGTTAAGAAAAGGAAAGAATAATACGATATTGTGAAACAGAAATTAATCATCGGATTAATTAATTAATCATCAGATTAATTAATTAATCATCAGATTAATTAATTAGTAAAAGTAAGATAGAAAAGAAAGAAGAGAAATGATAAAAGAGGAAAACGAAAAGGAAAAACAAAAAAGAAAAGCCAGAAAAGAAATCATTAGATTAATTAATTAATTATTTTTATTGTCGCCAAAACTGGCATCAAAATTATAACTTATAATTTAATTATGAGATTTTGATGAGTCGTTTTGCAGGTGTAATTATTTTATTTATTTTATGAAGGCTAATTGTTTTTCAAATGAAACCCACGCGATCTGTTAAAAATGAATCAATCATTTAATATATATATATATATACCGATATGTGCAATTCAACCTTTTCAAAGACATTTCTTGTGACTGTGAATGTGGGGATTGTGTCATGGGTGAAAAATCGGAAAGCTGATTGATTAGTTTTTTTTACGGCTTGTCAACCCTTTTCAGGTTATTTAAAGCCCGGAAATATTTTTAGATTGTAAGAATTTTTGGTTTAGTGATACAAATCTTACTAATTAACACATAGCTGGGGGGATCAGAGGTGAATTCATATCTGATCAGAATTTGATAAACAAACAATAATGTGGATATAAAGTGGGAGATCAATTTCGTATTATAATGAATATATGAACTGATCCCTCACTTTGTGACCGCGGTAGTTTCTATACATTTATATTCCGGAGAATGTAAATAAATCTAAGACATACCTGTGTAACTAATCAGTGTTTCACTGATTAATTGATTCGTTTTTTATGGCTTATCAACCCCATTTAAAGCCAGAAATTACAATGTGGATATAAAGTGAGGGATCAATTCTATATTACAATCAATATGCAAACGGATCCCTCACTTTGTGGTCACGGTAGTTTCTATACATTTGTATTCTAGAGAATGTAAATAAATCTAAATGACATGTCTGTGTAGCGAATTAGTATTTCATTGACTGACTGATTCGTTTTCTACGGTTTATCAACCCTTTGCAGATTATTTAAAGTCAAAAATTATAATGCGGATATAAAGAGGGGGATCGATTATAGATGACACTCAATACATAAACTGATCCCCCACTTTATGGCCACAGTAATTTCTATACGTTTATATTCCAGAGATATGTAATTAAATAAAAAAGACATGCCTGTGTAACTAATCAGTGTTTCATTGATTAATTGATTCGTTTTTTATGGCTTATCAATCTTTTGTAGGTTATTTAAAGCCAGAGAATATTTTTACATTGTAAGAATTTTTTTTCTTAGTCATGGATTTTGGCATTATTTTCTTTTCATGTTACATGCATTATCGATTTTAGTTGTTGTTGTTAAAAGTCCTCAAGTGATGTGTTTTCTCTTATCTGGAAAAGTTCTTTGGGATTATGTAGCGCCAGTCTCCAATGTTCGAAGAAGGACGGTGTTCGCCAAAACCCACCGGCTTCACTAGCTAAAAACCATTTTAAACCATTGATCTTAGAAAGCGGTTGTATACAGCTGACAGTTTAGATATTTCAGAACAGATTTGACACCCTGCATGATATCTATATGAAAGCATCGATGTGACGAGACTATTTAAGGATATGACTCGTGTTTTCAGATTGATGTTTTGGTTTAGTAGCAATTTGTAGTGTTGTGTGAAACTACCTCTGGAGCAGCCTATTCTATATTCAGTTTCCTTTTCTCCTATACTAAATTTGTTATAACTGATCCATACACTGAAGTGTTTGAAGTGTTTAGTATTTACTCATTTCAAATGGGTTGCAGAAATACTGATTGGAAATACTATTTTGTAACATTCTAGACTCATCATTTATTCTTATTGAAAATTACACACACACACACACACACACATACATATATATATATATATATATATATATATATATATATATATATATATATAGATAGATAGATAGATAGATAGATATTAGAGATGAGTTGGATTAAATCCGACAAATAAAGGAATAGACGAGAAATTATGATGTTGATATAAAGTAGGGGATTTATTCTATATTAAAATCAATGTATAAAGTGATCCCTTACTTTATGGCCATGCATATACATTTTGTTGTAACCTAGAAAGGATTACTGAATAAGGAATATTAAAGGTGGGAAATGAAATGGTAATCTTTATAACATCAACAAAATACAATACTCACCAGCGGCGTGAAATAGGTAAACCACCGCGAGTGGTGGACTACTTAGACAGCATATTACCCCCACTTACAATAAGTGTCCAATGTATTTATGAGGATTGGAACATATCCATTTGTAGTCATAGATACGGCGTATAAAAATTTCTTTCTTTCTTTCTTTCTTTCTTTCTTTCTTTCTTTCTTTCTTTCTTTCTGTTGTAACCTAGAAAAGGTTACTGAAAGAGGAATAACCAACACGGAGGTTGGAAATGTAATGGTAATCTTTATAACATCAGCAAAATACAATACTCGCCAGCGGCGTGAAGTAGGTAAACCACTGCTAGTGGTGGACTACTTAGACAGCAGATTAGCCTCCCCTTTCCTTATTATAGTATCCCACGTATTTATGAGGATTGGGACATAGGTAAAGTATATAACACATTTATATTCCAAAGAATGTAAATAAATCTAAAAGCCATGCCTGTGTAACTAATCAGTAATTCTTTGAATGGTTGATTCGGTTTCTACGGCTTATCAACTCTTTGCAGGTTATCTAAAGCCGGAAATTATAATGTGGACAGAAAGTAAGGGATCAATTCTATATTACAATTAATATATAAACTGATCCCTCACTTTATAGCTACGGTAGATTCTTTACATTTATATACCAGAGAATGTAAATAAAATGACATGCTGGCCCTGTCGGCTGGGGCTTTAGAATACGCCGACTGCACCTCTGTAGAGGGGTAAGACCCCCCCCCAATGAGGCGTCCTGGGTATGACGTTAAATTGCATCCAACAGCAAGGCCTCTGATCTGGAGGTTTTGAGGAGCGTGGAACCACCTCAATTGCTCGTGTTCCCAGGTCCACCTTGACCCGGGGTGGTAGCACCTGTTAGGGTCCCAGCTATGGGCAAATAGTGAACTCCTAGTTTTCCAAGTTTTACTCACGTCCTACATCCACGTCCTGGGTATGACGATAAACTACATCCACTTCCTGGGTACGGCGGTAAACTGCATCCAACAGCAAGGTCTCAGATAATGCTTTCAGAAAAATAATGTTGCCAGCTCTAAGTTTTTGAAACAATAATGTTGCCAGCTCTATGTTTTTGAAACAATAATGTTGCCTGCTCTAAGTTTTTTTGTAAAAAAGTAATGTTGCCAGCTATACGTTTTTTTGTAAAAAAATAATGTTGCCAGCTATACGTTTTTTTGTAAAGGAATAATGTTGCCAGCTATACGTTTTTTTGTAAAGGAATAATGTTGCCAGTTATACGTTTTTTTGTAAAGGAATAATGTTGCCAGCTATACGTTTTTTTTTGTAAAGGAATAATGTTGCCAGCTATACGTTTTTTTTTTGTAAAGGAATAATGTTGCCAGCTATACGTTTTTTATTCCATACAAAATAGGCATTTAAAATTCATATAAACTGGATTTGGCATTAAATAACCCACAGTGGTTGATATGCCATAAAACCCAAACAAACAAACAAACAAACATAAAATGACATGCACGTGTAGCTAATTAGTATTTCTTTTATTGAGTGATCCATTTTCTGTGGCTTATCAACCCTTTGCAGGTTATTTAAAGCCAGAAAATATTTTTATATTGTAAGAATTTTTTTCTTTGATGATTTACTGATACAAGTCCTACCAATTAATCCATAGCTGGTGGAGCCTGAAGAGATGGATTCATGCCTTTCCCCTAGAGTATTTGCCCATAAGTGAATATAACGAACCCAACTGGAAATGGAACTCGGCTCTCCGATTAACAATTCTGAGTCGTTATCATTACACCACCCGCACATCCAAGCTTACAGCACCTGGTATCACAAGTTGTCACACATTTTGGTACTGACCAGGTTCAGTATTGCTTAACTTTAGTGATCGTACGGGAACCGATGTTACAACGTGATATAACCGTAAACAGCGGAGAATTCAAATTCACATCAGATTCGTTATATTCGCTTAAGAGCAAATAACCTTAAGAAAGTTATGAATACATCTCCTCCCCTTAGCTATGGGTTAAATAGTAAGACGTGTATCGGGGAAAATAATTGTTATTCTTAGAAATTATTAATGCACTATTCACTCGCCAGAAAGAATTCTTACACTCCCAAACATATTTCAGCTTTAAATAACCCATAAAGTGTTGATGAGTCGTAAAAAAAATCAATCAATCCTCTTGGGGCTCTAGAATTTTATCCCACTTTCACTTTCACATTTTCAGAAAAGTCAGCAAAGTCCTTTTTCAAGATTTCTATCAGTCCAGCAAAGTTCAGTTTCGGGATTGCTATAGGTCCATCAAGGTTCAGTTTCGGGATTGCTATCGGTCCAGCAAAGTTCAGTTTCGGGATTGCTATCGGTCCAGCAAAGTCCAGTTTCGGGATTGCTATCGGTCCAGCAAAGTTCATTTTCGGGATTGCTATCGGTCCAGCAAAGTTCATTTTCGGGATTGCTATCGGTCCAGCAAAGTCCAGTTTCAGGATTGCTATCGGTCCAGCAAAGTTCAGTTTCGGGATTGTTATCAGATCAGCAAAGTTCACTTTCTGGATTGCTATTGGTCCAGCAAAATTCCTTTTTCAGAATTGTTACCAGTCCAGCAAAGTCTAGTTCGGGATTATTATCAGTCCAGCAAAATCCGGTTTCGAGATTGCTATGAGTAAGTTCAGTTTTGAGATTACTATCGATCCAGCAAAGTCTGTTCTTCTCTCTTCCTTTGCTTGTATCATCTTATTCTCTCCCTTATCCTTCCCAATCTTTGTTGCCTATGTTCTATCCAGGCAAGCTGGAACCGTAAATTCTCTGTGATTGGAGAGCTAAGACTATCCTTTTTATCTAACGCTTTTGTTCTTCTCTCTTCCTTTGTCTGTATCTTCTTATTCTCTCCCTTATCCTTCGTGATCTTTGTTGCCTCTATATGTTTTATCTAAGAAAGCTTGAACCGTAAATTCTCTGAGATTGGGGAGCTAAGATTATCCTCTTTTATATAACGTCTTTGTTCTTATTTTTTCCTTTTCCTGTATCTTCGTATTCTCTCCCTTATCCTTCCCAATCTTTGTTGCCTAGCCATGTTTTATCTAAAGATTTTCCCGTGGTAGGTTGCCATTTCTTTCTGCTGTAGATCGGTTGCCAAGAAAGACTAAATGACACAATCTGTTCTATTCAGCACATTGGTTGGGGGAAGGGAGAAGGGATGGATTTATACCTCTCCCAAGGGTATTTGCGCGTACGGGAATGGAACAGATCTGACTGGAATTCGATCTCGGTTCTGTGATTTCGTATTTCGAGCCGATAACCATTTCATTGACCGCACATTCAAAACAATTGAAGTAGGATATCTTAAAAGCTAAAAAGGGGAAGAAGAGAATTAAGCAATGTCAGAGACTGTGCTCGGTGTGATAAAATGGGACTTGCAAAATATGCATAATAGAGAAGGCCGGAGTTATAAAAATCGCTCCCGAACTCAAAGGAATAGATAAAATATACAACAAAAGGGAAGTGAGATACATACAATCAGTAGGGGAAAAAAAAACTACAGTGTATTTTGAAAAAAAAATACAGAAACAATAACAAAGACACGAGGAAAATATAATTACAGTAATTGGTAATACAAAAAGAAACAAAAAATCAATTAAAATTACCACTGAATGAAATACCCGGTTATCGCTCCTCACTCTCCAGAACTCGACCGAGAGAATTAAAATATTGTAATTCTATAGTATTTTTTTCTTTTCATTGTTTTTTCTTTTCGTCTTGCAAGCTACTCTATTTGTAGTATTTTTCATTTGTCCCCTTTTATTAAGTCTGTTTTATTGCTTTAATCAAATTTTCTAACTCTAATAAGATTTTTAAAAACAGTTTATGATTGACGGAAACGTATGAGAATATTTACACAGAGGACATCTAAAAAGAGAAATATAATCTCTGATCATTGCAAGCCAGTATGAATGCATAAAATATTATGTCAGAGATCGAGAAAATACAGAACAATGTCAAACTAAACATTTTGAGGGTTAGCGAAAAACTGAGATTTCAGTGAACAACACTTGGCACTCAATTTGTGTGTTGCAAGTTGAAAATGAATGAAAGGGATTGTCAGTGGTCAGAAATTAATGTTAAAATTATTACGAGAATTGGGTTATTACATGTATAGTGCAAATACATTGCTAATGATTTTACTATAGGAATGCATTGCAAATGATGAAGAAAGGGATTGTCAGTGGTCAGGAATGAATGCAAGCATTACTGATGGAATAGGGCTATTATATGTATAATGTAAATGCATTGCTAATAATTTTACTATAGGAATGCATTGCAAATGAAGAAAGGGATTGTCGGTGGTCAGGAATGAATGCACGCATTACTGATAGAATAGGGCTATTATATGTATAATGTAAATGCATTGCTAATGATTTTACTATAGGAATGCATTGCAAATGAGGAAGAAAGGGATTGTCAGTGGTCAGAATGAATGCAAGCATTACTGATAGAATAGACCTATTATATGTATAATGAAAATGCATTGCTAATGATTTTACTATAGGAATGCATTGCAAATGAGGAAGAAAGGGATTGTCAGTGGTCAGGAAAGAATGCAAGCATTACTGATAGAATAGGGCTATTATATGTATAATGTAAATGCATTGCTAATGATTTTACTATAGGAATGCATTGCAAATGAGGAAGAAAGGGATTGTCAGGGGTCAGGAATGAATGCAAGCATTACTGATAGAATAGGCCTATTATATGTATAATGTAAATGCATTGCTAATGATTTTACTATAGGAATGCATTGCAGATGAGGAAGAAAGGGATTGTCAGTGGTCAGGAATGAATGCAAGCATTACTGATAGAATAGGGCTATTATATGTATAATGTAAATGCATTGCTAATGATTTTACTATAGGAATGCATTGCAAATGAGGAAGAAAGGGATTGTCAGTGGTCAGGAATGAATGCAAGCATTACTAAAATTATAATATTACTATATGCATAATGTAAATGTACAAGGTGGGCTAACTATGAAGGAGTGATGCTAGAATTGTGAAATCTTCCATTCATTAATTTCTAATCTTATTGCTAATTGCATTGTTTCTTTCCAGCCAAAATGATATCTGACAATTCAAAGAAGACTGTTCACCTGTTCATAAACAAAAAGTCATCAACAGCAGATAGAATCATCATCATTGGTTACTATACAAAATGCATTGGCCAATGATTTTCACTATGAAAATGCATACAAAATGATTTTTATTATGAAAATTCATTGTAAATGATTTTTACGATAAAAATGCATTGGCCAATGATTTTTACTATGAAAATGCATTGGGCAATGAATTTGCTATGAAAATGAATTAGCCGATGATTTTTACTATGATAATGCATTGGTCAATGATTTTTACTATGAAAATATATTAGAAATGATTTTTACAATAAAAAATGCATTGGCCAATGATTTTTACTATGAAAATGGATTGGCCAAGTGAATTTGCTATGAAAATGCATTAGCCAATGATTTTTGCTATGATAATGCATTGGTCAATGATTTTTACTATGAAAATATATTAGAAATGATTTTTACAATAAAAATGCATTGGCCAATGATCTTTACTATTAAAATGCATTGGAAAGGATTTTTACTATGAAAATGCATTGGAAATGATTTTTATTATGAAAATCCATTGGAAATGATTTTTACTATGAAAATTCATTGGCCAATGATTTTTACTATAAAAATGCATTGGAAATGATTTTTACTATGATAATGCATTGGAAATGATTTTTATTAGGATAATGCATTGGAATTGATTTTTACTATGAAAATTAATTGGCCAAGGATTTCTGCTATGAAAATATATTGGAAATGATTTTTACTTTGAAAATGCATTGACCAATGATTTTTACTATGAAAGTGCACTGGAAATTATTTTTACTATGAAAATGCATTGGAAATGATTTTTACTATGAAAATGCATTTGAAAGGATATTTACTATGAAATCATTGGAAATGATTTATACTATGAAAATGCATTGGAAATGACATTTACTATGAAAATACATCTGAAATGATTTGTATTATAATAATGCATTGGAAATGATTTTTAGTATGAAAATACATTGGAAATGTTTTTAACTATGATAATGCATTGGAAATTATTTTTACTATGAAAATGCATTGGAAATGATTTTAAACTATGAAAATGTATTGGAAATGATTTTTACTATAAAAATGCATTGGAAATTATTTTTATTAGGATAATACATTGGAATTGATTTTTACTATGAAAATTCATTGGCCAAGGATTTTTGCTATGAAAATATATTGGAAATGATTTTTACTTTGAAAATGCATTGGCCAATGATTTTTACTATGAAAATGCATTGGAAATGATTTTTACTATGAAAATTCAGTGGAAATTATTTTTACAATGAAAATGCATTAGCCAATAATTTTTACTATGAAAATGCATTGGAAAGTATTTTTACTATGAAAATGCATCGGAAATCATTTTTACTATGAATATTCATTGGCCAATGATCTTTACTATGAAAATGAATTGGAAATGGTTTTTACTATCAAAATGCATAGGCCAATCTTTTTGCTATGAAAACGCATCGGCTAATGTTTTTTGCTATGAAAATGCATTGGCCAATGATTTTTACTATAAAATGCATTGGAAATGATTTTTACTATGAAAATACATTGGCCAATGATACTGACTATGAAAATGCATGGGTTAATGATTTTTACTATGAAAATTTATTGGAAATGATTTTTACTATAAAAATGCATTGGGAATTATTTTTACTATGAAAAAGCATTGGCCAATGAATTTTACTATGAAAATGCATTGGAAATGATTTTCACTTATTATATTCATTGGCTAATGATTTTTACTATGAAAATACAATGGGAATGATTTTCACTTATTATATTCATTGGCTAATGATTTTTACTATGAAAATACAATGGGAATGATTTTTACTATGAAAATGCATTGGAAATTATTTTTACTATGAAAATGCATTGGAAATGATTTTTACTATGGAAATACATTGGCCAATGATTTTTACTATAAAAATGCATTGGAAATGACTTTTACTATAAAAATGCATTGGGAATGATTTTTATTAGGATAATGTATTGGAAATGATTTTTACTAGGAAAATGCATTGGAAATGATTTTTACTTATATTCATTGGCCAATGATTTTTATTATGAAAATACAATGGGAATGATTTTTACTATAAAATGCATTGGCCAATGACTGTTAAAATGAAAATGCATTGGAAATGATTTTTACTATGAAAATGCATTGGAAATGATTTTTGCTATGAAAAGGCATTGGAAATGATTTGTACTCTAAAAATGCATTGGAAATGATTTATACTCTAAAAATGCATTGAGAATGACTTTTACTACGAAAATGCATTGGCCAATGATTTTACTATGAAAATATAGTGGAAATGATTTTTACTATGAAAATACATTGGCCAATGATTTTTACTATGAAAATGCATTGGAAATGATTTTTATTATAATAATACATTGGAAATGAATTTTACTATGAAAATGCAATGGAAATGATTTTTTCTATGAAAATACATTGGCCAATTTTTTTTTACTATGAAAATGCTTTGGAAATGATTTTTACTATAAAAATGCTTTGGGAATGATTATTCTATGAAAATGCATTGGCCAATTATTTTTACTATGACAATGCATTGGCCAATGATTTTTACTATGAATATTCATTGGAAATGATTTTTACTATAAAAATGCATTGGGAATGATTTTTAATATGAAAATGCATTGGCCAATGACTTTCAATATGAAAATGCATTGGAAATGATATTTACTATGAAATCATTGGAAATGATTTTTACTACGAAAATGCATTGGAAATGATTTTTACTATGATCATTCATTGGCTAATGATTTTTAATATGTAAATGCCTTGGTAATGATTTTTACTATGAAAATGCATTGGAAATGATTTTTACTCTAAAAATGCATTGGGAATAATTTTTAATATGAAAATGCATTGGAAATTATTTTTACTATGAAAATGCATTGGAAATGATTTTTATTATAATAATACATTGGAAATGAATTTTACTATGATAATGCATTGGAAATAATTTTTACTATGAAAATGCAATGGAAATGATTTTTTCTTGGAAAATATATTGGCCAAAGTTTTTTTACTATGAAAATGCTTTGGAAATGATTTTTACTATAAAAATGCATTGGGAATGATTATTCTATGAAAATGCATTGGCCAATTTTTTTTACTATGAAAATGCATTGGAAATGATTTTTACTATAAAAATGCATTGGCGAATAATTTTTACTATGAAAATGCATTGGAAATGATTTTTCTATGAAAATACATTGGCCAATGATTTTTACTATGAAAATGCATTGGAAATTATTTTTACTATGAAAATACATTGGCCAATGATTTTTACTATGAAAATTCATTGGAAATCATTATTACTATAAAAATGCATTGGGAATGATTTTTGATAGGAAAATGCATTGGCCAATGACTTTTAATATGAAAATGCATTGGAAATGATATTTACTATGAAATCATTGGAAATGATTTTTACTACGAAAATGCATTGGCAATGATTTTTACTATGATAATGCATTGGCTAATGATTTTTAATATGTAAATCCTTGGTAATGATTTTTACTATGAAAATGCGTTGGAAATGATTTTTACTCTAAAAATGCATTGGGAATGATTTTTACTGTGAAAATGCATTGGAAATGATTTTTATTATAATAATACATTGGAAATGATTTTTACTATGAAACATCATTGGAAATGATTTTTACTAGGAAAATGCATTGGAAATGATTTTTACTATGGAAATACATTGGCCAATGATTTTTACTATAAAAATGCATTGGAAATGACTTTTACTATAAAAATGCATTGGGAATGATTTTACAATGGAAATGCATTGGCCAATGATTTTTACTATGAAAATGCATTGCGAATGATTCTTACTATAAAAATGCATTGCGAATGATTTTTACTATGAAAATGCATTGGAAATGATTTTTATCATAATAATACATTGGAAATGATTTTTACTATGTAAATGCAGTGGAAATAATTTTTCGATGATAATTCATTGGAAATGATTTTTACAATAAAAATGCATTGGCCAATAATTTTTGCTATGAAAATGTATTGGAAATGATTTTTACTATAAAAATGCATTGGGAATGATTTTTACTATGAAAATGCAGTGGAAATAATTTTTACGATGATAATGCATTGGAAATGATTTTTACTATGAAAATGCATTGGAAATGATTTTTACTATAAAAATGCATTGGCGAATAATTTTTACTATGAAAATGCATTGGAAATGATTTTTCTATGAAAATACATTGGCCAATGATTTTTACTATGAAAATGCATTGGAAATTATTTTTACTATGAAAATACATTGGCCAATGATTTTTACTATGAAAATTCATTGGAAATCATTATTACTATAAAAATGCATTGGGAATGATTTTTGATAGGAAAATGCATTGGCCAATGACTTTTAATATGAAAATGCATTGGAAATGATATTTACTATGAAATCATTGGAAATGATTTTTACTACGAAAATGCATTGGCAATGATTTTTACTATGATAATGCATTGGCTAATGATTTTTAATATGTAAATCCTTGGTAATGATTTTTACTATGAAAATGCGTTGGAAATGATTTTTACTCTAAAAATGCATTGGGAATGATTTTTACTGTGAAAATGCATTGGAAATGATTTTTATTATAATAATACATTGGAAATGATTTTTACTATGAAACATCATTGGAAATGATTTTTACTAGGAAAATGCATTGGAAATGATTTTTACTATGGAAATACATTGGCCAATGATTTTTACTATAAAAATGCATTGGAAATGACTTTTACTATAAAAATGCATTGGGAATGATTTTACAATGGAAATGCATTGGCCAATGATTTTTACTATGAAAATGCATTGCGAATGATTCTTACTATAAAAATGCATTGCGAATGATTTTTACTATGAAAATGCATTGGAAATGATTTTTATCATAATAATACATTGGAAATGATTTTTACTATGTAAATGCAGTGGAAATAATTTTTCGATGATAATTCATTGGAAATGATTTTTACAATAAAAATGCATTGGCCAATAATTTTTGCTATGAAAATGTATTGGAAATGATTTTTACTATAAAAATGCATTGGGAATGATTTTTACTATGAAAATGCAGTGGAAATAATTTTTACGATGATAATGCATTGGAAATGATTTTTACTATGAAAATGCATTGGAAATGATTTTTACTGTGATAATGCATTGGCCAATGAATTTTACTATGAAAATGAATTGGAAATGACTTTTACTATAAAAATGCATTGGGAATGATTTTTACTATGAAAATGCATTGGAAATGATTTTTACTATGAAAATGCATTGACCAATGATTTTTACTATGAAAATGCATTGGAAATGATTTTTACTATGAAAATGCATTGGCCAATGATTTTTACTATGAAAATGCATTGGCCAATGATTTTTACTATAAAAATGCACTGGAAGAATGTTTTGCTATGAAAATTCATTGGAAATGATTTTACTGTGAAAATCCACTGAAATAATTTCACTATGAAAGGTAGTTTAGTATGGAAATACATTGCCAATATTTTACAATAAACATTGAAAATAACTTTACTATAAAAATGCATTAGAATTAGAAATTGATTGTTATCAGAAATAATACCAAGTGTTACTCATATAATGTCGGTATTATATGTAGAATTACTCATTCTATGAGTTTTGTTTCGATATCGTCTCAATATGTCTCCTTACAATCTTCCAGTCTTTTCATCATCTTGAAGATCTCAAGATCTTTCCAAATCCGTGTCACTTCAGAGAAGTTTTTAAAAAATATTGTCTACCTCAACAGCTTCCTAGGCATCTGATAAATTTCTAGGTGTATTTTTAGCTTCTTGTAAAAGTTTCTCATCGGATGAATATCAGCCGTAAAAAATGTGTGGGAAACACAATTTGACAGAACGTCTTGTCGTCTGGCTAATCATTTTCGTGTCGAATTTTTAGAAGACGCGGCATTCAACGCTTGTGCTTCAGCCAGAACTCAGTCGAAATTAGACAATCAGTTGAATTAAAATAATTAAAACGTGAAGGTTTATTTATCCACTGAAGTTAGTGATATAAGATTTAAGTAAAAATATTTCAGCGTTACAGATTCTTGTTTGTTTATAGTGAAGCGAACACCAGGCTCAACGTGTTGTGAGTCGAAATTTGAAAAAAATATGGCATATCCTTCTGACCTCTGTTTAAACCAGTATTTGCCAAAGTGTGCGCTAGCGCCCCTTTGTGGTTTCTGTTATGTTTAAAGAGGTACGAGGAGTTTTGATTTCATTTGGAAGCGGTGAAACTACTCAACGAGGCGATGATCATTTATTAATCTTTTTTTTTCAAATTTTAAAAAATTATTCAGTACTGGCTACAAAAGAAAATTTCTGAAAGATATCTAAAGTTGTAGAAAGCTATTAGTTTGGTGCAAAAATAATGACGTAATAATGTCGTTTTTTGACGTATTTTTAACGTCAAAAAACGACATTATTACATCATTATTTTTGCACCAACCTAATATTAAACATTTCTTCATTGGTTTTCCAATTTCCTATATGGCTGAATGTGGTTTCAACGAAGTTATACGGAGTCTTACTTAACAAAGAAACTGCATGAAAATTACAAAACGAGGAGATATCTGATTACTTCTAAGCAACATCGAACCTAGAGTAAGAACCTTAGACAGTAAGCACCAAAGTCAACCATCACATTGAAAACATTGAGATAAGCTATCAAATGAACCTATAGTAAGAGCCTTAGCCAGTAAGCACCAAAGTCAACCATCACATTGAAAACATTGAGATAAGCTATCAAATGAATCTAGAGTAAAAGCCTTAGCTAGTAAGCACCAATGTCAACCATCACATTGAAAACATTGAGATAAGCTATCAAATGAACCTAGAGTAAAAGCCTTAGCCAGTAAGCACCAATGTCAACCATCGCATTGAAAAAAATGAGATAAGCTATCAAATGAACCTATAGTAAGAGCCTTAGCCAGTAAGCACCAAAGTCAACCATCACATTGAAAACATTGAGATAAGCTATCAAATGAATCTAGAGTAGGTACCTCCACTTTTTCGCGGGAAAACAGCATAGCGTAATAAACAAATGCCACAAACTTACCGAAAATAAATTTTTATCGTCAAAACGCTTATGTTATTATTAAGATGAAAGACCAAAGTGTATTTTAATTATTTTTTGATATTTTTTAATATTTTTTAACACGTTCGAAATTTTGGTTAAAGTTTTCTTTTTTTTACGTCATCGCGGTGCTGTAAAAATAACATTGTTTTTTTTTGCGCTTTTTTCCCGTTGAAAACCCATTGATTTGGAAATTCTTGTAAAATTAAAGTAATTGTCCGATTTTAATGAAATTTTCAGGACTTATTTCACCAATGAATGAAATTATTTTTGAAATATTTCTTTTTAGTAAATTTTAGTAAAAAATATTTTTTTTTTTAATATGTTACACCCCACTTACTTATTTTCCCGAAATTTTTTTCAATTCTTTTTATTTCCTTACAATTTTTTTTTGTTTAAAGTAGGAGTCATTGGAGATGGTAAATCACCTACTTTTTTTTTTCTAATTTGTTCCAACTTTTGTAAAATGAGCTTTGAATAGAAAAATAATGAATCCAATAAAACTATGATATTACTTAATTAGAAAAGCTTTTAATTGCTTTTGTAAATAAGTAATATTAAGGTCATTATTGCCTGAAGAAATAAATTTTTTCTGATGAATAATTAAATTTTACAAGAATTTTTTATTTGTTTTACATTTTGATTATAATAATTTATAATAGTTTAAAAATCGTGCAAAACTCTGTATTAGCTTATTTCCTTTTGATAATTAGTAATTAAGTAGAAACAAAATTTACGAGTTCAAAATTGCCAAGTTTAATAAATTTAGTGATTCCACTTTTTTTTCAAATAATTTTTTATGTTGTATTTTTCTACTTAATACATTCCTTATTTCCATGTACGGTAGACTGAAATTGCCATTATTATAAAAAGAGTTTTGTCCCTTTATTCTAATAAATAGACATAACAGTAAAACTAAAAATAAAAGGGTTCACTCAGATTTCTAGTAATTTTCATTTATGGTCACCCGTCGTAAGCTGTCATCACTTGTCAATCAACACGTGGATCAAGTATCGGATCAAAATTACGGTACCAATCGTTAATAATTCGTTGTATATTTCTTTTTTATGCTATAATTAAGTAATATTTTTTTTAAATCAGATTAATTTAACATTAAATTTTCTAATTTTACTAAAATGACGTGTCAGAAATTTTTTTAAATATTTTTAAAATCGATAAATTTGTGTTTGTTTACAAATTTCTTAAAATTAAGAAAATGGCGGGTTTTTTGAAAATTTAAAAATTTAAAATTAAATTTGACATTCCAATGTATATAGTTTCTATCTGAAATATACCAGAATTGTTTACTTAATGGAAATAATAAATTTAATGATTCAACTTTCAAGTAAAACTAAAATGAAATATTCAAGCATATTTTTTCATTTTAAAAAATGCATTTTAAACTTAGGTATCGATAATTTATGCCGAAAAAGTGGAGGTACCTAATCTAGAGTAAAAGCCTTAGCTAGTAAGCACCAATGTCAACCATCGCATTGAAAACATTGAGATAAGCTATCAAATGAACCTAGAGTAAAAGCCTTAGCCAGTAAGCACCAATGTCAACCATCGCATTGAAAAAAATGAGATAAGCTATCAAATGAACCTATAGTAAGAGCCTTAGCCAGTAAGCACCAAAGTCAACCATCACATTGAAAACATTGAGATAAGCTATCAAATGAATCTAGAGTAAAAGCCTTAGCTAGTAAGCACCAATGTCAACCATCGCATTGAAAACATTGAGATAAGCTATCAAATGAACCTAGCGTAAAAGCCTTAGCCAGTAAGCACCAATGTCAACCATCGCACTGAAAACATTGACATAAGCTATCAAATGAAGCTAGAGTAAGAGCCTTAGACAGACCCGGTTACAGAGATAGGACCTGTGAACAATTTTATTGGGCTTTAAAATACACACAAACAGAACAACCGAAGATAATTGCTCAGACATCGTGATTAAAGACTTCAAAAACAGAATGAACTATCTTATTAACATGTCAGTCTTGCAGATTGTAACGTAACTTTGAAGATCTTCAAAAAGTTATCAAAATACAAGGATGTTGATGTGTAAATCTTAAAATTATGGCACATAAGGACATCAGTAATTCCAGTTGTATTTGGTACCCTTGGATTGATTAGAAAAGATTCCGATAGGCTCATTAAAGTGATTCCTGGTAGCCCATGCCTTAAAAAATACAAAAAAATGTACTCGCAATTACAGCTGACACATTACGAAGAGATTTACTTATATAAATTGTCATGTTGGGGTCCCAGTTATGGGTAAAATAGTGAATCCTCCACACACTATGAAAGTATAAAAACACATTTTATAAAATAAAACTACCAGCAATACAGTTTTATATAAAACTAATTACCAACAATAAATTTTATAGCAAAATGACCAACAATACTTATTATTTGTAGTTGAAGTCATGGAATTGAGTTTAAAATGTTTAGATTTCTGCCTTAAATAACCCATAAATGTTGATATGGTGCTATAATCAACCAAACAACCAACATGGAAGTATTTTTATGACATTAATACATATGCAATATTGGCCCTGATGTGGCATCTCGTCTGCAGTCGCTCTCTCACATACGTGCCGTCGACTCTCTCTGTCTTTTTTACAAATACTTTCATGGCAATTGCTCTGATGAGCTGTTTTCGCTGGTTCCAAAACTTCGATAATTCAAGCGTCCTACGAGGCTGGCATTCCGCTCTCACCCTTTCACTGTTGAAACTGTTAAATGTAGTCGCCTCTTCTACTCTAATAGCTTCGTGTCTCGCACATCTCGCCTGTGGAACTCCCTTCCCTATTACTGTTTCCCTGATAGCTTTAATCTCCAACTATTCAAATGTAATGTCAATCGACATCTCCAGTTGCCTTCATCTGTCTACAATCCTTCTCCTCATCCTTTCCTCTACCATTCCTATCTGCTCTCGATCCAAATCCACTGTAACCGCATGCGTACTAGTGGCTTCCCGACTTGCTTATAAAAAATATCCTATAATTTCTTCAATAAAAGTGTATTTCAAAATATATCTTCAACAAAACTACAAAAAAAAAACATAATCACCGTCTCGAGTAATTATGTTCACACAAACATGTATAAGCACAAAATCTGAGTATCATCTACCATGTATTCAATTGTGAAAGCAGAATAACATATATTATATTTGAAGCCATAATATTTAGATTTCGACATTAACCCATAGAGACTGATATGTTGCTAAACAAAATCAAACGACCCGCATGAAAGAATTCTTTCGTGACATTAATCCATATAATATCCTACAATTTCTTATCAAACTGTATTCGAAAATATAACTTCAATAAAACTACAACATAAAACACGCATATCATTGTATCAACATGTATATTATTTAAATTATTCGGACTATTGTCCTCATCTTTGTCGCCATATTTATTACAACATTTCGGCCGTTGTACGCTCCGCTCTTCTTCAAGTGGTTGGAATGCCAACCCTCAATGAAAACACTATGAAACTATAAAATTTTATCTGTAGTCGAAAGCATGCAATTGCGTTCAAATTACTTAGGCTTCAGCATTAAATGACCCATAGAGGTGTTTATATGCCGCTAAACCAAATCGTATAATCAACACGAAAGAACTTTTTCATGACATTAATCCATATATCTACAATTTCTTAAATAAATCAAACTGTATTCCAAAATATATTTTCAACTACAACATAAACCACACATATCTCCGCCTCTCGTAATTATGTCCACACAAACATATATATGGACAAAACCTGAGTATCATTTACCATGTATTCAATTGTGAAAGAAGAATAACATATATTATATTTGAAGCCATAATATTTAGATTTCGGCATTAAATAACCCATAGAGATTGATACACAGCTAAAAAAAAAAAATCAAACAACCCGCATGGAAGAATTCTTTCATGACATTAAGCCATATAATATCCTAAAATTTAAATCAAACTGTATTCCAAAATATAACTTCAAAAAAACTACAACATAGAACACACATATCTCCGCCTCTCGTAATTATGTCCACACAAACATGTATATACACAAAAGCTGAGTATCATCTACCATGGATTCAATTGTGAAAGCAGAATAACATATATTAGATTTTTATTACTTCAAAGCTGATGAAACAAATATAGCAAATATTCTGGCAACTATTCTAGCAAGATTGTTTGGAATGCCGGAAATGAATGTCAAGGTAATTCCATTAATTGGCGCATTGCGATCAATCCCGTGAAAATTGTGTGACTTTCTTGGCAAGATGGCGATACCAGACCCAAAGTTGGCACTTTGGGGCACTGCCCCTATTTTGAAGAATGAGTTGTCTGTATGGGTTCCTTGTTGTGACTTGACAGATAATTTCGTCTACTCAGGGTATTCAAAAACTAACACTGTGTGACAAAACAAATAATAATAGCAGATGTTACCATTCTCTGGGATTTTTGTCGATCAACACAGATCGAACAATACAAGCAAATCGGCCAAGCATGATTATCAAAGTGATAAAACAATGTGTGAACAATTTCAGTTCTTATTAAGAATATTGATATATTGTTAAATAACAATTGTGACATGAGGCCGAATGGAAAGTGGGATGAAGCCAATCCTTATTAGGAATGTTGATTTATTGTCATTTTATGACAATAAATCAACACAACACCGAAGCGGGAAGTGGGAAGTGGGAAGTGGGAAGAGGCTGTTCTATACAGTTAATTTGCAGTGTAACACCCGCACTCAGTTCGTATTAAAAATTTCCAGAAAACTTATATTTATGTGTAATTGTACATGCTTCATTCGAATCTGGCTTGATAAATTTGATAAAATCTACCATTTTGGAGTTATCGACAGTGAAATTTGGGATTCAATCGCGTCGTTGGCGGCAGCCATTTTTCGCCTTGTTTGCATACATTCGCTGCGGAAAGCTAAACGCGGAAGACTACGGAAACATAAACTCGGAACTGATCTTTCTTGTCTAAATTTGCGTCAATTACTGCGCACGAGAACTATTTACGTACACACGCTCTGTTTGCGCAATGATACCTACACTGATAGCCATTATTCGCCTTGTTTGCATACATTCACTATTCTGCAGCGAATGTATACAAACAACGCCAGTAATGGCTGCCCGCAACGCGAATGAATGGGAAATTTCACTTTCGATAACTCTAAAACAGTAGATTTTTATCAAATTTATGAAGCCAGATTTGAATGGAGCATATGCAATTACACAGAAATGCAAATTTTCTGGAAATCAACCCCAATTCTTAGTTTGTGAGCTTTTGCCATATTACTGCTGCTTTGCCTCATTACTATTAATTTGATTTGCATATATTGTTTGCTTGCTTTATATTACTTTTTTGCTCTGTTCTTTTCTTGTAATTGCTTATTGAAAACTTTGTCAAAAAATTAGAAAAAATGTTCTCAGAAGCACATCTCACGCCCTGAGAGGGACAGTATCTATTTAAAATGTGTGTTTTTAGGTGGTTTACTTACAAGAATTGAGGAATCAATGAGCCGAGTTCGAATTCCAGTCGAATCCGTTACATTCTCTTATGTGCTAATACCCTTGGGAAAGGTGTGAATCCTCTTCTTCTCTCCCCTGCTATGGGTAAATAGAAGTACAGACTGGGTTCTATAGCCTAGCATGGCAACTGGTCTACCACAGAAAGAAATATCAACCTACTGTGGGAAAAAGAAGTAATGGATATCGGCTTGGATTGAGAAATCGGAGAGCCGAGTTCGATTTCCAGTCGAATCCATTATATTCACTTACGTGCTAATACCCCTGAGAAAGGTATGAATCCTATTCTTCTCCCCCCTGCTATGGGTAAATAGGACAGACCAGGTTCTATAGCCTTGCATGGCAACTGGTCTACCGCAGAAAGAAATGGCAACCTACTGCGAGAAAAAGAAGTAATGGATAGCGGCTTGGATTGAGGAGTCGGAGAGCTGAGTTCGAATTCCAGTCGAATCCATTACATTCACTTACGTAGAAAGAAATGGCAACCTACTGCGGGAAAAAAGTCTGCCTCGTCAGTCATGTATCAAAAGATACATGATCACATAAGTGTGTATCACGAATGGCACATAGCTGACTGATTTACAAGAATAGTTTATATTTGCAACATTCTAAAAACTAAGACAATTTTATTAAAAACTAATCCAATGAAATATTTATAATTTACCAATTTATAAAGAATTAGATATGAAAATAATTTTTTATTAACAAATTTATAAACATTTACTAAATTATTAAAATACATGAATTAACTATAATGAAGTGATTATTTGCCATTTTATAAAGTTCGAATTGATTGACAACCATTGTAATACACAATATACTAAATAAATATTATTTATTATTTTTGTTCTCCATTCTCAAGAAAAAAGAAAATATATATGTTCAGGTTAATATGTTTATTTTTTAAAATTCTGATCATCGCTTTTTAAAATAATATATATCGCCGAAGAGTGAAGGTAGTTAAAATAATAGCGGTGTTGAGGGAAAAACCGTTCTTTTGACACACTGTTTTTTTTTATTTTTTCGGACACTAGTTTTAAAGATTTTATCTACTCTCTCCACACAAACCCCGCTAATAACGAAAGGGACAGGGGCTGTGGCATTTCTCCGAAAATACATTCATTTGTTTTTAAGGGGTTTAAAGCAAGTTTATCCCCCGACCTCCATGCACCCAATCTTTTTATTTATAGCCTACGGTAGGGGGAGTTGGGGAAAAAATTAGTCTACGGGAGGCCTCAGCTTCGCAGAGCAATATTTAGCCATTTTTATTTTTTATTTATACGTCTGTCTTACACTTATGCTGTCAGATACAGATTTGAACAGTAACTCTCTATTTCGAGTGCCTCTCAGGGTTTATATTAAGTAATCATTAAGATAAAAACTATTCTAGGATCGTGGGTAATCTGAGCTGCCAACGTCCTGGGTATGACGATAAACTACGTCCAACAACAAGGCCTCAGATAATGTTTTCTGAAAAATAATGTTGCCACCTCTACGCTTTTGAAACAATAATGTTGCCAGCTATATGTTTAATAGTACTGTATATTTAATATATGTATAGGTATGTGTATGTATGTATATATATATATGTGTGTCTGTGTGTGTGTATATATATATATATATATATATATATATATATATATATATATATATTTTAAGCTTAGCGCCCCGAGCAAGGCATGAAGCCACTAGGATGCAGGGGGGTTGCAGAAGATTTGTAGCAAGAGCAGATAGGAGTGATAGAAGAAAGGATGAAGGGAAGGATAGTGTGTAGATCAAGGTAACTGGAGATGTCGATTGTCATTACATTTGAATAGTTGGAGATTATAGCTATCAGGGAAACAGTAATTGGGAAGGGTGTTCCACAGGCGAGAGGTGCGAGTTATGAAGCTATTGGAGTAGAAGAGACGGCTACATTTTAAAGTTTCTACAGTGTAAGGATGAGAGCGGGATGCCATCCTCGTGAGGCGCTTGTATTCATGGAGACTGGGGACCAGGGAAAGCAGCTCATCGGAGCAATTGCCATGAAAGTATTTGTAGAAGAGACAGAGAGAGGCGACGGCGCGTCTGTGAGATAGTGGCTGCAGGCGAGACGCCAGATCAGGGCCAATCACATTACATATCCGTCTCTGGATCTTGTCAAGAACTCCGAGGTAAACAGAAGGTGCCTCAGACCATATATGGCAGCAATACTCCATGCAAGGGCGAATGATCGTTTTGTATATTTGAAGTATCGATTCAGGGGAGAAAAATTTCCTGACGCGGCACAGAGAGCCAACTTTCCTCGCGGTGGACGATGCAATGGACTCAATGTATTTGTTCCATATCAGGTCAGCAGTCAATGTGAGACCGAGCAGACGCAGGGAGTCGCTCTCAAGAAGTTGACTATCAGAATATTCTAATGGGGGCAGGTAAGGATATCTATGGTGGTTAATGGAGAGTAGTTTAGTTTTTGCGGCGTTAAATTTGACCATCCAACTGTTGCCCCAGTTAACAACCGATTGGAGGTCCATTTCAAGACGCGCGGCCAGGTTAGTTTTGACCGCGACACTAGATTTGTTTTTGAGGCAGGAGTAAATTGTAGTGTCGTCCGCGTAGATGCCAACTTGGGAACCTATGGCGTCAGGAAGGTCGTTGATGAAAATAAGGAAAAGTGTGGGGCCAAGGATGGAGCCTTGGGGAACACCTGCGTTCGTGGGATAGGAACTGGAAGAGAAACCGTTGAGAACGACCTTCAATTCTCGGTTTGACAGGAATGATTGTATTAGATCAAACAGTCGACCAGTAATACCGTATTAATCCTGGAGCTTACGAAGAAAGCCGGCATGCCAAACCCTATCAAACGCTTTGGAGATGTCTAGGGCCACGGCACGAGCCTCGCCGTTATTTTGAAGTGCTTGGTAGACGGTTTCAGTGATGGCCGTACGTCAGCTGTAGAACGAGCGTAGCGGAAACCATATTGCTTGACTGACAGAAGGTCGTGTGTGGTAAGGTGGTTAACCACTTCTGCGTTGATTAGGGCTTCGAAGACTTTGCCGAAGAGGGGTAGGAGACTAATAGGACGGTAATTAGAGGGGTCAGAGGGGTCTCCAGAGTTCTTAAAGACAGGAACAATGGATGAGGACTTCCAGCAGTCAGGAAAGCAGGACTCCTTGAGGCAGTAATTATACAGTTTAGGGAGGGCGGGTGCTAGCTCAGGCGCGCATTTCTTCAAGACAATGTGGGGGTCTAATTTGGAGATAATACCCAGTACTGATGACGAGGTTATGCGTAAGTCGCTCAATAGGTCCTCAATTCTTAGAGAGAAGTCAGGTATGGGTACACCAGTGGAGTCAAGCGTCGAGTTATACGAGAACTTCCGAGCAAGGCATTCAGCCTTGTCGGTTGAGGAGGTCAAGACCTCGAACTGGTTGAATAAAGGAGGTATGGAGGGTTTTCTATTGTTCAGGACACTCTTGCAGAGCCGCCAATAATCTTTGGAGCCAAATTTGCGAGATGCAATACGCTCCCTCATCCGAGCAGCAAATATTGTCTTAGCTTGGTTGAGGACACGCTTACACTCGCTACGAGCGGAGGCAAAGAGACGTCTATTGCAGTCCGACATGTCGCTACGAAATATGTGGAATGGACAATGGCGGCTGAGCAAGCAGCGGAGAACCAAGAGGAGGAGTGCGACTTGACCTTAATTTTCCTTGAGGGGATGAAAGCGTCGATTCCAGCTTTAACCCAGGATGAGACCTCAGAAGCACATTCATGGACAGGGAGTGTAAAGACAACATCCCAGGGGACATCGCGGAGGAAGTCACGGAACGAGTCCCAATCCGATCGTTGGTAGTAGAACGAGGTTCTAGTAATGGGAGGTTCTTTGCGGGGTGTGGAGTTGAAGGAAATGTTAACAGATACCACGGCATGATCGGATATATATATATATATATATATATATATATATATATATATATATATATATATATATATACTTTAATTTGGCATTAAATGACCCACAGTGGTTGATATGCCATAAAACCCAACCAACCAACCAACCTGAGCTGCCAGGCGGGTAACAAGAACAGCAACAGCACCGCCGCCACCAACAGCAGCAGCAGCAGCAGCAGCAGCAGCAACAGTAAGAACAGTAACAACAACAACAGTACAAGTCAACAGACCAGGCATTTTACTTAATTCTAGAACTGATCGTTAGTGAGTTTTTCAGAGGCAATAAAATTTGGAGGGTGGGGGTGTTGTGAGTCGGATACAAATAATGATTGTTATCCATTCTAGTATTATTTGTCCTGTATTATTTAAAAAAATCTATAGGCTAAACATGTTTACAAAAACATGTATAGGTAAACATGTTTACAAAAATGTATAGGCTAAACATGTTTACAAAAAAATGTATAGGCTAAACATGCTAACAAAAAATGTATAGGCTAAACATGCTTACAAAAAATGTATAAGCTAAACGTGTTTGCAAATATGTATAGGCTAAACATGTTTACAAAAATGTATAAGTAAACATGTTTGCAAAAATGTATAGGTTAAACGTGTTTACAAAAATGTATAGGTAAACATGTTTACAAAAATGTACAGGCTAAACGTGTTTACAACAATGTATAGGCTAAATGTGTTTACAAAAATGTATAGGCTAAACGTGTTTGCAAATATGTATAGACTAAACATGTTTACAAAAATGTATAAATAAACATGTTTGCAAAAATGTATAGGTTAAACGTGTTTACAAAAATGTATAGGCTCAACATGTTTACGAAAAACACGGAAGGAAAGTTGTCGAAAGCTTCACTTGATGATTTCGGTCCTTAAATGTCGCGTGTGTTGCAGGAAGCAGAAAAGGTCATGAACTCTCGCTCTCCCGTCCGTGGTTGAAGTAAAAAAATGAGATATTTTTTTTAAAAATCGCGTCGCCTGTAATTCTGTAAGTCAGAGGGGGGGGGGCGATAAATCTATAATTTACAATACATTTGTAGGACGGATATATAAAAGAAATAAATAAAAACAAAAAAACTTACCTAATTTTAGATTTCCGGTCCAACTGTGACGGCGATTTCCTTTAATTGTGTCTTTCCTCAGCAATATCATTTCGTCAATTATCATTCGCCGCTCTTCCTTGGTAAGTTCCAGGAGCCCCGCCGATTGGGGTATGTTACTAACACTATTTCGTATCGGGTACTTCTTCTTGTGTTCCTTGCTAATCAGATTTGTGCTTTGAAACTCTAAGCCACTGAAACTGTACTCGTCAAATGTCAGTTCGTTCAGACCGCCTTCTTTGCTATCAGTACGTTTCATAATATCGTCTGCTTTATTGCAATCACCTTCCTCCTCTTGCAACGTTTCGTCTTTGACTTCATTCTCGTTTAAAGTCTCTATTACCCGAGTGTCGCTTGTTGATCGATTCTGCTTGTCAGCGGGCGGAGAGATGAAAATTTTCTCAGCCGTTACGGTCAGATAATCGCTTACACAGCGACAGGTCGTCCCACCTTCGACTCCTGTTAGATCATCTAAAATATCGGGCAGTCGGTGACCACAGCTTTCTCTAAGACTCGGAGGCATATCTAGCAAATCGTCTAGTGAATTGTCCGAAATGTTATCCTCTGAGTAGTCACCGTACTCTACAGAGGTCTCGGACTCTTCTGCTTTCGTCGAGACGATTCCTGTATTTGTAAATTCTTCGTTGTCATCATCCAGAGGTTGGGAATATATTTGGAAAGTAGGGCTCGCGTCTAGGGCTACCGGGTCGATTTCAGGCAATTCGCTGCTCTCAGCGACAGACTGGGTATCTGTGTATTCAGGAGGATTTAAGAGAACTGATAAGCAAGGTTTAGCCGCCATTACAGTCATTACGTTACAGTCGATTTCGTAAGTTGGGTATTCGGTCGTCATTGGTGAATGAGAGGGGTACTCTTCGTCGGTGTCAGACATTTTTAAAAACTTTTTTTTTTTTTATTGAGACGTGTGAGTCTGGAATTATGTGAATTTTCAGATTAAAATGCTGAGTCAAGATTCCGTTTTAAGTTTGGAACCGGAATTTAATATAAGTATAGCAGACAACAGTTTTGAATTTAATTTAAAAGAGTTCGACAAGCAGTGGAAATTTTGAGATTAAAATTTAATCTAAAGTACAAACTTTCCGAGTTTAGGCTTATTGAAAAAAAAAATTAGATTGTCAGAGTCTTTGCTTACCGAAGCTCCGAGTAAAATGCTTTTTGATAGAAAGATGGAACAGAATTTCCATATAACCAGTTCTTCTAAAAGAGATTTCTTACGGAATATCAGAAAATGAAGACTAACAGTTGACTTCGTACGTTGGGTGCATGCATATCTTTGGTAAAAGAGAGATGTACTCTTCGTCGGAATGAATCATTTTAGAAGAGTTTTATTGTGATGTTTGTGATTTGAAATAAAGTATAAATGTTTATGTGTTTATAGATTACGATGACGAGATGTTCTTTTTTTAAGACTGAAATTTGAAAGAAACTATTTTTAAGGCTGAAATTGGAAAGAAACTATTTTTTAAGACTGAAATTTGGAAGAAACTATTTGATAAGAATATGGCGAACGATTGGTTTCTAAATTTAGACAAAAAGTTCTAGAAACAACCAGATTATTGGAGATCTAGATTTTGCCTAAATTACGAACATAGAGTTAATTTTTATTAAAAAAAAGAAAACGAATTTGTATCTTTGCTTACTGAAGATCAGAGTAAAATGCTTTTAACGTCTTCATTAGTCTCGCGAGATCTGGGCTTTTATATGGATATCAGACATGACGCCAGACTCGTTCAGAAAGAACTAAATTATCAGCTATTTACAACCGTTTTCTCAGAGGAATGATCGGCTTGACACGAATAAATCCGATAAAAAGAAAATAATCCTTAATCAGAGCCTATAAATTGTCGCTATGGAGTCACAAACAAATAGCTTTACCAAATGCCGGAAACGACATTAGTTGAAGACTAGCAACAAATTGGTAGTTTTAGAAGTAAAAATAATGATATAATCAAACTGTTAACTTTCCACACTACGAAGAAAAAAAGGTTTGGAAGGAAACTCCAGTTAGTATTAGAAAGAGCTACAATATTTAGTGGACTTGGGAGATGTCTAATTTTCTGAAAAACTTTTTAGTAGAAAGATTCTATAAAATTCAACCGATAGTAACACGAGCTGTCTGGTTATTGAATTCCTAATATTTAGGTTATTATCTTGATTTAAGATGGAATAAAACTTTGATTTCACCAGATCTTGTAAAAGTGATAAATTTCTTACAGGACGTCACATAATGACGAATAGCAAGGATAAGAAACCTATTTTGTATAATAACGGAAGAGAAGCATCCCGGTTGTCACTTGGAGATTTCTAAAACGAAGGATTGTTGTGGTAAGAGCCTTTAGCCTTCTTGCTATCATGAATGAACCGATCTATTCATGATAAGTAGTCCTGGGTAATTGCCTAGGGAGGAGATAATATTATTGCAGTGACTTGTCTAGCTGAGTTTTGAATACTTCTATCCCAATTGACTCTATCGTGCTAAGTACTGTGTCTTTCTAGACCCCACATCCCAGCAGGTAAATATTGTTTTCTTTTCAAAAATGTATTACGTCTTTTTTTTTTCTTTTTTTTTTTTATCAAATGCCGACAGTAAGTTCTCGTGTAAAGTGACTGCAGCGAAAAGAGTGACTTTTTTCTTTTTGTTTTATTCTTGCAAAATAAAAAATAAAACAAGTTAAAACTCCCAGACGAAACTGAGCGCGTATTTCAAGCAACTTTAAAAAAAGTGTTGACGTTATCACTTGACTTTCCGTCCTCGGAGCTCCGGCAAAGTTGCCTCGATCTGAAAATGAGAAAAAAAAATTATTTCACAAACTTAAGTTTTATTCTTTTTTTAAATCTATTTTTTAACAGAGCAAGTAAAAGACAGATAAAGTGCAATAAAAAATAAGTTAAATAAAAAAAAAAATGATATTACAGTAGAATCCCTGACAACCAGACTAAGAAGGCCTTCCGGATATGAGGAATTGGTTACAAAGTCCGGATATGAGGGGTTATATTTAGATTAAAATAAAAGAACTGAAATCAGATTTAACATTTATTTTCATTGTTTTATAGTAAACAAAATAAGCTAATGGTGAGTGAAATATAACGGAATTGATTTTAAGGAAAAATAAATAAATTATGTAATGTTAATGAAAATTCATTAAATTAATTATGCCACGTATGCAAAACAAATAATGTAACAAGGATTTTTTTAATCACTGTTGCATGATTATTCTTTCTCTTCTAATGTCATTCTTAACTTTTTCCGCATTTCGTTTTGCTTTTGTTCTTGAAATTTTTTAAACGAAAGATAATTTTTAACTCTGCGTGCGTTATTGCAATCGGCATAGCTAAATGATGGCTTTCTTTCCATAAAACTGACAACCTTTTTAATAGTTTTTTTCAATTTCAGTCAAGGTTTCATCACAATCATGAATCTCGACGCTATCTTGTTGCAGATATGTCTCGTTGTCATCCTTTCCTCTTATTCAGAAGATAAGAATTTCAAATCATTTACATATTACCCAAATAGTTCAAATATACACATCAAAATCATGTCCGGATATGCGGGATTCCGGATATGTGGCACTCCGGATATAAGGGATTCCGGATATAAGGAATTCCGGATATAAGGGATTCCGGATATGAAGGATTCCGGGTATGAAGGATTCCGGGTATAGGGGATTCCGGATATAAGGGATTCCGGGTATGAAGGATTCCGGGTATAAAGGATTCCGGGTATAGGGGATTCTAACGTATTATTTTTTAAATTATTAAATCTATTTGTAAAATACAATGATGGTGATGTAAAAAAAATGTTTTGTTGCCAAATCTAAAACAGGGTGAGACAGAGAGGACGGACGTTTTTGAAATGACAATTACTCAGTACTATGTCCAACAGGTACCATTCGGTCTGTGATGTCTTGGTATTTTTTTTCTTTTCAGTTAAAGCCATGGTGCTGTGGAAGAGCACCCCGTGTTCGCCTAAGACAGTTTCGTGAAGTATAACGAGTCTGTCACAGCAGTTCAGCGTGAGTTTCGTCACCGATTCAACATTCACCGAAACCAGGCTATTCCCACCTCTAACACAATCTTACGTTGTGTTCATGCACGTCGTACACGATGCACACTAATGAATAGAAGACCGGAGTGGGGCCAGACGAACGGTTCGTACCCCAGAAAATGTGAAACGCGTCATTCAAGCTTTGATGTGCAGCCCAAATCGCTCTGCCCCGAGGCATGCTACTGAAATTGGTATCAATAATCGTTCAGTAAGGCGTATTTTTCCTAAAAAACTGCATTTCTACGGCTAAAAATTGGTCATTGGGCAAACGGTTGAGACCAGCGGTCTATGCATATCGGCTTAACTTTGCACGTCAGATGGAATCAATTTTTGAGGCAAATGACAACCTCATTTTGTTAACGAGTGATGAAGCTCCTTTTCATCTCAATGGCATGGTGAATCAACAGAATTGTCGATTTTGGGCTCTTGAAAATTCGAGAAAATTGCACAGCCCCAAAATGACGGTCTAGTGTCATTGGTCCTTACTTTTTAAAAACCATAATGCAAAGGCTGTTACTGTGAACATAGAGATAATAAAAACTTCTCCAACGAAAACGTATTCCTATCCGATGTGTTTGGTTTTGGCAGGATGGGGCGACGGCACAAAAAGCTAAACAATCAATGGACATTCTTCGTCCTCTCTATGGTGACCGCCTCATTTCCAGGTTAGTGACACTCCTTGCCCCTCCCTCTCGGTTCCTTGATTTGTACATGTGGGATTATTTCTTTTGTGGAAACCTGAAGGCCCCACGTACATTGGACGATTTGAAGGTAAGTCATCCAAATCGGCAGAGCAATGCTGGAAAGAGTGGAGGCTAACTTCCAAGAACGGCTTCAGATATCCACCAATAAAAATAAAATATGGAACATGTTAGACAAGCTTTGCTCTGCTCGGAGGCATGCCACTGAACTTGGCGTCGATAATCTTTTCGGTAAGGCGTATTTTGCATGAAGAACTGCATTTCCATCTTTTCAAATTGGTCATTGGGCAACATTTAAGACCAGCGGCTTAACTTTGCACGTCAGATGGAATCAATTTTTGCGGCAAATGACAATCTCATTTTTAATAAGTGATGAAGCTTCCTTTACTATGACGCGTTGCTTTTAAAAAAAAGTATTTAGTACTATTGAAATCGCTACCTTTCGTTCAATTTCGCAAGCCAATCGATGAAATATGAATACGCCAATTTGTTCAGAAAAATACTGACAAAACCCCTACTTTGCGGTTTTATTGTTTCTTTAATCTAATTTTATAGAACTTCATGGTAGACAATATTTTTTTAAAACCTTTTTTTTTCTTTTTTAATAGCGAATAATAAATTCTTAAGATTCTTGTTACATAACCAAAATCTTAACGTTAAAACTTGAGTCATATTGAGATTTTCATATGAATATCATGAACAGTTTCAAACTCGTTCAGAAATATCTAAACCGTCAATTTTGGATCTGTCTATATTTCAGAGATGAGGTATTATGTACACTATTTACATTATTCGGACTATTGTCCTCATCTTTGTCACCATATTTATTACAACGTTTCGTCCCTTCAGTATCTGTCTATATTTCTGAGATGAGGTGTTATGTACACTATTTAAATTATTCGTACTATTGTCCTCATCTTTGTCGCCATATTTATTACAACGTTTCGGTCCTTCAGTATCTGTCTATATTTCTGAGATGAAAGTTATTATGTACACTATTTACATTATTCGGACTATTGCCCTCATCTTTGTCACCATATTTATTACAACGTTTCGGTCCTTCAGTATCTGTCTATATTTCAGAGATGAAGTATTATGTACACTATTTACATTATTCTGACTATTGTCCTCATCTTTGTCACCATATTTATTACAACGTTTCGGTCCTTCAGTATCTGTCTATATTTCAGAGATGAGGTATTATGTACACTATTTAAATTATTCGGACTATTGTCCTCATCTTTGTCGCTATATTTATTACAACGTTTCGTCCCTTCAGTATCTGTCTATATTTCAGAGATGAGGTATTATGTACACTATTTACATTATTCGGACTATTGTCCTCATCTTTGTCGCTATATTTATTACAACGTTTCGTCCCTTCAGTATCTGTCTATATTTCAGAGATGAGGTATTATGTACACTATTTACATTATTCGGACTATTGTCCTCATCTTTGTCGCCATATTTATTACAACGTTTCGGTCCTTCAGTATCTGTCTATATTTCAGAGATGAGGTATTATGTACACTATTTACATTATTCGGACTATTGTCCTCATCTTTGTCGCTATATTTATTACAACGTTTCGTCCCTTCAGTATCTGTCTATATTTCAGAGATGAGGTATTATGTACACTATTTACATTATTCGGACTATTGTCCTCATCTTTGTCACCATATTTATTACAACGTTTCGGTCCTTCAGTATCTGTCTATATTTCAGAGATGAGGTATTATGTACACTATTTACATTATTCGGACTATTGTCCTCATCTTTGTCGCTATATTTATTACAACGTTTCGTCCCTTCAGTATCTGTCTATATTTCTGAGATGAAGTATTATGTACACTATTTACATTATTCGGACTATTGTCCTCATCTTTGTCGCCATGTTTATTACAACGTTTCGTCCCTTCAGTATCTGTCTATATTTCTGAGATGAGGTATTATGTACACTATTTACATTATTCGGACTATTGTCCTCATCTTTGTCGCTATATTTATTACAACGTTTCGTTCCTTCAGTATCTGTCTATATTTCAGAGATGAGGTATTATGTACATTATTTACATTATTCGGACTATTGTCCTCATCTTTGTCGCCATATTTATTACAACGTTTCGGCCCTTCAGTATCTGTCTATATTTTTGAGATGAGGTATTATGTACACTATTTACATTCAGACTATTGTCCCCATCTTTGTCGCCATATTTATTACAACGTTCCGGCCATGCAATATCTGTCTATGTTTCTGAAATGAGGTATTATATACAGTGTTACACTATTGACATTCGGACTATTGTCCTCATCATTGTTGCCATATTTATTACAACGTTTCGGCCTTTCAGTATCTGTCTATATTTCTGAGATGAGGTATTATGTACATTATTTACATAATTCGGACTATTGTCCTCATCTTTGTCGCCATATTTATTACAACGTTATGGCTCTTCTGTATCTCACCATATTTCTGAGATCAGATATTATGTACATTATTTACATTATTCGGACTATTGTCCTCATCTTTGTTGCCATATTTATTACAACGTTTACGGCCCTTCAGTATCTGTGTATATTTCTGAGATGAGGTAATATGTACACTATTTAGATTGTTCAGACTATCGTCCTCAACTTTGTTGCCATATTCTTCTCAACGTTTCGACCATTGTACACTCCGGCCTTCAGGTGGTTGGAATATCGAACTGAACCCTTTATTTCACTCGCTGAGGTAGACTGTTGTCGTTTTTTATAGAATGAAATCTTGATATTGGAAATATAGGGTTCATGCTCTATTAAGATTGTATATAGTCTGTGTTGGGTGTATCGTCAGTGGTAGTACTTTGCAGCGAGGCGGTCGACTCTGCTTTACTCTGCGAAACTTGTACTAGTCCACGGCTTATATCCAACTCTCATACATGGTTCCAAGAAGTCGCATGTGCACTGCAACGGCCACACCCTGGTCAGTGGCATCGACCTGTCGGCTAGACTGTGAAGTTAGTCGGAAGGGTTTACTGAATCGACCACTGAAGGGGAACTCAACCAACCCATTTATGCCGAGCGGTCATCGGTCACTCGCCTGATTGGGCATAGGAGCTGCTCCCCTGAGGTCAGAGGCTTTACCAGTGGTCGGGGGAATTTTTGAGAGTAGGGACGGGGTAAACTCAAAATAACCGGTACAAAAAAAACCGGCAAGCCATTCTGCCACGAATGAAGCACTATTAATGACCCATGTTTAAGAAGCCCTGCTTTAGATGGCGGTCATGCAGAGAATGATGACCCATGTATAAATGATAAACATGGACCCAACAGCAAGTCAAGAGACGTTTAGCGTTCGGCACTGTAAGTAGTGACTGTGGACATTTTCTTTTCCTTTTTTTTTTTAATTGGGAAACCATTGATTGTGACAAGGGCTGTATAGCAAATATAAATGTTATTTTTTATCTGCTCTTCATGAAACCCTTACATCCAGTCATGAACTCCTTGAGTCCCGGACCCCTATAAAACTAGCCCTTCATAGACAGACAAGCAGATAGTCGCAATCTGATTGTTTTTTTACTGGACGTGCATTTATTCATACTGAATTCTCATGCACGCTGCACACACATTACTTTTCAGCCAGCCACACTTGAAAGAAATTATGGTCAATTAATCTTCACCGGTATATGAGAAGATAATCAAGCAGTGAAAATGAGAATTATCACTTGATCTTATGGAGTGGCAAAAGATGGTGGTCATGCACAGAATGATGATCCATGTTTAAATGGTAGACATGAATCCAACTGCAAGTCAAGAGACGCCTAGCGTTCGACACTAAGTAATGGCTGTGTACATTTTCTTTTCTTTTTTTTAATGGGAAACCATTGATTGAGTCAAGGGCTGTATAGCAAATATAAATGTTATTTTTTATCTGATCTTCATGAAACCCTTACATCCAGTCATGAACTCCTTGAGTACCGGACCCCTATAAAACTAGCCCTTTGCCAAACATAGTTGTGTGATAATGAACATGACAAACTCGGCTGTAATTTGAGCTTAGGTGGCTGATTATTCTTTCCAATTTGGTAACCATTAAACAATCTGTACATCCATATTGTATAACAGAAAAGGTGTAAATGTGATGTTTTGGTGAAAGGAATAGTTTAGACCTTTGTATTTTTAGTTTAGTCTCCATTTTTAAATTAACCTGAGAATGTAAACTCATTGGCTCATTTTATTTTTGTCCCCTCTAAATATTCTGTGATAATATTCTTGGGGAAGTCAGGAATCTCCTTCTTGTACAGAATGACTCTGTGAAAATTCTCATGCTTTAGAGTAGAGGTTCTTAACCTTTTTTTGAGTCATGAACTCTTTGATTCCCAGAACTAACCATTCATAGACAGACAAGCAGATAGTCGCAATCTGATTGTTTTTTCCCTGGATGTGAATTTCTCCATGCTGTATCCTCATGAACATTGCACACACATCACTTTTCAGCCAGTCACACTTGTCCCCAAAATTATCCAAAGCGCTAAAAATATGACAATTTAATTAATACCATTGCTGTAAGTTCATCTCTTCCATCTCTTCTTTTCTCAGCTATGGGTAAAATAGCAGGATAGAGTGGGTCCTGTAGCCTTGGGTGGCAACCAGTTTAGAAGAAGAAAACTCTGAATTCAAGCCATTTGTCTGGTAGGTCATGCCACTTTAGGCTAAGGCTGAAAGAGGGTAACTTCAAAAATAAATTCACCTCTGAAAGGAGAACGGGGTAACCAACATCACCTCTAGAAAAGGAACCGGCAAGCTATTGCACTATTCAGCCATGAATGTCACCATGATGCAAATTGTAATAAAAATAGCTTTAGAACTAGTGAAAAAGAGAAATTGTCAAAACACGGATAAAAAAGGGTTATACAATAAATAAA
This sequence comes from Acanthosepion lycidas, assembly GCA_963932145.1. Lineage (NCBI taxonomy): Eukaryota > Metazoa > Mollusca > Cephalopoda > Sepiida > Sepiidae > Acanthosepion > Acanthosepion lycidas. The sequence continues at coordinate 63,262,006 of OZ010609.1, read as the reverse complement.
TATACTAACTCACAGTTTAGTTTGTGTTGTTTTAAGTGGGTCGTTCGATGCTTCGACGTTGCCTTGCCTCAAAGGGGTAAGGGATGTCGTCATGTTATATAAAAATGTTGCTGTTCTGGCGTCTACCGATTTGGAGGTTCGAGCTGGCATATCTCAGTTGTCTGGCTATCTATTGAATCTTTTTTTCACACAACAGGACTGCAAATTAATTCTTTTGTGTTTACTTCAAGTCAACTGCGATTGGTTAAAAATCTTTTTTGTGTCAGGTGACCTGCCCTTTTCTACGTCAGAGCAAATTTCTATTTTTAGTTCTTTTCTACTTGAGCTTACCGGATTGTCACGAATTTGCCCGGTCGTATTTCATTTTAGAAAACGAACCAAACACCACGGTCGTCGAACAACTCTGAACAACAATTTTATGCAAAAAATATTTACTTTTTTTTTTTTAATACACTTAATGCAGTTGCGAAATTTAATCACTGTTGTGACCAAGTAATTGGTTAAGAAATAACAAAACAAGAGATTGCAGATAAATAGTGTATTAAACGTAGATACAACAGAAGACTTGGGAGTGTGTATCGGTTGACCAGCGTTCAGTCTATGTCACTGTTAATATTTAACAGCCCACACCCCACGAAGGATATATGTGGCACAAAGCCGAGTTTAACGTGGGTCATCCGAGCCCGTAAGCTCGGCTAAAAAATCCCGGTAGAACCAGCATAAACGGGTTCGAGTCTGTTTACCTCGTCCGGATTACTCTGCCAAAAACAGTGTGTTTGACAGGAGCTGCGAACAGCCTCAGTAGAACAGTGAGTCACTATTAATATTTAACAGACCCCCCTCCTCCCACGAGCGATGTATGTGGCCCAAGGCCGAATTTATCGTGGGTTCTCCGAGCCCGTAGGCTCGTCCAAAAATATTCCCTTAAAACCCGCGTGTTCAAGGTCTGTCTACCTCCCCGGTCGAAATTCCTCTCTGCCAAAAACAGAGTTCGACAGGAGATGCGAACAGCCGCAGTAGAGCAGTGTTTGTATCTGTTAATATTTAACAGCCCCTACACCAGGGTGTATGTGGCACAAGGCCGAGTTTAACGTGGGTACATCGAGCCCGTAGGCTCGGCCAAAAATATTCCCTTTGAACCCGTATAAACCGGTTCAGGGCCTGTCTACCTCCCAAGACGAATCATTTCCCTGCGGTAAAGCTTCGTCCGAGTTCCTCTCTACCGAGGCGGAGAATTTGACAGTTGAACAATCTATGTGACTGTTAATATTTAACAGCCGACCCACGAGGGTGTATGTGGCACAAGCCTGGTTTATTGTGGGTTCTCCGAGCCCGTAGGCTCGCCCAAAAATATTCCCTTTGAACCGGCCTAAACGGGTTCAGGGTCTGTCCACCTCCCCGGACGAAACCCTTCTCCCGCGACAAAGCCCCCTCCGAGCTCCTCTATGCCGAGACAGAGAGTTCGACAGCTGAAAAATCTATTCGACTGTTATATTTGACAGTCCGCCGACAAGGAATGTATGTGGCACAAGGCCGAGTTTAACGTGGGTTTCTCCGAGCCCGTAGGCTCGGCCAAAAATATTCCCTTTGAATCCGCCTAAACGGGTTCAGGGACTGTCTACCTACGGCAAAGCTTCGTCCGAGTTCCTCTCTACCGAGGCAGAGAGTTGGACAGTTGAACAATCTATTCGACTGTTCACCCGAGGTGTACTATCCTACTATTTTTATAGTAAGTGGAAGAGTCCACAATAGACTCATTAGAGGGGAGACACCACAACAATCACATAGATCTTTATGTTTCTTCTTCTTGATGTCTTTCAGGAATTGGGCGAACATGGCTCTCCACAACCTCCCGCTTTTGTTACTCTAAATAACATTTACCCCCTTACCATATCTTTTTGTTCTGGTTCTGCTATATATATAGGCTTCTTTTTTATGTGCCATGTCCTTTCAGGACGTTGGCGAACATAGCTCTCCACAACTTTTGTTTCTTGAAATATTGTCCTTTCATCTTTGATCTTTGTTTAAGTTTTTCCATTCACTCGATTCTTTTTCTATGTGCTTTGACTATTCATAACGTGGGCGAGCAAAGCTCTCCGCAACTTCCCGCCTTTCAATTCTCGAAATAACTTTGCCATTTTACAATTACTTTTTGTCCACGTTCTGCCATCTATTGGCTTCTTTTTTTATATGCCATGTCTTTTCATGACGTTAGCGATCATGGTTCTCCATGACTTCCCGTCCTTTGTTTCACGAAATATTATCATTTCACCATTACTCTTTGTCCAAATTCTTTCTTTCATTCGCTTCTTTTTTTTTATTTCCCATGTCTGTTTTTTCTTCAGCTAGTTTTGATGTCTTTTATGTTGAACTTTTTTTTCTGCCATGCAACTTCGAAAAAGTTTCTTCAAGACTTGGTAATGAGTTGTTTTGTCTTTCAAGACAACTATTTGATCCAGTTTAGAAATGCGCACAAACACGAATTTTGTCATTTTTTCCTTTACGTACACTGCTGGTGCAGCCCATTTCAAATAGTTAATGTTCTGCAATACACCAATTCTTTCTAGCCTGTCCAACTCTTCCTTTACTTGTTTTAATGCTGCGAATGGTACGCTTCGTTTCGGCTGAAATACTGGCATCAAACCTGTTTTTACTTGAAAATTCGCCTTGAATTTTGAAAACCGACCCAGTTCATTTTACAGAGCATCAAGAAAACATTTTTTTTAATTCTTCCTTCGCTGTGTCTTTTCAAATTTGTCGTTTATCCACTTACATATTTACAATAAGCGTTTATCGACAAATTGCAGAAATCGAATAATTCCATTCAGTCCGTACCGAATAGATTTGTCGCATTTCTTAGAAGATAAGCTTTTGCTTTTAACTGCTTGTTTCGAAAATATACATCACATGTTAATTCTCCCAAACTCGCCAGAAATTGAAGTTGCGACTTTGTAAGATCTTGTTAACAAAGGTTTTCCAATTCCTTTCCATGTGGTTTCATTTACTATTGAAATGTCACTACCAGGATCTAGTAACATATTTACTCTCACGTTATTGATTTGCATGTTCACAAATTTTTCTTTTGTTTCGTGTGCGTATTATTTCCGTGACAATATTGTCTATTAAATTTTTCTTGGTTTAGTTCTACGGTATGATTTGATATGTCCCTTTTTATCAGAGCATTCTGCATTTTTACATGGACAGTCTTTTCGAAGATGTAATTTTCCACATCTACAATGTTTTATATTTTTTTGTGTAACTTTCCTTAGCTTTTTACCGATGCACATTCTATATTCTTTTTTTTTTTTCACTATCATGCTTCAGACTTAGCATTATTTGGTAATGGTCCACTATTTCTTGTACTGTAAAGATATTATTATGTTCAATCTTTTGCCAAAATTTTTGTTCGTACTTCAGCATTTTCCCCACGAAAATTAATGCCTGGAAAATATCCCATTCTTTGTTGACGGTACCCGCATACGTGACTAAATTCTCATCTTTTTTTTAGTTAAATTCATGCACCTCCAATGAGCATGGAACAGAGAGAACTTGTCAATAAAAAATTTCGTCAGAATGTGTACTGTGTCTTCAAACCCTATTTCACCTGGTTTTCTCGGTAAAATATAATTGCAGTACTTTTCGTATTCTATTGAAATTATTTTTCTTAACAACAACTTTCCCAGCCACTGCATTTCTGACTAAATATTTCTTCATGTCTGCGAAAATACACAACAGAAGCCAGTCCGTCATCAGGATTGTATACGAATTCTGATACGGTGTTTTTCACCGCGTCTGGCCTAAGAGATGTTGAAGTATATTGTTTCAAAACTACTTCCAACAACTCTTGTTGTTGATTTTGCAACTGTAGCAATTGTTGGGTATTTTATTGTTGTTGCTTCTGTTGCTGTTGAGTTTCAACTATTCAAGCCCAAATTTTCTCTATCTCTGCAAGAATTTTTTTTTAAACCAACACGATTGAAATTCTTACAACTCCCGTTGCTCACGCATGAGTTTCAAAAACCTGGTCGCCCACTATTATAACACCAGTTATAATGTTCAAGTTCCTCGCCAACTATTGTAACTCTATTTATAATGTCACAATTTTTATCCCGCGCTTGTGTTCGAGTACCATCGTCGACAGCTATTATGACTCTCTTTTGTAAGGTTATTGTTATAACACACATCCATACTTAGTATAACGTGATTCCTTCTCTATACGTATTCTAATACGTAATGCTTAAGCTATACTATAGTTAGTATGAAGACTGACACCAATACAACCACTGCCCAAGACCTCATACCGTGGAACTCTTTATATTATTGGACGAGAGTTCATAGAGTCATTAGGGGTGTACTCTTTATTCAACCATACTATTGATTTCTATTACTATCATTTAAAATACTGGGTGTCCCAAAATAATGTATACACTCTTTAAATATTAATAGTTAATAATACATTACCGTGATGCGAGAACTTATATGAATGAAAATATTCAAAACAGATGGATTGGAAGAAGAGGGACTGTTGAATACCCACCTAGATCACCAGATTTGACACCCTTGAGTTTCTTTTAGTGGGAGTTTCTAAAAGACAAAGTTTACAGCAGGAAACATGAAACAATTGCTGAAATGAGAGTAGCAATTGAAGAAGAATGTGCTCAAATACCAGAGGAAATGATACTGGACGTTTGTAGGTCTATTTCTTCAAGATATGAAAAGTGTATTGAACAGAACGGCAACCATTTTGAGCACTTGATGTGAACTCATCATTATATGAACATTCTGCCATTGCCCCAAGTAGCTTTTATCTCATTAAAGTTAATTTTCTGTTTTTGTATATTTTACTCTCAAATTCTTTAAATGTGTATTCTTTCTCGTGTATTAATCTTATTTACAAGTCAAAATACATAAACTAAATAAGTTATAACGATTCAAAGAGTGTATACATTATTTTGGGACATCCTGTATATAATAATAATTCTTAAAGTTGTACATATGATAACGAACTGTAAAATATATGCAAGTTATGACGGGTAAATTGTCGACATTTTACATTTTTAATTTCGCGCATGCGCTTTGTTTGTTTTTGATTTTATCAACTGCATAGTATAGTAGGGTCAGTTGGGCACCGCCTGTGTGAAAAAGAGCACCATGATGCAATTCACTCAGCTAGAAATTTAGAAATGGCATGCTGTACTGATTGGCATTCGGTCTATTCATCTTCCCACAGAGCTTCAGACTTAATACGAGGGCTAAATCAAGCACTTTGAGGAGTTAGTGCTGCAACGGGTCAAGAGGGTGGCTGCTGGAAGACTATATGCCTGACAATAGGATTCTGCACCATGCCACATAAGCATGAGGACCCAGTCATGGCTGTCAGACAATTTCTGTTACCCTTACATCTGGTCACCTAACTCCCTAGACTACAACCCCCTTGATTGTTAGAGACCAAGCAAGAGACCAACACAACTCCTTGTAATACTAAAGATGAATTGAATGCAAAGATTATGGAAGCATTCACCAACTTAAACGAGGAAAGCGCCAGGGAATAGTTACAGGAGACTCAGAAGTCGTCTGGAGGCCATGATTAAAGCCAATGGTGATTTTATTGAATAAATTTACCCTTTAGTATTTCAAGATATCTTTGTGCAATTTTCATAAATACCAGCGTTAAAATGAGATGTCAGTGTTATTTTCATTTTTGCGTAATTTAGACGACAATTTATCCATCGCAAGCTGTATATATGTTTATGGGTATATATATATATATATATATATATATATATATATATATATATATATTAAAGACAAGTTGAAAAGCAACTTGTCAGCAGTCAGTATACCACATAACACCCTTGAGCGCTTAGCCTTGGAGCGGTTGAGCAAGATCTAAAAGGTCAGCCAATCTAACAGTGACCTCATCTCACAATCCTCACAGTTGCTCCATATGTGGCCTCCTTTGTAAATCACTAGCGGGTCTTAAATGCCACTTAAGATTTTTTCGCACAAACTTTCATAACTGAATCAATAAGCTGTCAGATCGTCATACGTCGAAACCGACGGGAGAGTCCATTATATATATTTCTCGAGTCTGGTTCTTTCCAACACATTTTACCTAAACAATCAACTTACTTCCGATATATTGATGATGCTCTATTTATATGTCCCCGTAGTACCAAATTATCAGATCTTGTAGATAAACTAAACAAAGTCGTACTCATAATAGAATTTACATACGGAATAGAAAAATACTCTACCTTTCTCAGACATGTTACACCGAGTTGATAACAGCTTAAAACTTAGTGTCCACCAAACATCAACCAATAAAAATGACTTAATCAACTTCTATTCCCATCATAACAACAAAGTAAAATCCGTAATGATTACTGGATACTATTTAAGAGCACTCAGAATTTGCAGCCCTCAATATTTACACGAAGAGGAGAAATACCCTAATTATTTCATATTCAATGCAAAATAAAAGCCTCATAAAAGATTCCAAAATAGAAAAGCTGTCCCTCCTGACAAAATCAACGAACCAAAAAAATATATTATTCTACCCACTAACTCTATCACAACTACAAACAAAATAAAATTTATCTAAGCTCAACCCGATGACGATAAACTACATTCGCGTCCTGGGTAAGACGATAAACTAATTCTGGTGTTGCCTGGTCCACCCTGACCCGAGGTGGTAGAACCTGTTAGGGTCCCAACTATGATCAAATGGTTAACCACCAAACTGGGTTCAAAACACCATGAAAGTGTAAAAATAGGTTTTAATACCAGCAATATATTATTACCAGCAATACCGTTTTGAAGAAAATAAATATTACCAGCAATACATTCTTTTAGGAAAAACATATTACTAGCAATACAGCAAAAAAAAAAAAAAATCATGTTGTCATTAAATAACCCATTGAGGTTGATATGCCGTAAAACAAAAACTAAACCAAACCAAACATAAGCTCAACATAAAATCAAAAACTTAATCAATAAAAACAAAACAAGCCAAAACTTGAAGGACGACTCTACTTTATCAAATGCAGAAACCTCAAGAAGTTTACAAAAGAGACTATATGAACATAAAAGGAACATTTTAAAGAACAACAAACAAAACGCATTACTTGTTCACCGTAACGAAACTGACCACAATTTTGAGATAGGGAATGCTACTTAGATTAAAAGAGAAAATAATCCATTAATTTTTGAAAGTGTCTTGATCGCTCACTCAGCCACGGTAAGTTTGCATCCGGGCTCTTACAACGTATCATCATTCTTGATAAATTTTCTGTTGTCACAATGTGGGGTAGTCAGAGAGAAAATTGAGAAAATTGAGTTAAAGAAAAAAAAATGAAAGAAAAATACGGATAAATTTGATTAGATTGAAAAAAAAAACATTATCTCTATAAAAAAAATATTCTTCCAAAAATTTTGAAACTACCAGCATCTCCCGTTTCGTGCGCATGTGTAGACACGACATTATCAGCAAAGTTCAGTCTGATGATATCTTAACTGATGAAACGCGTCACCAAAACGTTTTTCCAATTTGTCATGCTCTCTCTCTCTCTCTCTCTCTCTTTCTACACACACACACATATATATATATATGGATTCTGTGTACGCCGATGACGTATCCATTTTCGTGTCGTGCCGTCGAGACATTAAGGGGGTATAGACGGCGCTTGAACAGTACGAGAAGATGACAGGGGGCAAGATTAACAATAGCAAGACTTCGGGCTTGCGCCAAGGTGCCTGGAAGGGACCCTTTAGTTGGACTAATGGACCCGCCCGCATTTACGGAGTGTGGTTCGGGCCCGGACTCCAGCTGAAGAAGAATTGGTCAGAAGTACTGGCAAAGGTCGGAGCGTCGGTCCGGACTTGGCTCCGAAGGAGGTTGTCCTTAATGGGTAGGGCTGAGGCATGTGTCACATATGTCTTGCCCCTCATCCCTTACCGCCTGGCTGTTCTTCCTCTTTGCAGAACCCGTATGCAAGCGATCGAGCGTTTGTTGATCACCCTCTTGTGGAGTGGTCGCAAATATTGGGTTTGTAAAGAAGCCTGTTACCAGTGTCCATGTCATGGGGGGGTGGGATTGCCACACCTGGAGAGTCATTGCCATGCTTCAAGGTTGGCTTTCCTACGCCTCGTTTTGACGGAGGGCTCGTTATTTCCACGGGGTGTTAGGGGCGCCTTCCCTAGCCTGACAATCACCATTTTTGGGAGTAAGCGTCGCCTCGGTCATGGAAGGTTGTCGAGTTTCCTCAGCGAGTGTCGATCGGCCTTGGATGTCATTCCTCGGTCCAGTGACCTTTCTCGGCCTCGGAGACTATTGTATCATGAATTAGTGGAGGGGGTCGCGAAGGATCCTCTGTGTGGCCGACTAGGCTTTCGCTCCTTTTGGTCCTGGGTGCCAGCGGCGGATTATCTCAGCAACTCTGACCTTCACGGTTAGGACACACCATCCCACGCGCATTGTAGCGAACCGCCCTCATTCTCTTTGTATCCCTTTGATGAGATGTAAGTTCCACTCGAGCAGCTTCATCCCGCTAAACGTTACCTTGTTGAATCGACTCCCAAGAGGATGCTTCCCCGATCACTACAATCTTAACCTGTTCAAGTCTGGGGTTAACCGTTATCTTCTACAGATATCTGCATAAATTATTCCTCTTATTCTATAACGCTCTACTTTGAGTGCCCCTCGGTGCTTGTACAGGGTGAACATCAACATTTTATGCAGTTAGCGCATTTTTGTGCCGCTCTGGTCACCATTGCCCTCCTTCTTACAATTGTGGTTCATGGTGACATTCAAAGCAGAATAATGCAATGGCTTCTTTTTGCACCGGGGATATTGAGGCTACCCCGTTCATCCTTTCAGAGGTGAATTTGTTTTTGTGGTTATCGTCTTCTAGACTTTATCTAAAAAGGCAGGACTTACAAGGCAGCAGCTGGTTTGAATAGTATTCCATCTCCTAGACTGGTTGCCACCCAAGGCTATAGGACCCAGTCTGTCCTGCTATTTTACCCATTGCTAGGAGGAGGAGAGATGGAGTCACACCTTTTCCAAAGGAATTAGCACGTAAGTGAATGTAATGTACTCGACTATAATTCGAACTCATTTCCCCAATTCCTCAGTCCAAACCGGGAAGCATTGCTCTATCGTGCTTCTTGACAGGATGAACATCATTGTAAAATAAAATAAAATGAAATAAAATAGATTAAGATAAAATAAATTAAATTAAAATAAAATAAAATAAAATAAAATGAAAGAATAAAATAAAATAAAATAAGAAAATAATATAAAATGAAATAAAATAGATTAAAATAAAATAAAATAAAAAAATAATAAAATAAAATAGATTAAAATAAAATAAAATAGATTAAAATAAAATAAAATAAAATGAGAAAATAAAATAATAGAATAAAATAAAATAGATTAAAATAAAATAAAATAAAATAAGAAAATAAAATAATGGAATAAAATAAAATAGATTAAAATAAAATAAAATAAAATAAAATAAAGTAAAATAGATTAAAATAAAATAAAATAAGAAAATAAAATTATAGAATAAAATGAAATAAAATAAAATAGATTAAAATAAAATAAAATAAAATAAAATAAAATAAAATAGATTAAAATAAAATAAAATAAAATAAAATAAAGTAAAATAGATTAAAATAAAATAAAATAAGAAAATAAAATTATAGAATAAAATGAAATAAAATAAAATAGATTAAAATAAAATAAAATAAAATAAAATAAAATAAAATAGATTAAAATAAAATAAAATAAAATAAAATAAAGTAAAATAGATTAAAATAAAATAAAATAAAATAAAATAAAGTAAAATAGATTAAAATAAAATAAAATAAGAAAATAAAATTATAGAATAAAATGAAATAAAATAAAATAGATTAAAATAAAATAAAATAAAATAAAATAAAATAAAATAGATTAAAATAAAATAAAATAAAATAAAATAAAGTAAAATAGATTAAAATAAAATAAAATAAGAAAATAAAATTATAGAATAAAATGAAATAAAATAAAATAGATTAAAATAAAATAGAATAAAATAAAATAAAATAAAATAGATTAAAATAAAATAAAATAAAATAAGAAAATAAAATAATGAAATAAAATAAAATAGATTAACATAAAATAAAGTAAAATAGATTAAAATATTAGGTTGGTGCAAAAATAATGACGTAATAATGTCGTTTTTTGACGTTAAAAAATACGCCAAAAAACGACATCATTACGTCATTATTTTTGCACCAACCTAATAAAATGAAATAGATTAAAATAAAATAAAATAGTTTCTTCAAGTGGAGAACAAGTGTTTTCTGGAAATGAGAGGCGTTACTTTTTTAGCTATGCATTTTTCGTAGTAAAATAATTTGCGACGTATTCATGTTGTAAACAAAATACCAGAGGAAGTTATAAATAAACAGAGAAACATTTTTCCCGCAATAAGACAACCCGCAAACAAACTTTGACCTCTTTCCATACGAAGACATTAAGGCGGCTAAATACTTTAAAAGATGAAGATAATATACCCCACACTCACGCACCGGTCCTGTCACAAGGCGTGGAATTAAATTCAGTTTTACTTTCTATTTATGTCTGTGAATTCTTATTTCTATTCAATGGTTTTTTCTTCCGGACAAAAGGGCTGAAAAATACTTGGCAAGATTTGTTTGTAATTTAACTGTTATTTTTTTATATTGAAAAGCAGCATTTTAATTGTGAGAAAGAAACCTCGTATAAAATTCTAATTTATTCACACGCCAAATGTAATGGTAATATGTAATATCGGTCCGCCGATATGTCAGTAAATGCAAGACAATCGCCTTACAGTTGAAAAAGAGACTTGAAGCAACAGAAACAAAGAAAAGTGCATTGAACTGTTACGTAATATCAGTCCTCCTATATGGCAGTGAATGCTGGACAATCTCCTCACAGATGAAGAAGAGACTTGAAACAAGAGAAACAAAGAAAAGTGTACTGAACTGTTACGTAATATCAGTCCTCCTATATGGCAGTGAATGCTGGACAATCTCCTCACAGATGAAGAAGAGACTTGAAACAACAGAAAGAAAGAAAAGTGCATTGAACTGTTACGTAATATCAGTCCGCCGATATGTCAGTAAATGCAAGACAATCGCCTTACAGTTGAAAAAGAGACTTGAAGCAACAGAAACAAAGAAAAGTGCATTGAACTGTTACGTAATATCAGTCCTCCTATATGTCAGTGAATGCTGGACAATCTCCTCACAGATGAAGAAGAGACTTGAAACAACAGAAAGAAAGAAAAGTGCATTGAACTGTTACGTAATATCAGTCCGCCGATATGTCAGTAAATGCAAGACAATCGCCTTACAGTTGAAAAAGAGACTTGAAGCAACAGAAACAAAGAAAAGTGCATTGAACTGTTACGTAATATCAGTCCTCCTATATGTCAGTGAATGCTGGACAATCTCCTCACAGATGAAGAAGAGACTTGAAACAACAGAAAGAAAGAAAAGTGCATTGAACTGTTACGTAATATCAGTCCTCCTATATGGCAGTGAATGCTGGACAATCTCCTCACAGATGAAGAAGAGACTTGAAGCAACAGAAACAAAGAAAAGAGTACTGAACTGTTACGTAATATCAGTCCTCCTATATGGCAGTGAATGCTGGACAATCTCCTCACAGATGAAGAAGAGACTTGAAACAACAGAAAGAAAGAAAAGTGTACTGAACTGTTACGTAATATCAGTCCTCCTATGTGACAATCTCCTTCACTCCCATTTTCTGTAAAACGTCTTCTTTACTCATATGTTCGGTCCATCGTATTCTCAGCATCCTTCTGTCGAACCACATTTCTGTTGCTTCAAGTCTCTTCTTCATCTTTTAGTACTCATTTCTTTGTTTCTAACGAAATTTTTCATTTTCTTAATACTTTGCTTCGCTTCGGGAAGACAACTTTTCGCTATCACAATATTATCAATACTACTATTACGCAACAGTTCAGTACTCTTTTCTTTGTTATGAACATAATAGATACAAAAATTATCCGTACGCTGCAGCTAATATAGCCTTTATGAGTAGCGGCCTGAGTAAACGCTTTCTGTAGTTATGAACTATTATTTACTTGCGAACTATTGTCCCTATCTTTGTTGTTATTATCACGCCGTTAAAACAGTTGTTCCCTTCGGTTTTCATTTTAATTGATCTGTGTAACCAGCAGGGGATTCTGAACTGAATCCTTTGTTTAATCTAAGTGAGTAGATCGTTATCTTTCCACTGCCCATGTCTAGGTATATCTCGTCTAGTTCTTATTTAATAAGGTTTACTTACTGCTAGTCCTGTTTCCACAGAGTTCAAGTATACACTGCCCAACCCAGGGATTGAACTCGCAATAAGAATGTCATCAAATTATCGAATCGTCGATTTAATCGATTAGGTTATTTTATCAATAATCGCATGGATTATTTTCGTTCGCCAAAAGAATCTTCAGTTCGAAATTTCTTGGAGGTTACCCGGATTGACATACACCTGATGAAGGCCGGAGTGCACAACGGCCGAAACGTTGTTCACATGGAAACGACGTAAATAATGATGACTCCTCATCCCAGAAATTTAGACGAAAGTTATTAACTAATTTATTACAAATTTATTTCGGCTTATTGGTCCATTCTTTGAAAGCAAATTTATTTCAGCCTATTGGTCTGTTCTTTGAAAGCAAATTTATTTGGCCTACTAGTTTACTCTTTGAAAGCAAGTTTCTTTCGACCTATTGGTCTATTCATTAAAGCAAATTTATTTCGGTCTATTGGTCTATTCTTTGAAAGCAAATTTATTTCAGCCTATTGTTCTGATCTTTGAAAGGAAATTTATTTCGTCCTATTGGTCTATTCTTTAAAGCAAATTTATTTCAGCCTATTGGTCTGTTCTTTGAAAGCAAATTTATTTCAGCCTATTAGTGTATTATTTGAAAGCAAATTTCTTTCGGCCTATCGCTCTATTTTTTGAAAGAAAATCACTGTAACTCAGTTAAATCTGAATCTTGGGCAAACCTTCTTCTATTGGCGTCAGATCTTACTCATTGCAGGCCATAGTAAAACATTGATCTTGTTGCTTTGAATCAATTCTACCCTTTTGTATTTAGGTTTATTGATTCCACCGAAGGATAGTGAGGATTCCAGTGACGCAGAATTCTTAAGGAAGAGAGAATCAAAGGAATACATAAAATCAGAAGGACACAGCTGAATCATTTTAAGCACACAAGGAAGAAGGAAAAAAGCAAGTTAAACACCCACATGACATAAAGATTGAGAAAGTTATCTGCCACCTACCTAACTAACTAGCTTGTGCGAATGAATGGCAAAACTACAACAAAAGGAAAACCGTTACTAAAATCTACAATGGATAGGAAGTTGTGGAGAGCTATGATCACCTACGCCCTGAAAGGACACGTCACATAAAAGAAGTAGATCATATTTGAAAGTGGAACGCTATCTTTCAGATTTAAAAAAATATCATTACTTGCATTATTTACAGTATTCGAACTGTTATCCTCATCTTCATTGCCATATTCACAACGTTTCAGCCTCTATATCTCTGAGATGAGGTATTGTAATTATTTTTATCAGTTACATTGTTAGGACTGTTGCCCTCATCTTTATTGCCATATTAAAGACGTTTCGGTCGTTGTACGCTCCAGCCTTCTTCAGGTGATTGGAATTTCGAACTGAACCCTTTATTTTGTCCACCGGGGTAGGTTGTTTAGTTCCGCGTGTCATGCCTCTTCCGCAATATCTCAGTTATCTCCCTTTAATAACTCTCTGAGGACACATGGCCCAGTGGATAAAAGGGTTGGTTGGGTCCAGTGATTTAGCCTAAAGAGATGCGAGTTCAATACCTGGCTACTGCAATGGTGACCAAAAACTTGGAGTGTTGAGTTCAAATGAGATAACTGAGACATCCGGAAAAGGCATGGCACGTGGAACTAGAGCAATCTAGTTCTAGCGGGCGGGCGAAAGGGTTCATTTCGAAATTCCAATCACCTGTAAAAGGCCGGAGATTTAACACTACTGTCCAAATAGAGTCGAGTTTTGTACTGGAGACTTTTATATGTGCCTTGCGTGATTAGACGATCATGTGTCTTTCGATACATGACTGACGAGGCAGATTTTTTTCCGCAGTAGGTTGCCATTTCTTTCTGATGTAGACCAGTTGCCATGCAAGGGTACAGAACCCGGCCTGTCCTGCTATTTACCCATAGCTGGAGGGAGAAGAAGAGAATTCATACCTTTTCCAAGGGTATTAGCACCTAAGTGAATGTAATGGATTCGACTGGAATTCGAACTCGGCTCTTCGATTCCTCAAACTGAGCCGCTATCCATTACTACTTTTTCACGCTGTAGGTTGCCATTTCTTTCTGCGGTACACCAGTTGCCATCCAAGGCTATAGAACTATAGCTGGTGGGAGAAGAAGAGGCAGATTTTTTCATGCAATAGGTTGCCAATTCTTTCGGCGGTAGACCAGTTGCCACCCAAGGCTATAGAACCCGGTCTGCTATCACTGGGGGGGGGGAAGAAGAGCTGTTATACCTTTCCCAAGGGTATTAGTACGTAATTCCCCGATCCGGCAATCCGAGATCTTATCCATTACACCACAGTGCCTCCTCTACATTTTATACACTATAGTAGACTTTTATTTGGTTTGGTTTGGTTTGTTTTACGGCATATCAAACTCATTGGGTTATTTAATGCCGACAAAATTTTTATTGCTGGTAATATGTTTTTCTTCAAAAATCTATTTCTGGGAATATTTTTCCTTGACAAAATCTATAGCCGGTCATATTTTTTTCAAAGAATGTATAGCTGTTTGTATTGCTGGTATTTTTTCTTTTAAAGTATTGCTGATTTCCTTAAAAAAAATATTGCTGGTAATATTTTTTTTATTACAAAGTATTTCTGGTATTAAAACCTATTTTTACACAAATTTTCCCATAGCTGAGACCCTAACAGGTGCTACCACCCCGGGTCAGCGTGGACCTGGGAACACCAGCAATTAAGAAGTGTTTCTATGCTTCTTAAAACCTCCTAATCAGAGGCCTTGATGTTGGACGTAGTTTATCGTCTTACCCAGGACGTGGAGTAGACTTTTATACAGTACATTTTATACTTTAAATTGTATACTGTACAGTCGATTTTTATATAGTACATTTATACTGTACAGTCGACTTTATAAAATGTACATAATAACGTACATAAAATGTACATAATCTCTATCTATAAAAGGCAGGATGTGTGTGTGTGTAACGAATGCACAGCCCCAATTTTCGACGGATTTGCACCAAAATTTACATGCACATGCCCCAAGTTAGCAGGAATGCCAAGACCGACTTTGCATTTCTCAACTCCCATAGATAGTGTAAATAATCGATTTTTTCATGCATCTACGGCAGTTTTCATGTAGTTTGCGGCCATTTTCTACTGGCCAGAGTGAGAGCCTATAGCTGGCTGCCACGAATAGGCAGGAAGATTCTATTGGCCAGCGTGAGAGTCAACAGCTGACTGACACGAATTTTAACTAGCATGCAAAAGAATCGATAGCTGCATTCGTCACAAGTGGTAAAAATTTAAATCTGCATGTCACTTTACTCCAATTGGCTCATTCGCTTGCTTAAAATCAACGTTGATTCTGATTCCGCAGAACTGGGTTGGGTGTGAAAAA
>OZ010609.1:63223775-63241275 GCA_963932145.1 Acanthosepion lycidas | reverse complement strand
TTAATCGGTTCGACACTTTGTTATTCCGTAACCCAATCCATTCGACGCTTTGTTCGTTCGCTACTTAATTCGTTCGACACTTTCTTCGTTTGCTACTTAATCCGTTCGACACTTTCTTCATTCGATACTTAATCCGTTCGACACTTTCTTCGTTTGCTACTTAATCCGTTCGACACTTTCTTCGTTTGCTACTTAATCCGTTCGACACTTTCTTCATTCGATACTTAATCCGTTCGACACTTTCTTCGTTTGCTACTTAATCCATTCGACACTTTGTTCGTTCGTTACCAAATCCATTCGACACTTTGTTCGTTCGCTACTTAATCCGTTCGACACTTTCTTCGTTTGCTACTTAATCCGTTCGACACTTTCTTCATTCGATACTTAATCCGTTCGACACTTTCTTCGTTTGCTACTTAATCCGTTCGACACTTTCTTCGTTTGCTACTTAATCCGTTCGACACTTTCTTCGTTTGCTACTTAATCCATTCGACACATTATTCGTTCGTTACTTAATCCATTCGACGCTTTGTTCGTTCTTTCGTTACTTAATCCATTTGACACTTTCTTCATTCACTACTTAATCCGTTCGACACTTTGTTTAACATTTTGTCCCTTCATCATTTTCTCCTTCGACCCCCCCCCCCCGCTGTCTACGCACGGGACTAAGAAGACATGGGTCAGATTTACACTGGATATAAAATGGCAAACGTTGGTCTGGTTAATACTCAAGTCATAAATTTAAATTTAATTCCAGTTTAGACTTAAGTTCAAAAGTTAGTCATTGGTTTGATTTCTACCCGATTCTGCAAGTATCCACTTGAAATGTCACTCAGTACAGCGCTCTGGTAATCTCCTAAAAGCAGTGATGTGATACCCAGAGAGTATCGAACTCGTTACTCTAATGGCTTGACCTGTAAGATGAGCCGACGCATTAAAATACCGTTTCTTCGTAAACACGTATTAATCCGACAAAAGCCGGACCAGTGCAGCATCAAGTGAGGCTCATACGCGCTCTGGTCAACAAGCTTATTAACCAGACCGCTACGACATGGACCCTAAAAAAAATATTAAAGCAAGTTAGCTTCGTCTAGAAAAAAGAAGGAGCCTTGTGAGGAATTGGCGAGAGCATTGATTTTTCGACCAGATTTGTAAGCATTGTGCTACGGTAAGCCCCCATGGATTGGGTCATGGTGACCGATTGGCAAAAATGTTCTCAAAGAAATGAGACCTTGACAAACAAGTTTTGTTAGAGTTTATTTTTGTAAGACTAACGACAAATGATTTCCATTTCAGTTTGATTCATAATTTCTTATCGACGTGTTTCTTTATTTTTCATCAGAATAACATAGATAGATAGATAGATAGATAGATAGATAGACGAACAGTCAGAGATAGATACGAACAGACTGACGTAGATATATAGATACGAACAGATAGACACGAACAGATAGATAGATAGACAGATAGATACGAATAGACATAGATAGATAGATAGATAGATAGATAGATAGATAGATAGATAGATAGATAGATAGACGAACAGTCAGAGATTGACACGAACAGACTGACGTAGATAGATAGATAAATAGATAGATAGACACGAACAGATAGACAGAGAGACACGAAGATAGATAGATAGATAGATGAACAGTCAGAGATAGATACGAACAGACCGACGTAGATAGATAGATAGGAACAGATAGACACGAACAGATAGATAGATAGATAGATAGATAGATAGATAGATAGATAGATACGAACAGACTGACATAGATGGATAGATAGATAGATAGATAAATAGATAGATAGATAGATAGATACGAACAGACTGACATAGATAGATAGATAGATACGAACAGACTGACATAGATAGATAGATAGATAGATAGATAGATAGATAGATAGATAGATAGATAGATACGAACAGACTGACATAGATGGATAGATAGATAGATACGAACAGACTGATATAGATAGATAGATAGATAGATAGATAGATAGATAGATAGATAGATACGAACAGACTGACATAGATGGATAGATAGATAGATACGAACAGATTGACATAGATAGATAGATAGATAGATACGAACAGATTGACGTAGATAGATAGATAGATACGAACAGATTGACATAGATAGATAGATAGATACGAATAGATTGACGTAGATAGATAGGTAGATAGATAGACAGACACACAGGCATGAACAGATAGACAAATAGAGAAAGAGTTTGCTAGATAGATAGAAAAAATGTATGTTTTATCATTTCCTGTCAACTGGTTTCTTTTTTTTTTATCAGACTGGCATAAATACATAGATCCGAACAGATATATATATATATATATATATATAGCACCCGCAACTCAGGGTCAAATCCTTGGTCACGGTCACGAGTTAATATCTAACTCCTTCTGCCGCCGCGTACACTCGTTGGTGTAACCACATTTATTGGTCTGGTCCCTAGGGTCTTAGGACGACTTTTTCATCACTGGGCTAACTCTACGCTGGTCAATACTGACGCAGGTTCAAGCTGGTTATTGTGTTCTTGATCTCAGAACAGTGGACGATCGAATGCCGTAGTAATTGCAGCGCTGGTTCAAGCCGTGGTGGGTGCCATATTATGGGAAGAAAAATCTCTTCACGACGAAAAAATAAAACCAAAGATTCTTGGGGTAGATTTTCAATTGCTTTATACAGCTCCCTTCCCGCATCAATATCTATAGTGACACGGGGCCGTGTCTAAAATTCTGGAGGAGCTGGGTTCAATGCTCTTTCGAATCAGGAAAATCTGGTGGCAGTTGGCGTGGATTCCAGAGGCACTCGATACGGGGTTCTCATCTCAAGTCTCCAAACTCCCAAAGCCCTCTGCTTATATGCACTTCGGCCCCAAATTTAGATTTTGTCACAAGATTTAGGGAAATGGAACAAGAATAATTCTATAGGTGCCTAATTTCAAAAGAGTGAAGAAATGAAAATGAAGCACAATACACCAA
Organism: Acanthosepion lycidas; assembly: GCA_963932145.1. Taxonomy (NCBI): domain Eukaryota; kingdom Metazoa; phylum Mollusca; class Cephalopoda; order Sepiida; family Sepiidae; genus Acanthosepion; species Acanthosepion lycidas. Next base: position 63,238,277 of record OZ010609.1, on the reverse strand, counting down.
CTGCAGCTGCACAATGCTTAAAAAAAGAAATCAAAGGCAAATGCAATGGACCAGATACAGAAACGATTGCAAGATAAACCGCTTTACGGTCAATACTCTGCCCGTACCAAACAAGCTGATGTAGACAAACCCCGTGCACATCACTGGCTACGTAGTGCAAGGTTAAAAGCTGAGCCCGAATGTTTTATTCTTGCTGCACAGAACCAAATGCTTGCTAACTAGAATTTACCAAGCACACATACTGAAAAATTGTGTTTGCCTAAAATGCAGATTCTGTGATAAATATCCAGAAACAATTGACTGTCTTTTATCAGGTTCCACGGTATTGGCATCCACTGAATATAAAACACGGTATGATAGAGTGGGCCAATATCTGCACTGGAAAATTTGCAAATTTTACCGAAAGGAATAATTTGATATGAACGCCACCCAGACCCGCCCGATTGCGGAGATAAAACCTGTAACAATTTTATGGGACTTCACAATACACACACAGAACAATCAAAACTAATCGCACAGACATTGTGATTAGACACTACAAAGACAAAAAAAAATGCTTTCTTATTGATATGACAGTTCCTGCAGACTGCAATGTATCTTTGAAGATCTTCAAAACAAATGATCAAAATACAATTAAATGAGAATTCTCCTATTGGGCCTAAGGACCATAGTTTGAACCTGGCTCTACAGAATATAAAGCAGGAAACATATACGCAAGTCATAATAATAATATTTATTGCACAGGGTGGTCCAAAAGTCTTGTCACTCCTTGACAAACTGTAGGAACTCTTGTCAGCCGTCTGGAGTGGATAATTACACTATACACGGGTGACAAGACTTTCGGAACACAATTGTATATTCAGACAGTTATATGCCATGCGTGATACACGCTTACGCTATCATGTATCTTTCGACTGACATAGACTGACATTTCTTTCTGCGGTAGACCAGTTGCCATCCAAAGCTATAGAACTCGGCCTGTCTTGCTGCTGGGGTGGGGGAGTAGAAGAAGAGGATTCCTAGCTTTCCCAAGGGTATTAGCACGTAAGTGAATGTAATGGATTCGACTGGAATTCGAACTCGGCTCTCCGATTCCGCAATCCGAGCCGCTATCCATTACTCCACCGTGCTTTGCATATTAGCTAAAAAGCCTAAAGTTCAAAAAATTCCGATTTTTTATATCTTTTTTATATCATGTACATACATGATGAGAAAACATATAAAAAATCGGAATTTTAAGACACGACTGTCCTTTCTTAATGTGAAATAAAATAAAAGTGGACATTTTGTTGGAATTTTTGCGCACGTATTATGATACTGATAAAATCTCGTACTTTTGGTCGTTTGCCATGATTGGGGTTGCGGACGGTTTGTAGGTAGAAAAAGGTATTTATCGAGCATGCCTGCTATTATACTATTATATATATGTGCTAACTGTATTTGGAAATTAAAACATCCCTACCACACACTAAAACATACACATAATGCACGCAATCAATTAAGCTGAAAAATTGAATCATCCTTGATAATGGCTAAAGGTATAGCCGAAAACGCTCGGAAATATAAAATATTTGGACAGTTTTTACACACAATTTGTTTAGAATAGAAAGCTCTCGTTTGAACACATGAAAAATTAAATAAAAAGCTTAACCGTAGTACCTTGTCTGTCGTTTTTAATGAAACATGCATATTATATATATATATATTATAAAGAAGAGAGAAACCGCAAATGTTTTTGGTTGTAATGTGGATTTTTAAAAACATTATGCTTTATTTTCCATAATATGCAATAAAGCATAATGTTTTTTTTTTAAATCCACATTGCAGCCAAAACCGTTTGCGGTTTCTGTCTTCTTTTTAATATACACACTTTTCTCTTGTTGGAACTACTATAACCTCTTCCTTTATATATATATATATATATATATATATATATATATATATATATATATATATATATATATATATATATATATATATATATATGATAGTGAAACTGGACTTCTCCAGGGTTCAGGCCTGGGCGATGGCATATGGAGGCCGTGCGTTGCCAAGACTACATGCCTCCTCTCAAACAGAATCCAAAGGAATAAACACAAACACACACACATACAGAGGATGCGGTTGGTAAATTGTCGCCATAGCTTTTTAACAATTTTTGCCGAGTCATGGCTTTTTGATAATTTCTGCGACCACATCACCCTTTACATCTGGACACATAACTCCCCAGACTGCACCCCCCTTGATTATTATGCGTGGGGTGCAATTGATCGAGAAACTAACAAAACTCCCTAATTTGTGTAATTTTGGTAAATATATCTCTTAAAATGAAATGTCATGTTAATTTTATTTTAAACGACAATTTTTACATCGCACTCTGTATCTCTCTCTCTCTCTCTCTCTCTCTCTCTCTCTATCTATCTATCTATCTATCTATCTATATATATATATATATATATATATATATATATATATATATATATATTTAAAGAAAAACAAACCACTTTAAGCCTCCATTTGTAATAATTTATTTCACCAGAGAATTTTATTTTTCTCTGGATCTTCAAACTTCACTTTCAAAAGGTGAAACGAAAAATGAATTTAGAATTTACACTTTTGATGGGCTGTATTAAGCTTATATCATTTGACATAGAAGGTGGTAAGAAATTGCGTGAGAGACATGGTCGTGTTTAGAGATGGGAGGGAGAGTTTTAAAATTCATTTTTATAATTCTTTTTATTATAATACTTAATACTGAGGAAGGAGGGGGAAAGATCATACATTGACCCTATTTAATCGGTTAACTCAACGGAAATGATACGGGAATAGGAAAAAAAAGAGAAAAAAGCGTAAAAGAATATATATATATATATATATATATATATATATATATATATATATATATATATATATATATATATATATGTGTGTATGTATGTATGTATGTATGTATGTGCACGCTTGTGTGTGTGTAAGAAGATGATATAGGTAGTAAACTGTTTTGCAATAGTATTTAAAGCAGGTGCTTTCTGGCCCCCAGGTTATTGTTGGGACCGTGGTATTTGGTATAAAGGATCTCCTTCTAAATTAGTGGCCTGCTTAAACCGGACCTCTAATTAGAGACGCTATTAATAACATTGTTTGTTGTGGGTTTTCTGAAAATATTTACGCAACCCCTTTACCTAAACCCTGAAGGCCTCCCTTCTGCAGAAAATGCAACCCAAACACCGTGCACCTTTCATTTCACCACCTCTCACTCAACTGTCAGCTGATGAACTAATAACCCATAATTAAGTGATAATTATTACAACCAATGACTATAATAAATAACACCTAATTATAATAATCCATAATTAACTGATAATGAATTATAATAACCCATAATTATAATATCCCATAATTATAATAACCCGTAATTATAATATCCGATAATTATAATATCCCATAATTATAATACCACATTATTATAATAACCAATAATTAAATGACAAATAATTATAATAACCCGTAATTATAATAACCGATAATTATAATTACCGATAATTATAATAACCCATAATTATAATTACCCATAATTATAACATCCCATAATTATAATTACCCATAATTTAATGATAAATAATTATAACTCATAATTATAATAACCAATAATTATAAAACCCCAAAATTATAATATTATATAATTATAAAAACACATAATTATAACATCCCATAATTATAACATCCCATAATTATACTTACCCATAATTATTTACCATAATTATAATATAACATAATATTAATTACCCATAATTATAACATCCTATAATTATAATATCCCATAATTAACTGAGAAATAATTATAATAACCCATAATCAATTGATAATTATAATAACGCGTAATTATCATAATCCATAATTGACTGATGAATCCTTATAATAAGCCATAGCAATAACCCATAATTAACTGATAAATAATTAAAATAACCCATAATTATAATATCCCATAAATAACTGTTAAATAAGAATAATATCCCATAATTAACTGATAAATACTTATAATAACCCATAATTAGAATAACCAGTAATTAACCGATAAATAATTATATCAACCCATAGTTATAACACCCCGTAAGTTACAGCTAAATTATTGTAATAACCCATAATTGTAATAATCCATAATCTAATGACGCATAATTGTAATAATCCATAATCTAATAACCCATAATTGTAATAATCCATAATCTAATAACCCATAATTCTAATAATCAATAGTTATTATAACCCATAATTTACTGAGAAAAGAGTTATTTGAACGTTGCCCGTTTAATTTACACGATTGGGCTGACAATTTTCGCAAGGACTAGCGAAGTGGGCAACATTTGAAAGTCAAGCGCAATTAAAGTCTTGAATTGACTTTATTATATTTAATTATCCCCTTCCACCAAATGTTTGAAAAGTTGCCGCAAAACGTTGCAAATAGTAGAATTCAAAATTTACGCTGGCTTGATTTTTGAAAGTAGCCGAAATTTGGTAATCTTTGGAAAAAGAGTGTTTTCTTCAGGAGAGCAATACTGTTGAACCCCTGCTCGCAAAACCCTTTTCATCACGAATAAATCGGTTCACGGAAAAAAAAGAAAAGAATTTCCCAGCTGAAAACGTCTCGGATGACGAACGGTGTCTCGAGTGACGAACGCGCAAGTCGGCGTCAACGTGGTGCGACAAGTTGGGTGTATCGGCAGGAGAGCGTCAGTTACGATGTAGCATTCACTCCATTCACATCCATGCTCCAATTCGTCATAACGACCCTAGCTGTGAGGAATCCCGAGAACCGTTCCAGGAGCGCATGGGGGCGTGGCGGAAAAGTCAGTTAGACTCGAGGGTGAATAATTTCGAACGGGAAAACTTCTAGTTTGTAGTTTGGATTTGACATAAGTTTTTGTGACTTCAGTTTGTTTCTTTTCTGACACACCTCGTATATATATATATATATATATATATATATATATATATATATATATATACTAGCTTAAAGGACGCCCTATCGGGCGCTATTTAAGCTAGCTCCTGCAGAGGGCTCTTGATTGGGCCTTCATAACAATAGGTAGGGAGGAGTAGACGTGATAGATAACAATAAACTACAGAAGAACTCAAAATTGATCGCTGCATTTAAGTACTGCATTAATCTTTAAGGTTACCTTTTAAAAGTTCAACGATAATCCTTTTGTCGCCACTTAATTTAACTTTCGCTGGATTACGCGATTAATTTCGATTATTCCAAAATTGATCTCCAAGTTATAAAAACTGATATCGTACAAAAAATTTGTCCCAAAAAATGACGTAAAAAAAAGGCACCGAAAAGAGTCACAGTAATGAAAATTTGGCAATCTAAAATTTCCGGCCCTGAATGTTTTTAATTTGTCGGCCTGATTCCAAAATGGTATGATATGTTGGACTCCGGCCTCTAGGAGTAAAGATGAAAAAGCGTGACACTGTGACACACTGTCAATTCGCATATATATATATATATATATATATATATATATATTCATACATATTTCATTAAATAATATAGACAAGTGTGTCTATTTATTTTATGTAAATTCTTTTCATATCGTTTGATAATCTTAATAACATTATCATTAAACGAAAATCACAATATTGATACATATTTTTTAATCCAATCTAAGCTTTCGGCTTACTTAAGCCATTATCAAAGATGTCAATTACCACATATTAAGCAATATACAGACACGACAGTGATGATAGTCTGTCATTGTTTACTTGGATGATTTCCTAGCAACGATAAACACGTGTATATAAGACGCTAGAAGCGAAAATTGCACCGCAGCTCATGACGTCACACACACAGATATATATATATATATATACTAGCAGTATGGCACGGCGTTGCCCGTACTTAATTAAAAAATCGTACGATTCATACAGCAATCGCTATCACTTGACTTTAAATATTTTTGCCCTTCCTTCCTTTAAAGGAGTACCCTTTGCCGTGCTGATGTTGCTACATGCCTTACTTTTTGCCTATCTCACACTCATTTTTTCTAAGGTCTATACGAAACATTAAATCTGTTACGAAAAAAGAACTAAACAAAATGAACACAAAACGATCAGGTTTAAAAAAGGACTCGTAACTGGAAAAACCGAATGAAAAAAGAATGCCTATTCGTGGCAGCCAGCTATAGGCTCTCACTCTGGCCAGTAGAAAATGGCAGCAAACTACATGAAAAACAGCCGTAGAAGCATGAAAAAATCGATTATTTCCACTATCGATGGGAGTTGGGAAATGCAAGGTCGGTCTTGCTCTTCTTGCTAACTTGGAGCATGATCATGTAAATTTTGGTGCAAATCCGTCGAAAATTGCGGCCTTGCATTCGTTACACACATACACAGACATCCTGCCTATATATATATATATATATATATATATATATATATATATATATATATATATATATATATATATATATGCATGTTTCATTAAAGACGACAAACAAGGTACAACAGTTAACATTTTTATTTAATTTTTCTTGTGTTCGAACAAGAGCTTTCTTTTTTAGACAAAGAGTGTGTAAAAACTGTCCAAATATTTTATAGTTCCGAGCACTTTCGGCTATACCTTTAGCCATTATCAAGGATGATTCAATTTTTCAGCTTGAGTGTGTGCATTCTGTGTATGTCTTAGTGTGTGGTAGGGATGTTTTAATACGGTTAGAACATTGTGGCCTTATTCGTAGTTAGCATTGTTAAGAGTTGGCTTTTTTCTTTTTTATTATTAAAGCTTCCATTATTTTTAATCTTTTATTTTACAATATTACAACTAACATATAAAACTATAACTATAAAAAAATGTATAAACATAAAAATGTCTTTAAATAATTGTCGGACTTTGTACATTTCATAATCTGTGACGTCATTTGTTTACATTTGGATACGCATCCAGCAGATATGAATGTACGTGAGAAAATCATGGCAAATTGTAGTTTAAAAACAGTAAAAATCGACCTTGCTAACCGAACGCTCCTCTGTGGCGAAATCGGTAAAAGCACGTCAGGCTTTCGAATATTCAGGCCGGTAAATGTTGTTAATACTGTTTATTATAAACAGAGCATTTTCTTAAATATTTGTATCTATAAAAAGAACGTATAAACATAAAAATGTCTTAATATATATATATATATATATATATATATAAAGGATGTATAAACAAAAATTTTTTTAAATATATGACAATCTGCAGGAGCTGTCATGTCAGTAAGAAAGCACATCCTGCCATTGATCACTATGCTTGGGCGGTTAGCTTTGATTGTTCTATCTGTGTGTATTCTAAAGTCCCATAAAATTGTTACAGGTTCTATCTCTGTAACCGCGTCTCAGTGATGTTCATACCTGTCTCTTGCACTTTCCTTTCCCCCAAAAATTGTAGATTTTTCAATGCAGATATTGGCCCAGTCTATCGTGCCGTGTTTTATATTCAGTGGGTGCCAATATCGTGCAAACTGACACAAGATGGTACCTTGCATCTGGATATTCATCACAGAATCTGCATTTCGAGTTGACACAATTTTTCCCTATATACCCCATGGTAATTTCTAATTAGCAAACATTGGTCCTGTGAAGCAAGAATAAAATATTGCGTTTCAGCTTTTAACCCTGTACTACCAATGATGGGTACGAGGTTTGTCTACATCATCTTCTTTGATACGGGCAGAGTATTGATCATGAAGAGGTTTATTTTGGCATTGTTTCTGTATTTGGTACATTGAATTTGCTTTGCCTTCTGGTTTAGTTTATTTACCGCTGCAGTAAGTGAATTAAAGTTTCATTACACTTCTCCATGTTGAAATTCCCTTTTGAATTTGTTAGCTTCATTTATTACTGAATAAAGTTTATTATTTCTTTCGTGTTCTTGCATTCATTCCTGACCACTGACAATCCCTTTCTTCGTCATTTGCAATGCATTCCTATAGTAAAATCATTAGCAATGTATTTACATTATACATATAATAGACCTATTCTATCAGTAATGGTTGCATTCATTCCTGACCACTGACAATCCCTTTCTTCCTCATTTGCAATGCATTCCTATAGTAAAATCATTAGCAATGCATTTAAATTATACATATAATAGCCCTATTCTATCAGTAAGGCTTGGATTAATTCCTGACCAATGACAATCCCTTTCTTCCCCATTTGCAATACATTCCTATAGTAAAATCATTAGCAATGCATTTACATTATACATATAATAGCCCTATTCTATCAGTAATGCTTGCATTCATTCTTGACCACTGACAATTCCTTTTCTTCCTCATTTGCAATGCATTCCTATAGTAAAATCATTAGCAATGCATTTATATTATACATATAATAGCCCTATTTTATCAGTAATACTTGCATTCATTCCTGACCACTGACAATCCCTTTTTTCTGGATTTTCAATGCATTCCTATAGTAAAATCATTAGAAATGCATTTACATTATACATATAATAGCCCTATTCTATCAGTAATGCTTGCATTCATTCCTGACCATTGACAATCCCTTTCTTTGTCATTTGTAATGCATTCCTATAGTAAAATCATTAGCAATGCATTTACATTATACATATAATAGCTCTATTCTATCAGTAATGCTTGCATTCATTCCTGACCACTGACAACCCCTTTCTTCCTCATTTGCAATGCATTCCTATAGTAAAATCATTAGCAATGCATTTACATTATACATATAATAGGCCTATTCTATCAGTAATGCTTGCATTCATTCCTGACCACTGACAATCCCTTTCTTCCTCATTTGCAATGCATTCCTATAGTAAAATCATTAGCAATGCATTTACATTATACATATAATAGCCCTATTCTATCAGTAATGCTTGCATTCATTCCTGACCACTGACAGTCCCTTTTTTCTGGATTTTCAATGCATTCCTATAGTAAAATCATTAGAAATGCATTTACATTATACATATAATAGCCCTATTCTATCAGTAATGCTTGCATTCATTCTTGACCACTGACAATCCCTTTCTTCCTCATTTGCAATGCATTCCTATAGTAAAATCATTAGCAATGCATTTATATTATACATATAATAGCCCTATTCTATCAGTAATGCTTGCATTCATTCCTGACCACTGACAATCCCTTTTTTCTGGATTTTCAATGCATTCCTATAGTAAAATCATTAGAAATGCATTTACATTATACATATAATAGCCCTATTCTATCAGTAATGCTTGCATTCATTCCTGACCATTGACAATCCCTTTCTTTGTCATTTGTAATGCATTCCTATAGTAAAATCATTAGCAATGCATTTACATTATACATATAATAGCTCTATTCTATCAGTAATGCTTGCATTCATTCCTGACCACTGACAATCCCTTTCTTCCTCATTTGCAATGCATTCCTATAGTAAAATCATTAGCAATGCATTTATATTATACATATAATAGCCCTATTCTGTCAGTAATGCTTGCATTCATTCCTGACCATTGACAATTCCTTTCTTTGTCATTTGCAATGCATTCCTATAGTAAAATCATTAGCAATGCATTTACATTATACATATAATAGCCCTATTCTATCAGTAATGCTTGCATTCATTCCTGACCATTGACAATCCCTTTCTTTGTCATTTGCAATGCATTCCTATAGTAAAATCATTAGCAATGCATTTACATTATACATATAATAGCTCTATTCTATCAGTAATGCTTGCATTCATTCCTGACCACTGACAATCCCTTTCTTCCTCATTTGCAATGCATTCCTATAGTAAAATCATTAGCAATGCATTTATATTATACATATAATAGCCCTATTCTGTCAGTAATGCTTGCATTCATTCCTGACCATTGACAATCCCTTTCTTTGTCATTTGCAATGCATTCCTATAGTAAAATCATTAGCAATGCATTTATATTATACATATAATAGCCCTATTCTGTCAGTAATGCTTGCATTCATTCCTGACCATTGACAATCCCTTTCTTCCTCATTTGCAATGCATTCCTATAGTAAAATCATTAGCAATGCATTTACATTATACATATAATAGCCCTATTCTATCAGTAATGCTTGCATTCATTCCTGACCACTGACAATCCCTTTCTTCCTCATTTGCAATGCATTCCTATAGTAAAATCATTAGCAATGCATTTACATTATACATATAATAACCATATTTCTTATTTTAGTTGGTTCCTGCTTTTGAGTTGTTATCCCTGTTTTTATTTATTTTGTTTTATCTACCGACCTACTTTTCTATCAGGAAATCGTTTCTATCCATCTGCTCATATCTATCTATCTATCTATCTATCTATCTATCTATCTATCTATCTATCTATCTATGTATCAAAGAGAGACAAAGAGAGAGAGAAAGAGAGAGAAAGAGCGATGTGTAATCTATCTATCTATCTATCTATCTATCTATCACGGGGATAGTGCGATAGTGAGGGAAAATGAAATATATACAGTGTTTAGCATATTAACTGAGAGATAGAGTGGGGAAAGAGAAAAAAGAGTTAGAATGATGTGTATAATCTATCTCAAACTCTTCATATCTATCTATCCCAATCTCTTTACATGTCGCACGCACGCACATAGAGAGAGAGAGAGAGAGAGAGAGAGAGAGAGAGACGTAGAGTTGGTAAGACTGAAATATCAACAAAGAGAGAGACAGACCTAATCAATCTTTTGATCTGTTCATATCTATCTATCTATCTATCTATCTATCTATCTATCTATCTATCTATCTATCTATCTATCAGAGTGAGACAGAGAGAGTTGGTAAGACTGAAATATCAACAGACAGACGTAATCTATCTTTTGATCTGTTCATATCTATCTCTCTATCTACCTACCTACCTATCGATTTATCTATCAGTGAGCGAAAGAAAAATGGGCAGATTGAAATATATACAGAGAGAAAAATAACAGAGAGTGAAAGAGAGTGTAATCTCTCTTCTATCACATACAGAGAGAGATAGAGATAGGAAGATTGAAATATATACAATGAACAGAGAGTGTGTGTGAGAGAGAGAGAGAGAGAGAGGGGTCTAATATATCTATCTATCTATGTTCATATGTATCTCACTCTGTTGATATCTGTCTATTTCAGTCTGTTGATATCTATCTATGTCAGTCTGTTCGTTATCTCAGTGTGTTCATTATCTATCTATCTATCTATCTATCTATCTATCTATCTATCTATCTATCTATCTGTTCAGACGTCTATTAAGTATCCATTTGTAGCTAATGTTTTATTTTTCCTGAAAGCTTATCAGTAAAATTTCATGCTGAGTTTTACAACACCATTGGACATTCTCTGGATGAGAACGCCTTTCTTTTTCTATTTTTATACTACATCTGAAATGGAAGTTCTCTTAAAACAGGTAAACATTTATTTTACCTGTACAATCAAAGAAATGAAAACGAAAAGCAAAACAAGCAAGCCGAAAAAACAGACCAAAATAACGTTACCTTTGTGAATAACAATTTCCCGAGAAGCGAAGGCAATAACACTTCGAAGTGCCAACGAATCAGCCAGCCAGTTGGTGAATCACTAGAAGATGAGAAGTCCTTTTTTTACTTTTTACTACTTCTTTTTTTAAAACACCTTACCTTTGTTGAGATGGCAAAGGCGAGTGGGGACCGGACTAGAAAAGATAGGGTGTTGTAATCATTGCCCCAAGCGTCTAACTAACATCAGCTTTCGGATGACGTACATGACACAAAATCCGGGTACTTTAAGAAAACAATTAGAAGATTTTATCATTTTCTAGGATCCGTTTTAGGGCGCCATAAATTAGACACACACACACATGTATAAATTTATATATATATGTATATATATGTATATACATATATGTGTGTGTGTGTGTATATATATATGTATGAAATATATATGTATATATGTGTATACATGTATGATACATATGTATATATATATGTATGATATATATATGTATAATATATATGTATATATATATATGATATATATATATATGTATGTATATGTATGATATATATATGTATATATATATGTATATATATAAGTATGATATATATCTATATATATATATATATATATATATATATATATATATATATATATATATATAATAATAATAATAATAGACTCTCCCGTCGGTTTCGACGTATGAGGATCTGACAGCTTACTTGATTCAGTTATGAAATTTTGTGCGAAAAAATCTTAAAGACATTTAAGACCCGCTAGTGATTTACAAAGGAGGCCACATATGGAGCAAGTGTGAGGACTGTGAGATGAGATCACTGTTAGATGATATATATATATATATATATATATATATATATATATATATATATATATATGTATATTGTGTATATTTAGGCAGCAATTTTTCATTAAATAATATATACAAGTTTTGTCTATTTATTTTAAGTAAATTCCTTTCATATTGTCTGATAAGCTTAATAACATTATCATTGAAAGACGAAAGGAAATCAATATATTGATACATGTTTAAATCCAATCTAAGCTTTCGGCTTACATAAGCCATTATCAAAGATGACAATTGCATTTCAATATATTAAACAATACACGGACGAAACAATAATGATGGTCTGTTTTTGTTGCATGAAATGCCTATAATTGATAACTGAAGCCACTGGTTTATACCAATGGCTTCCCATACTTAATACTTCTCGTTTTCACTCTCGCGTGGTCATGTGTGACGTCACGAGCTGCGATGCGATTTTCCCTTCCGCGTCTTGTATACACAAAGTTTGTCGTTGCTTTGAAATTTTTCATGCAACAAAGACATGATAATGTGATTAAGCTTATCAGACAATATGAAAGGAACTTACTTAAAATAAATAAACACAACTTGTCTATATTATTTAATGAAACATGCATCAATATCTGCATATATATATATATATATATATTTATATTGTGATATATATATATATATATATATATTTATATTGTGATATATATATATATATATATATATATATATATATATATATATATATATATATATATATATATATATAATTACGTGCGAATACCCCTGGGAAATGCATTAATCCTCTCTCTTCATGATTTTCTCTCGTACGTTCATATCTGCTCGATGCGTATCCAAATGTAAACAAATGACGCCACACATTATGAATGGATTATTTTAAGACATTTGTTATGTTTATACGTTCTTTTTATTAGGTTGGTGCAAAAATAATGACGTAATAATGTCTTTTTTTGACATATTTTTTAACGTCAAAAAACGACATTATTACGTCATTATTTTTGCACCAACCTAATATATGAAAATCATGAAAGCATTTTTATGAGAAAATCATAGAGAATTGTAATTTAAAAACAGGGGATGTAACAGTAAGAGATAGATCAAGTATCGACCATCATAAAGACTGAACAAAAAAAATTGACAAAGATTATTGTTTAAGGTTGATGGACACGCATGTCTTAATTAGTTTTTTTTTTCGTTTTTTTTTTTTTTGTTTTTTTTTACGAATTGGTCAAATCTAAACTCAAACAAAAACATTGTTTTCAATCGTTATGAGTCTACCGATTGAATAGAATTTTATTATAAACAATTGTCTTGTAAATGGAATTTTTAAAGCATTCTGAATGTAAAAATAAAGAAAAAAGTGTGCAAGACAATAAGAAACACTACCTGCAAAAGAAAGTGAAGTTTTATTGAAATCAGTTGAAAAAAACGAACGCACACACACACACAAACAGACACACACACACACACACAAACAACCTGGGTTTTATAATAAGTATAACTCGATAACTCGATATTAATAAGTATAACTCGATATGAATTGTCCCCCTTTCATTAATGTCGCTTAATCGTATTTTCAAATTGATTTCGTGCAAAAACAATTGTGTTTTTCCAATTTTTGGCGCTGTCAGAACCACCGCAAGGTAATTTTACGTAGTCCTGTGAAGTTTTGTTGAAATCGGTTGAAAAATGTAGGAAATCCGATCCAATATATAAACGTACAGACACACACACACACACACACAATCTGCGTTTTATAATAAATAAGATTATCGGACTTGATCCATTTCATTATATGTTGTCATTCATTGCCTTAAGATACGTTTCGTGAGCAGATATGATCGATCGAGAAAAATCCTCGAAGTTTGTGTTTATAAACAGTAATTCGTACTTTGCTAACGAGACGCTTCTCTGTACTATTAGGTTGGTGCAAAAATAATGACGTAATAATGTCGTTTTTTGACGTATTTTTAACGTCAAAAAACGACATTATTACGTCATTATTTTTGCACCAACCTAATAGAATGGTACAGCGTATCAGGTCCAATGACGGTTTCCATATAGGAATACAGGTTCGATTCATGTCGGAGAACTCATATTTTCTACGAAATTTTCTCAAACATTAAATAAATATAATTAATACTGTTTAATTAAAAACGGAGCATTCACTTAAATAAATTGAATCTCTAAAAATAACG
>OZ010609.1:63183775-63211275 GCA_963932145.1 Acanthosepion lycidas | reverse complement strand
TTTGCCTTTTCACAAGGCTACATTTATAAATTACAAGTGTTGATAGTTTGGTGGGCTGCTGGAGCATGTAATTTAAATTGTGTGTATTTAGGCAGCATTTTTTCATTGATGAATGTTTCATTAATTAATATAGACAAGTTCTGTCTATCTATTTTATGTAAATTTTTTTCATCTTACTTATTATAAAACGCAGATTGTGTGTGTGTGTGTGTGTGTGTGTGTGTGTGTGTATGTTTATATATTGGATCGGATTTCCTACATTTTTCAACCGATTTCAACAAAACTTCACAGGACTGCATAAAATTAGCTTGCGGTGGTTCTGACAGCGCCAAAAATTGGAAAAACAATTTTTTTTGCACGAAATCAATTTGAAAACACGATTCCGTCGCCAGAATGAAAGGGGGAAAATTCATATCGAGTTATACTTATTATAAAACCCAGGTTGTTTGTGTGTGTGTGTGTGTGTGTTCGTTTATATATGGGATCGGATTTCCTACATTTTTCAACCGAT
The DNA here is from genome assembly GCA_963932145.1 of Acanthosepion lycidas. Lineage (NCBI taxonomy): Eukaryota > Metazoa > Mollusca > Cephalopoda > Sepiida > Sepiidae > Acanthosepion > Acanthosepion lycidas. Next base: position 63,210,764 of record OZ010609.1, on the reverse strand, counting down.
TTCAACAAAACTTAACTTTTTTTTGGCAGGTAGTGTTTCTTATTGTCTTGCACACTTTTTTCTTTATTTTTACATTCAGAATGCTTTAAAAATTCCATTTACAAGACAATTGTTTATAATAAAATTCTATTCAATCGATAGACTCATAACGATTGAAAACAATGTTTGGGTTTGACCAATTCGTAAAAAAAACAAACCAAAAAAAAAAAAAAAAACTAATTAAGACATGCGTGTCCATCACCCTTAAACAATAATCTTTGTCAATTTTATTTTTCAGTCTTTATGATGGTCGATACTTGATCTATCTCTTACTGTTACATCCCCGGGCAACGCCGGGCTCTCCTGCTAGTATTATATATTATAAGCTTAATAATTAATTCTTTTCATATTATATACTGTAAGCTTAATAACATCATATATATATATATATATATATATATATATATATATATATATATATATATATATATATATATTAACTGATTTAAAATGTTTTTCGCTACATAGTAATAACCATGTTTCAAAAACTGAACCTAAAAACTTCAAATTTAATTATATAATTAAGTTAAAAGCATTAGTTCTGTTTCAGCTTCAAGCGAATATTGGAATATTGGAATGCTAATGCTTATTGAGTGAAGTTCTCAATACGTAGTCAAGGGTGATAACAAAGAAAAAAGGTGCAATGCTGTCACCGTGAAGGGCCCCTGCTTTAATGTCGAAGAATCTAGTGTCACCGTCTGGGGATCTTGTGGCGGACTTCAACACATTAATTTAACTTTAGATTAGGAAACAGGGCTGATGCAGAAAAGGATAAGCCAAAGACATTGTTACGGATACAATATGTATTTAACAAGATGTACAATATCAAACAACGATATGAAAGAAAGCATGCATTTAAGTAAGAAAAGGTTGAAATAAACAAGAGTTGTCTCTCTTTAACTGTTATTTTTGTGTTTCAAAGTTCACTGGAAGAATGTTCATGAGAGTCTTTTGTAACGTTTGTACTTGTAAGCTTTTGCTGTGTAAGAAAAGATTATGTGAGTATATACAAGGTATGTTCAGCATGTGAGTGGTATGTGTGAGTGAGAAGGTTTCAACTGTCATGGATTTGTTTGGCAGCTGAATTCTCACTAAATAGCTAAGAAAAATTCTTGCTTAAATAAGTGACTATAGGCTCCAGATCGCTGCGCGGGAAGAATTATTCTTCGCGTGCATACGATCTGATTGGTTGGCATAGACCAATCGGCGAGCGGGCTTTGGGGGGACTTAAGAAAGCTTCTGTGATCCGTTTCTCCCTAATAGTACACAAAACCGACTACATGTAAATAGATCGATTACAAAATTGTCACATTGATGCGATTTGTAAATTGTCTGTAATAACTTAGTGGTGATTAATTAACCAATGAATGCTTGGCGTTGTATGTGATTTGTATTTGTATGTATGTATGTATGTGCGTGATAGACTTGTACAATACCAATAAAATGTTAAATTTTCTTTGCATTGAAGTTTGTTTTATAAAGTAACTAATTGTTTGGAGTGTGTTGGGAAATGTATGAACAGACTTACTTTATGACGATCAGCCTTACGTGTTTGTGAATTCCTAGACAAAGGTTTAGTAGACGGTTGCTGGTGAATACCTTCTATTGTGTGCGAGGACAAGACCTTAGTTGGCGGTTGCTGGCTGTCTCTTTTCCATTGTATGCGTGCGTGAGTGTGTGTATACGCACGTGTAGATCAAAATGGCTTCCAAAATTATTCTGAGCCTAGAGAAATTGTATGTTTCTATTGGTTTAATATCCGTAAGGGGATTCAAAATCTAATTTCATATAGAGGCGCGAACTTTTTGAATACAAGCTTTTCATTGGCTAGAAAATAATTTCACACTGGCCTGCGAAAATCTTTTTCTCGAATTTGCGGGAATGGCGAAAGGAGTTATGATTGTCGTTTTCTAAATGGTCCCAAAATAACACGTGGTATGTCTACAACTACGTCCGCAAGTATTTTGACGGTACTTGCCTTTGTAATGAGTGTTTATTCAACGAACCTTCTGTTGGGATTTTATTGGTTGAAAAATATATATAAGATTTAATTCCTATACGTTGTTGCGGGCCGGTGTACGCGTTGAGAGATAAACACGTGTGTCTCCTGAAATGCCTGCAACAAACATAGTAGACTCGGAATATGAGTTCACCTAAAGAAATATCAAGAAACAACAAGGACCGATATTAAAATGATTGGGGTTTTCTCCATATCCATAGAAATTAATATTACGATTGTATATGCTTATAAAGCTCCGCAAATTTCAAAATTAGTTATATCAAAATTCGCATGAGGATGAAACAGAACTAGGCACTTTAATTTAACTTAATTTCTATAACTGAATTGAAGTTTTTAGCTTCTGTTTTTGAAACATAAGAACTCTTATGTAGCGATGGAATCATTTTTAAAAAATAATTAATATATATATATATATATATATATATATATATGTGTGTGTGTGTGTGTACAAACAAATTATAATATTGTTGCGAAGTGATTAGTTTGTTTGAATATATTTTTGATCAGAAAGATACTTTTAGTTTGGCTGCGTGAACAAAATTAACATCTCCACAAACATTTAGATTATTTGCATGGCACAAGACTGTCGGGACCAAAATATAAAACAACATGGCACAGTGGATAAAAGCGTTGGTTAGATCCAGTGACAAGTGAGTTCAATACCCGGTCAAGGCAGTGAAGAACATTCAGAGGGAAATTAACAGGAGATAACTGATAACTGACATCCATTAAACATGGCACGTTGAACTAGAACAGTCTACCCCAGTTCAGTTCGACATTCCAATTACCTGAAGAAGGCCGGTGCATACAACGGCCGAAACGTTGTAATAAATATGGTGACAAAGATGAGGAGAATAGTCCGAATAATGTAAATAGTGTACATAATACCTCATCTCAGAAATATAGACAGATACTGAAAGGCCGAAACGTTGTAATAAATATGGCGACAAAGATGAGGACAATAGTCCGAATTATGTAAATAATATACATAATACCTCACAAATATAGACAGATACTAAAGGGACGAAACGTTGTAATAAATATGGCGACAAAGATGAGGACAATAGTCCGAATTATGTAAATAATGTACATAATACCTCATCTCAGAAATATAGACAGATACTGAAAGGCCAAAACGTTGTAATAAATATGGCGACAAAGATGAGGACAATAGTTCGAATAATGTAAATAGTGTACATAATACCTCATCTCAGAAATATAGACGGATAACAAAACAACAATATCTATTCTTGAAGTAACAAAATATTTTTATATCAACAATATACAAAACTAAAGAATGAATTCACTCAGGTAATTTAAACTGAGTTGCAAATTGCTAGATTGATGTTTTATCGCACCCAAAATTGTTTTATGGCAGGCAAAAGTGTTTCTTCAATTGTGCACAAAGTGTATGTTAATAAGTAGCTTTTATAATTAATAATATAGCAGTAGTTATTTACCTTTAACTGCTAAATTGTTTTGCTTAAAGTGAGTTCAAAGAAACTTGTTGAGTGAGAGGAAATTTGCATAAATACATTGAAGTATCTTGCCGGTCAAATTCGTTCATCGTAGAGGAATGAGATCGGTTGAGATGAATTGAGTGAGTTTGTTCTGGGAAGCTGAGATTATGTTGATTGGTTGGCTCTGTTTTATGGCATATCAACACCTTAATAGGTTATTTAATGCCGACAAAATGTTTATTGCTGGTAATATTTTGTTTTGTCAAAAATCTATTCCCGCTAATATTTTTCCTTCAAAAATGTAATGCTGGTAATAATTTTTTTTTCAAAATAGTATTGCTGGTAATATTTTTTCCTCAAAAATGTAGAGCTGGTAATATTTTTTTCAAAAATGTATTGCTGGTAATATTTTTTTTTCAAAAACTTATTGTTGGTAATATTTTTTTCCAAAAACGTATTGCTGGTAATAGGTTTTTTTTCTTCAAAAATTTATTGCTGGTAATAATTATTTACAAAATATTTCTTGTATTAAAACCTATTTTTTACACTTTCATAGTATTTTTACCCTAGTTTTAAGGTTAACTATTTACCCATAGCTGGGACCCTAACAGGTGCTACCACCCCGTGTCAGGGTGGACCTAGGAACACCAGCAATTAAGAGATGGTTCTACGCTCCTCAAAACCTCCTGATCAAAGGAGTTGCATTTGGACGTAATTTATCGTCATACCCAGGACAGGATTATATTTATAAGAAACCTTATAGAAGATGTGAGGTAAAATTTCTCACTGGTAAAAATTGATAAGAATCGAAAGTTGTTTTCTCTCGGACGGCATGTTTGTTGCCGAAGAAAATCTCACTGTTCGAAGTTGATAAGTTTCTGTGTCCTTGTAGTTGAAGGAGTGAATGTTCATTGACGTGCGATGTTGCTAGATATGCGTTGTTCGTACGTACGTGTGTGCGTGTGTGTTCCGTGTCATGATATTTCATAGCGTTTCCCCTAAAGGGACAAACGCAATCTCCTTAACGAGCTACATCTTGTATGTCAGAGATGGCAAAAGAGGAAGAGTTGAAAATGTGTCCAAGTATTTATAATTAATGTGTGCCACGTGATAGGCTCGAAACACATAGACAGATTTGGGCAGTAAATTAATTTTAAACGTGCGGACGAAAGCATGATATTGGCATTAATTGACCAATCAAGAGTCTGAGAAATATCAAGGCTCTGTGCTCCTCTTTCTGCACAAAATTTGCAGTCGAAGGAAACTATTAAATGGAAGTAGAATGCTAAAATGTATTAGCAACAAAAGGTTACAAGTGACAAAAACAATAATGTGTGTGTAACAAATGAATGTTGAAACTCTTTTAGTCCAAAGTATGTGAAGTTAGTGAATGTGCGTACGTACGTGTGTGTATATGTATTGTTCATGCGTTTCACACAAGGGGGATTGCGATCTTCCGTGAGAGATTTACATTGTTGTCGTATAAAGGAAAAAGTAGGAAAAGAATGATAAAAAATTATTGCAGAGTATTTATAGTGTTGGAGAGCGTTTCCTAGGAACAGTTTCGGACAATAGGAGGAAATAAATCGACAACATCAGCCTATTTTCGTCGAACGCTTATTTCATTTTCGTGTGAGCATATTTGTGAATCTTCTCAAAAGTCTGTTTAGATTCTGCCTTTCCAGACATAACGTAAACTATAAAGTTTTAATTTTAGTCGATACGAACAGGATAAAAAAATGGGTACATATTGGTTAAATTTATTTGTTACTGTTATGGTCCGATTCCTTGTACCACGGTGATAGTCCAAGGTAGAACCAATAAAGAAGAACGCGAACACAGGTATGGAATAACACAGATATATTACAAATAGGAATATATACAGAGAAGTAGAAGTGTTAGTGTGAACAATCAGGTTTAGTAGAGAGAACAATGTAGTCTCGACCAGTATCACTATTCCAATGTTGTGCAGTAATTGTCTGAACGCGACTCTGTTTCGGACTGCCTCTGACTCAACTCTTGACTCGGCTTGAACTACTGACTCGACTTGAACTACTGACTGACTATATTTAGTCACCCCCCCATGTGGGCATCATGTGGCACAAGGCCGGTTTAACGTGGGATTTTCGAGCTTGTGGGCTCGGCCAAAAATATGCCCATTGAACCCATATAAACGGGTTCAGGTTCGGTTTACCTCCCCTAAGAGAATCCGCCCTTCGGCGTAGCCTCGTTCGGGTTCCTTCCCGCCCGAAGGCGGAGAGTTCAACCAATCAGCCGGCCGTGAACGGCTGACTGGCCTTTTGCCTACTCCTGAGGCACAGTATTTATTATGTATGGAATATAGTCCATTATTATTATGGTTACGATCGCATAACAGTTACAAATTAAAACAAAGAAACCTGTGTTTTAAGAGAGATTTTTCAGGAATTTGTAATCAAACGTTAGGGGTGCATATTATTTTTGAGTAGTTACACGTCTACTTATCATCTCTCAGTTGCGTTTCTGTCTTTGGACAGAGTGCGCCCAGAGGCTTCCCTGTCAAAGGACAGAGGGGCAACTGAGGAAAACAATACTGAAGAAGTGCCCAGCCCTGGGGTACAGCTGCCCGAAGCCGCGCCCTACCATTGCACCAGAGAGAGGGATCGGTGCTCGCACCGAGGCCAGCGTAACCGACGGTTGCGGGGGCTGATTAGAATTTTTGTTCCTGTCCCGGGCGTACGCGCTCGAGTCCGCACCTAAAAATATACCTTGTGTCACATCTCGTCCTAGTGGGGGGACAGAGTAAATACCGCGTATTACACACAGATTATTACAGTATATCACGTTTCTTAAGATCCTAAAACCATAATTATGTCGAGATAAATCATTTAAAAAAAAATCAGTTACTACAAGGGGAATAACTTTTGAAACAGTAATGTGAGTTTTTCCCCTTGAATTGTATAATTGTATTTGGCGACCAATCAAAAATTTCTTAATGTTTTTTCTTTAGTCATTTCTCGCCAAGAGGGTTTGAATGCCACCAGTACGCAGGGGATTAGAGAGAGGGAAAGTGAGAGAAAAGACTGAATATAGGGAGGATTGAGGAAAGGATAAAAGATGAACGGGATTCAAGAAGATAGAAGATGGCGATTGAAGCTGCATTTAAATTTTTTTAATCATTTCACCCAAGCAAGGAGGGAATGCCACTAGTACGCAGGGGTTTACAGGGAGTGAAAGTGAGAGTAAAGACTGAATATAGGGAGGATTCAGAGAAAGGACAAAAGATGAACAGGATTGAAGAAGATAAAAGATGGCGATTGACATTGCATTTATATTTTTGAGGACTGTAGCTTTCAGGGAAGCAATTTAACGGGAGGGTGATCCACAGGGAAGTGCGAGAAAAGAAACTGTTGGAGTAGAAGTGGCAGTTACATTTAACTAATTCAACGATAAAAGGGTGGGACCTAGATGCCAATCTAGTAGCACACTTAAATTCATGTAGTCGGGGCACCAGAGGTAAAAAGCTCGTCAGAGTAGTTGCCATGAAAATATTTGTAGAAAAGACAGAGAAAAGCCATGCCATTTCGATGAGAAAGTGATTAAAGTCGAGATGCCAGTTCAGGATCTATTACTTTGCAGATCTTTCTTTGGATTTTGTCAAGAATATCAAGATAAATAGCAGGAGCACCAGACCAAATACGACAGCAGTATTCAATGCACAAATGAATGGTAGATCTGTAAATGTGCAAGACGGACTCTGAAGAGAAGAAAACTTTTGGCATGATACAGTGGCCTAACTTTCCTTGCAGTAGATGCAGCTATTGATTTCGACGTTATCGTTCCACTTCAAGTCAGTTGAAAACACGAGGTCAAGAACGCACAGTATGTTGTCCTAGCATCAGCCATGCAAAAGTTTCTCTTTGGCCGTTAAATGAGAGAAGTTTTGTTTTGGATACGTTAAAATTTACAAGCCATTTCTTGCCCCAATTAACCACGGATTGGAGGTCTTTTTAACCTGAAATGTTTTTATTTAAGTTTATTTATTTACTAGCAGTCATACCCAGCTGGTCGATCAGAAAAAAACGTTCAATTAGAATGGAGTAAAAACAGCATCATGTTTAGATGTTCAATTACTTTAATTAAAAAAACATTTTGAATTAATGCAGTTACTGATATAACAGAAGTAGTCTGTATTTATTCAGTTGAAGTTAGCCAAGGACATGAAGTGGTAAAACAGGCAACATGAAGACCCACTTCAGATCACAGTTATTTTGGAGATTTTGAAATACAATTTGTCAGTGAGATATATAAGTGAGTCTATATCACCGTTCCCCCGGGGCTTACTTTCCTACTAACTTTATAGTAAGTGGAAGAGTCCACGATAGACTCATTAGAGGAAGGACACTACAACCCTAAGTAAAATAATCGATAGAAATGATACAGGACATTATTGTAACTAATCTGACCAGGGATGTAAAAGAAGTTACAATTATAAAGCAATTGTTAAATTTGATGAAAATTGGTTGAAAGATCAACGAAAAATAAGAAAGAAACCAGTAAAAATTGCCATTTTTCACTATTTACGTGGGTTTTCATTCTATGTGTGAACCCAATTATCAAGTTAAATGACTGTTAAACAATTTATCACTGGCTACAATTGAATAAAGTTTGTATTAGATTGCTTGAAAATTGAGGGTGGGTTTAGTTTAAAATTTGTGTTGAAATCAATTTTTCGTTTTAATTGATTTTTCGTTTTTCTCACTTTTTCACTAAATGCAGTGCTGTAGAAATAAAAATGAGATATTGTTGAACTTGTCATGATGTAAGTAACCTACATACCGAGTTTGAATAAAATAAAAAATAGTTGAATTTATTGATTTTTGATCGGCTTTATCAATTATTGATTTTTTAAAAATTATCGATTTTTTATGCTAAGAACCAGTCGCTTACATTGTATTAGGTTGGTGCAAAAATAATTTCGTTTTCTCACATAGTAACATATGTTAAAAAACGAAATTATTTTTGCACCAACCTAATACAATGTATGTGCCAAGTTTGGTCAAAATCAGTTAGATGTATCTTGAGTGAAAAGATATCACACAGACAAACTGATATCCTCTGTTTTTTTTATATTAATATATAGATTTACTCTTCTTTGTATTATCAAAAATGTTGAAATTACCTTTGTTCATATTACCTTTGTTCATATTACCTTTGTTCTTCACTGGTTTTTGAATTGCTCTTATCTATTTACACTACATTGTTTGAACTGTTGTTCTTATCTTTATTGTCACATTCATGTTTCGGCCGTTGTACACTCTGGCCTTCTTTAGGTGATATTTGTTTGAATTCTGAACCAAACCCAGAATAGACAATCTGTACGTTGGCGTTTCTGAAGATTGCTTTGACGATATTTGTGTAGATGTTCTTACCATGTTTATTTCCTGAAATGGGCTGACATATAACCTTCACATTCTTGGGTCACTCAGTAAAGTTACTGAGAATCTGTTTCATTTCCTCCACCCACCATGACAGGGATTGCCAAAGGGCAAGTTCTTTTCCAACAGTTTGTTGTTTTTCTGCAGTTTATAGATGAGAATTGCAATTACTATGCAAAAGCCATTACCTTTATTTTGTCCCTTTCTGTGTTGGTGTGCAATGCATATGTCATAGCTGTTTTCGAAATTGATGTATTAGGTTGGTGCAAAAATAATGACGTGTTAGTGTCGTTTTTTAACGTATTTTTTAACATCAAAAAACGACATTATTACGTCATTATTTTTGCACCAACCTAATAGCTATTGCAAAGAATGCAGTCTGTGTTAGTTGATTTGCTGTGCTTCATGACTTGGTGAAAACATTGGATTTTCTTTGAATGGAGCTGTCTTCTGCAGCTTTTATTCACATTTGAGTCCAGCTGATTCTTTTGTTGGCTTTCAACAGGACATTATTGTAACTAATCTGACCAATATGGAACATACCGGATATATCAGTAAGTCCAAGCTGTATTTGAGTTGACGCTCTATCTATTTGTTAAAAAGTATATATATTTATTTTCGTCTACTGGCCTGAATGTTTGAGAAATCTTATTAAAGAAGAATTTACGCACTCTGGCAGGATTCAATCCTGCATCCCTCTGGGCAGAGGGAGATATCAATAAATCCAATATGTTCTGACCAACTGAGCAACGAATAACCAATTAGTCAGGCAAGGCTGAATTGTACCTTTAAGAGAAAGTTCTCTTGTCATAGATCTCCTGAAATTTTTCTTAGAGTCCTGTATCCTAAGTGTTGTGACCAAGTAATTGGTTAAGGAATAACAAAACAAGAGATTGCAGATAAATAGTCTATTGAACAGTAAATACAACAGAAGAGTATTACACGACTTGGGAGTGTGTGTCAGTTGATCAATGTTCAGTCTATATCGCCGTTCCCCCGGGGCTTACTTTCCTACTAACTTTATAGTAAGTGGAAGAGTCCACGATAGACTCATTAGAGGAAGGACACTACACTACAACCCTAAGTGAAATAATCGATAGAAATGATACAGAACTATACAGAGATGATGGAGTCATAATCTTGAGAAACTGTAATAAACAAAACATAGACAAAACTAGAAAAACAATAATAAAGATTTTCAAAAAGATGTGATTTGACATAAACATAAAAACTAACCTAGTAAAAAGAGAACCAGAGAATAAACTCATGCCAAATCTATATCGCGCTTTACTCTGACTACTCGTCAGGTTGCTTTTTATACCTCCTAGATCTTAAAGGGAGGTAACTGATGATTTATCAGTACACCGCTATCAACAATCAAGGAGATACCAAAATTAATTAACTGCAGGTTTTCTAACAATTCTTCCAATGAAACCATATTCAACGAAGATAAAAAAAAGACAATAAAACAGCCCTAAAAGATAGTGGATTCCTGGCAACATTCACATACACACTACACAGCACAAAAAAAGTCAATAGAAATAGAAACATCACATGGTTCAACCCACCATACGACTAAAAATGCAAGAATAAACGTAGGGAAAATATTCATTAAACTCAAACATAAACAGTTTCCTGCTTCAAGTACATTATCAGACTTTATTACAAATCTTGATTTTGGCTAACATCAAAAATCTCTTTGTGTTAATTTTTTTGATTGGCCCAAATTATTTTATTTCATTTTTTTTATATAACAGAAGTTATATGTAGAGCCTGTCTTATTTTGGTGGATCTATAGTCATAAATAAGTAGTAGATGGTCATAAATGATGGTCATAAATGATGGTCATAAATGGTGGTCATAAATGGTGGTCATAAATGATGGTCATAAATGATGGTCATTAATGATGGTCATTAATGATGGTCATAAATGGTGGTCCTAAATGATGGTCATTAATGATGGTCATAAATGGTGGTCATTAATGATGGTCATAAATTATGGTCATTAATGATGGTCATAAATGATGGTCATTAATGATGGTCATAAATGGTGGTCATAAATGATGGTCATAAATGATGGTCATTAATGATGGTCATAAATGGTGGTCATAAATGATGGTCATAAATGATGGTCATTAATGATGGTCATAAATGGTGGTCATAAATGATGGTCATAAATGATGGTCATTAATGATGGTCATAAATGGTGGTCATAAATGATGGTCATAAATGATGGTCATTAATGATGGTCATAAATGGTGGTCATAAATGATGGTCATAAATGATGGTCATTAATGATGGTCATAAATGGTGGTCATAAATGATGGTCATAAATGATGGTCATTAATGATGGTCATAAATGGTGGTCATTAATGATGGTCATAAATTATGGTCATTAATGATGGTCATAAATGATGGTCATTAATGATGGTCATAAATGGTGGTCATAAATTATGGTCATAAATAAATTTTGATAGATTTATACATTTTTTTGTAGTTATAAATATTTAGGTTCTGGTTCAGCAAACTTCCGGTGCTTTTCGGCCAGGGTCACTCTTTTCTTCTTCCTTTTTTTATTTAAGGTTTGCCTTCTCGGTAGTTGAGAGACAAGTATAGAAAGAGAAGTTCAGAGAGAGAGAGAGAGAGAGAGAAAGAGAGAGAGAGAGAGAGAACAAAAGAGACAAGGGTTTTAAAAGAAAGAACAAATGCCTTATTTTAATTTGAATTCTTTTTATTTTTCTTTATGTACAGGGTATGATGGATGAATTGTCAACGTTTTATATTTTCAATCTCTTTGTGTTAAGTTTTTTGGGAATGGCCAAATTTATTTCATTATTCGGTATTCCTTTCTTTTTCATCTTACTTATTATAAAACACAGATTGTGTGCGTGTCTGTACGTTTATATATTGGATCGGATTTCCTACATTTTTCAACCAATTTCAACAAAACTTCACAGGACTACGTAAAATTACCTTGCGGTGGTTCTGACAGCGCCCAAATTTGGAAAAACACAATTGTTTTTGCACGAAACCAACTTGAAAACACGATAAAACACGGTTCTGTCGCCAGAATGAAAGGGGGACAACTCATATCGAGTTATACTAATATAAAACCCAGGTTGTTTATGTGTGTGTGTATTCGTTTATATATGGGATCGGATTTCCTACATTTTTCAACCGATTTCAACAAAACTTCACTTTTTTTTGGCAGGTAGTGTTTCTTATTGTCTTGCACACTTTTTTCTTTATTTTTACATTCAGAATGCTTTAAAAATTCCATTTACAAGACAATTGTTTATAATAAAATTCTATTTAATCGATAGACTCATAACGATTGAAAACAATGTTTTTGTTTGAGTTTGGGTTTGACCAATTCGTAAAAAAAAAAAAAAAAAAAACTAATTAAGACATGCGTGTCCGTCAACCTTAAACAATAATCTTTGTCAATCTTATTTTTCAGTCTTTATGATGGTCGATACTTGATCTATCTCTTACTGTTACACCCCGGGCAACGCCGGGCTCTCCTGCTAGTTTTTTCATATGGCGGAAGTTATGCATGGAGCCTGTTACATATTGACAGATTTATAGTCATAAATAAGTAGGCTCTGGCCCCGCAAACTTCCAGTGTTTTTCGGCTGGGTTCAGTCTTTTCTTTCTTTTTTTTCCTGTTTTTATTTAAGGGTTGCTTTCAAGTTGGTTGAGAGAGAAGTATAGAAAGAGAAGGATAGAGAGAAAGAGAGAGAGAGACAGGCAGAGAGAGAGAGAAAGACAGAGACAGAGAGACAGAGACAGAGAGAGAGAGACACACACAGAGAGAGACAGACAGACAGAAAGACAGAGAGAGATAGAGACACAGAGAGAGAGAGAGAAGGAGACAGAGAGAGAAAACAAGGTTTTAAAGAAAAGTAATTGCCTTATTTTAATTTTGAATCCTTATTTTGTTTATATTATTTTTATATTTTATTTTATTTTCATCGGATGTCACTACAAACACAACAAAGTAACCTTGCTACTATATATTTCCCATGAAGTCATAGCAATTCTCAGATGTTAAATAAAAGAAGGCGTGGAGAGCCATGACTGCTAGCATCATGTTTTGAGAATGCAAAGTTTACATTGTTATTATTTACTTTGATTTCTGTGGCAAACACATTTCCTTCCGCATACCAACCAGAGACCTAAGGTCAGAAATAGTTTCATGACATTTTCCACTGATCATGCCTTGTATAGCACCAGGGAAATTATTATTATTATTATTATTTCTTTTAATTCCTATTGTATTTTGGAGTTTTAAAAGGTATGGTTCTTTGGGTATTTCTGGTGATATTGTTTGAACTCCAGATCCGTGTCAAATTCTTCTTGTTGCTGAAATAGAATGTTCAAGGGAAAGAAAGAGACAGAAACACTGGAAATAGATTTAGGTACTTTATTACAGAGTAGAAATGGTCTGTTGAAGGGAAGTGCCTTCCCAAGCAAAAGACATGTGTTTACCTGTTGAAAGTTCAGGGGAAAAGAGAGTGATTCTTCTTGTTTGTCTTTGGTACCAGGAAGCTCCTCTTTATTCACACATGCACCATCTGTTCTTCCTGTCAAGGAGCATCCTGGGAGATTCTTCTTTTTTTTGTATTTCTTTTATCTTATTTTGTGTTTTTTTAAATATTTTTATTTTATTAATTTTACAATCCCCACAGTATACACATTCCCTTCCAGGTTCCAACCAGAGGCCTAAGCTCAGAAATGTTATTATGACATTTTCACTGAGTACTTTTGTAAAAAAAAAAAAAAAAAAAAAAATTGTTAACCTAAGAACCACATACATTTTACACATATAAATCCCTTTGTAGGATATGAGCTGTACTTGTGAGTAAAAATCTTTGTATTTCTTTAAGGCATGGGTAACCAGGGATCCCTTCAACGAGTCTTTTGGGAACTTTTCCAATCAATCCAAGGGCTCTAACTATAATTGGAATTATTAATGTCCTTATGTATCACATTTTTGAGAATTCCACTTCAAGATCCTCATATTTTGATATTTTTTTCAAGATCTTCAAAGATATATTACAGTCTGCAGGAACTGTCATGTCAGTAAAAAGCTCATTCTATTTTTGTAGCTTTGATCACTATGTCTAGGCGATTAGCTTTCATTGTTCTGTCTGTGTGTATTGTAAAGTCCCATAAAACTGTTACAGGTCCTGTCTCTGTTATCGGGTCTGTGTGGTGTTCATACCAGTTTCTTGCAGCTTCCATCCTGTAAAAATTGCATATTTTTAGTGCACTTTAGTTGCATATATTTTAGTGCACTACATCATGCTGAATTTTATATTCAGTGGGTGCCAATACTATGCAACCTGACACAAGATGATCTGTTGTTTCTGGATATTTATCACAGAATCTGCATTTTGAGCTAACACAATTTTTCAGTATGTGTGCTTGGTAATTTCTAGTTAGCAAGCATTGGTCCTGTGCAGCAAGAATAAAACCTTTGGTTTCAGCTTTTAACCATGCAATATCTAACCACTGATTATTATTATTATTATTTTTATTTTATTTTATTTAATTTCTGGTGTGTACACATTTCTTTCCAGGTCCCACCAGAGACCTAACGTTAGAAATGGCATCATGACATTTTCCACTGGCCAATTAAAAAAAAAACAAAAAACGCAAAAACATATTTTACATAGATAAAGCCCTTTGTAAAGTGTGGGCTGTACTTGTGAGAACAATTTTTTGTATTTCTTTAAGGCATGGGCTTCCAGGGATCCCTTCAACGAGTCTGCTGGAATCTTTTCCAACCAATCCAAGGGTTCCAACTACAACAGGAATTGTTGAGGTTCACATTATTATTATGCTATTATTATGCTTATCATTCTTTTTCTTATTATTATTATGTTTATTACTATTGTTATTATTATTATTATTGTTATTGTTATTATTATTATTATTGTTATTATTATTGTTTATTATTATTGTTATTATTATTGTTATTATTATTGTTTATTATTGTTATTATTATTATTATTATTACTATTGTTTTTATTATCATTATTGTTATTATTATAATTATATTATCGTTTATATTGTTATTATTATTGTTATTATTGTTGTTGTTGTTATTGTTTTTGTTAAGAAGAAGATATTTAAACGAAATCATGAAATTCTTTGAGATAGGGCAAAATGTGTACTAGCCTAATAGAGGCAAGGAAATAATTTCAAAATTAACCATGAACGAAATTAATAAATTAAATGGCTTTGTTGGTTTAATTATTTTATTTTTAAAAATCAAATAACTTTTTTTTTGTATTTATACTAAGTTACTACAATAATTGAATAAACAATAAATAAAATGAAATAACAAAAAAGTAAAAGAAATAAACAGTTGTCTAATTAATGTATTTATAACTGTCTATAATTTACTTTTAATATTTGCTACTTTTTTTTAATTAAAAATTTATTTAAAAAAAGTTTGCTTTTTGCTTTTTTTTAAACTAACGAAAATTCACGTTTCGTTTGAGTCGCCGTTTCGGGTTTTTTATTTTACTTCCTGTGTAAGCCGAACAACATGGCGGTCGAAATCGAGTCTGCAGAGTAAGTCAGCTTTTATATTCGTTTTTTACAGTTACTTACCTTGTTCAGTCGTATTTTTTGTTTTAGGCGAACACTGACACCTTTATTCAATTTTATGCAGGATGATTGATTTTTGTCCGCATAAACCTTTCTTTTGTTTTTTACCCTCAATACATGACTTCTTCAACTTTTAATAACGATATTGTTTAAATGTTACTTGTCTTCACGAAAGGAAGATGCATGAATATCATTTTATTCTTTTTCTAAATAAAATAAGACTAACTTTTTAGTTCAATAATCGATCGTTAAATATCTTTGAACGAAGGTAAAATACGTGCTTCAGACGTGTAGGTTTAATTTTAAACAGATGAAACGAAATATATTTATTTTTAAAAATTCAATTTAAAAAAAAATGTTTGTGGTTCTTTTTTGTTTGTTATTACATTTTAATATTTTGTCTTTCGGAACCTTAAAAGTACTTTTTATTTCGAGATAAAATTAACTTGTTTATTTATCCAAACATCGACCGAAACAATTTTTTCACATACCAAATACATTTTTTTACCTCACCTCATTATTATACACTTTTAAGTTAACTTGAGAATTTGTAAAATTGCTTTTCATGATATTTATAATTTGTAATACTCATTTAAGTAATAAATAAATTAGATATTTTTAATTCAGCTTAACCAATAAAAAGAGTTTTTAAAATGAAAATAAAATAAAAACAAGGTCGGCGTTTCCTAAAAGTGCCTCAGGAACTCGCTATCGCATTTGACGCGAGGTTTAAAGTGGGTTTAGAAAAGCAATAGGGTGGAAAAATTGCTCAAGCCCTCTCGGCATTTACCTTTTGGGGGACACCTCGGACGCCGAATAATTACCCCAGCCCTCCTCTCTTTCGAGAGGTATTACTTGGGGGCATGACCATCTGTGGCTTGAACTTAATTATATTGAAACTACCCCAGTTGAAACACCCCAACCCACATTATGAATAGAGAAAATTATATTACTGTTTGGACACATTTTTTTGTTTGCTAATAACAAAACTTTCCCCACAAAAGAAGTAAGTCCCGACTCTTACTTATTTTAATTATTTACTTTCACTTTACATTTAATTTCTTATTGGTCACAAAATCTGAAATATATTTTATTTTTTAATCTGTGGTGGGTGGGCTCTGAATATGAGGCTAGGTCAAGCAAGCTAAAGTTGGTAAATCAGTATTTGATATTTTGACCTAGATTAGTTGTACATCTGGATGGTTGTTGTCACTTGTCAATAATAAATAGACAATTGTTGAATCCCTTTATTTTTATATCAGTCCCAACTATATGGCAGTGAATTGCTGGACCATCTCCTCACAGATAAAGAGGAGGCATGAAACAACAGAAACAAAGAAAAGTGTACTGAACTGTTATGTAATATCAGTCCTCCTATATGACAGTGAATGCTATACAATCTTCTCACAGATGAAGAAGAGACTTGAAGCCACAGAAACAAAGAAAAGAGTACTGAAATGTTATGTAATATCAATCCTCCAATATGGCAATGAATGCTGGACAATCTCCACAAGGATGAAGAAGAGACTTGAAACAGCAGAAAAGTGATTCTATGGAAGGATGCTGAGAATTCCATGGACAGAACATTGACAAAGTTTTAGAAAAAAAATGGAAAACGGAAGCATCAGGAAGAGACTGTTAAAATTTCAAGGGTAGATAATGAGGAAAGAGGGCTTGGAAAATTTGATACTCACAGGACAGATTGAAGGAAGAGGAACAGAGGGAAAGGATGCATAACATGCCAAGTGAATTTGAATAAATGGATAATGGAGCAAGGTTTAGGAGAGATAACAAAAAGACAAAATTAAGGGCTATGAAAGACAGGAAATTGTAGAGAGCCATGAATGCCAATGTCTTCAAGAATCCTGGGACATAGAAGAACAACAGCAGATTATTTTTTTAAAGTGCTTTAAATTGTAACTATTTTTTTTATTTGAATTTTATTAGCAACTAGTCTAATTACCTGTGCTTTGCTGCCTGTCACACATTATTTTTATAAGAAAATGATGATTGATTTTAAATCATTGTTATAATTTGTGGGGAAAAATGATGCATTTCAATATTACTCAATGATCATGCTGATGTGACCTCCATCTTCTGGCTTTCTACTTCTATATTTTGGATACGAGGCATTACCTTGTTCAAATTTAAATTAAATCAAAGGGAAAAAAATTTTCAGTGGTGGTGGTGCGGGGTTATGTATAAACAGTTTGATCTGACCCCCATTGATATGTATTTGATGCAATACTTGATTGAATGAATTGATGAACAGATTTCAACATTGATATGACAGTTAAATTGTTGCAACAAATATGTATTGTAAGGCACTACCCACTGATTGGTGATTTCTTGCTCAACTTGATGTCCATATTGTCTGATTTTGATCTTGCCGATGTAACCTCCATCTTCTGGCTTTTTCCATCTATATTTTGAATAGGAGTCATTCCTTTGTTCAAATTTAGATTTAAATCAAAGTGGGAAAAAATTTTCAGTAAGGATGGGAGGTGGTGCTCCTTAAGGACCCTCCTTTGATCAAAATGAAATATACTTATCAAAATACCCTGGGTAATGTAGTTTCTGAATATATATGGTTATGGGTGGTGGGGGTGTCTGTCTCCAAAACCCTAGGAAGAGTTCGATAACAGTCAGACAGAGGCTACAACTTTATAAATAAGGATGTGTGAGTAGTGTAACAGTTATTGATACTGAAAGTGAAATTGGCAAAGTGTGTTCAAACTCCGGCCTCGTCTGTTGTATTCACTTTTATACAAATGCCTTTGAGAAAACCCTTTGTCCATTACACGGTATTACACATCCTAGTACTGCACTTAAATTTGCAAAGTTCAGGTACTGAAGAGGAAAGTCCATCAGAACAATTACTATGAAAATACGTTTTTTTTTTTTTTTTTTTTTTTTTTTTTTAATCTACCTCAGGCAAGGCGATGATGACACTAAGATGCAAGGGGTTGTTGGGAGTGAAAGAAAATGGGAAGACTTTAGAAGGAATGAGAAACCTAATTTTAAACTGGAATCCAGGGATAAACCTCTACTCCTGTTCAAAAGACCAAGACGTGTGAACTGGATGATAGGTGAACCTATTTACCTTTATTGAGGAAAAAAAAATACTAAATAAAATTAGTTTAGGTGGGGAAGTAAAAAGTAAAGAGTTGAAGCAAATTTTTAGAAGGAATTGGAAACTTCAACAGAAAAGGCACAGGAAGTTATGTTGCAGTAGTGGGAAAGTGAAGCTGAGATGCCAGGTTAGAACTAATAATATTGCAGATTCTTTAGATTTCATTAATAATCTCTAAATATATAGCAGAAGCAGTAGACCAGATGTAGCTGCAATATTCAGTGCATGGATGGACAGTAGACTTATAAAAGTGTATGATAGGTTCTGATGAGAAAGCATAACACAGGGAGCCATCTTTCCTAGCTACAGACTTCAATATAATCTTACTACTTCGTGTCAGCAGAGATGTTAGCCTAAAAATGCACAGTGGGTCACTTTTTTGGAGATTAGCATAAGCCATACTGATGGGAGGCAAAAAAGGTTCTCTAAGATTATTAAAAACGACCAGTTTTGTTTTGGAGGTGTTAAAATTAACACTCCATTTTGTTTTGTATTGATAGAAGCATTGTAGGATCTCCACGTTCGGGGATAGCAAGCAGCTGCGTTGTTGCATTCTTTTGGACTTTCTCAACGTCTTGAAATCTTGTTCTTTCAAGTGGGATTTGATTTTTGGAAAGAGGAATATATTGCAAGGGGCAAGGTTTGGAGTATATAGTGGTTGTTGGACCTGGGGAATGTTGTACTTAGCCAAAAACTGCTGCACAAGTCATGGTCATTAATAGAACCTCTGTGGTGTGGTGAGATGACCACATGCTACACACCTTCCTTGGAAGGAACGCGCAATGGCGCAACTAGTGTAAATAGTTACAATACCTCAGAAATCTAGGCAGGTGTTAATAGCATTACTACAAATAAATATGTATAAAAATATAAATAAAATGTAAATTAAAGATTAAGAAAATAGAAGTGTTTAATGTCTGTTTCAGTGAAATGGAAAAAATTGTCAATTTCCCATCTTTTCATTTGTACCCACTTCTTAAAATAACGACCAGCATTCATATTTGATTGCTATTGCAGTATTTTGTTAAAATTGTTAAGCTCAAATATTTAATGATATGATGAGGTAACCTGTTTTATTTTAGAATTTGCCATGAGCTTAACCATTAACTGAAGAATTAAGATTCATCAGAAAATTCAAATAGGATATCTGAAATTTTCATGAAAACTAATTATTAATATTCTTTCCTTCCTTCTTTCCTTCCATCTTTCTTTCCTTCTTCCTTCCTTTTATTCCTTCCCTCTTTCCTGTTGTAATATTAGTGATCAAAACAAAGATGAAGATAATAATCTGATGATTTCATAGAATAATATAAAGTTGTCTTGAAAATGAATCTTTTTTATTTTTTTTTCTTTCTTTTTGACTTTTATGAAAATATATCTACTTAAATATATTTCAGTGTCGTCAGGCTCATTGAACAATACTTGAAAGAGAACAATTTACTTCGGACATTGACAGTGTTACAGGTAAGCAATCCACTTCTTGAGCGCCCCAGACGGGCTTTCCACATTTTGTCTGTCTTTGGTGAGCCTGTTGTATACAATTAACATAATTCCTGCGGAAAAGGGGATTTTGCTGAGCTTGTTTTAATTTCTGACCAAGTCTGTTTTATTATTTATGCACTAATGCCCTTGAGAAAGGCATGAATACATAACTACTCACCTACCCACTACCTGATTTGCAAGAGTTTCTTTCTTTGCTTAGGGATCACCACAGATCAACTCTTCTTAGGTCAAATTAAATTAAATTGAAACCATTACTTTGAATGAGTGTTTAATAAATAGGCAACGAGATATTTGGATGGACTTAGGCATGTAGAAACTTTATGCACTTAGTGAAGCTCAGCGGAAGGGGAGAAACGAGGGAATTCAACTGTAATCTTCTGACGAACTTCACAGAAAATTTATTGAAATGTGTTCCAGTCGGCACCACCTGATTAAAGGGGATTCAAAATTTGCATATGTGTTCGAAGTGAAATATAAAAATGCAAAAAATAGTAGTAATGCCAAAAGTAGTAGCAGTATCATTTCTTCCTTCATTGCAACTCTGCTCCCTCTTTCAAAGCTGACTGGACGTGTTACCAAAACCGTTAATAAGAGTCCCAACTCTTTATTTTCTATCGTTACTTTGACAAGGAGAATTACTTATAGGCAATATATAGTGTTTTTTTTGTTGCAAATTTTACACAAATGTTTGCCTCTGCAAGACTATACCAGTAACAAGTAAGAATTCATTAATATTTCTTTCTTTCTTTGCTGAGTTTTGCTTTAAATGCTAATAGTTGCCATTTTGACTTTTCTAACTTCCCTTTCCCCAAATAATTGGACTTGAAATTCTGAGAGACACTTTCTTTTTAAACTATATTTTTGGAATGTTGTCCTCATCTTTGATGTCATATTCATTATGTTTCGGCCGTTGTATGTCCCGGCCTTCTTCAGGATCTGTCTATACTTCTGAGATTGTATTGTAACTATTTATCTTATTTACATTGTTTGAACTGTTGTCCTCATCTTTGTTGTCATAGTCACAACATTTCGGCCGTTATATGTTCCGGCCTTCTTCAGGATCTGCCTATACTTCTGAGATGAGGTATTGTAACTATTTACCTTATTTACATTGTTCAAACTGTTGTCCTCATCTCTGTTGGCATATTCATGTTTGGCCTTCTTCAGGTGATTGGAATTTCAAACCAAACTCTTTATTTTGTCTACTGGAGTACAATGGCCGAAACATTGTGAATATGACAACAAAGATGAAGACAACAGTGCAAATAATGTAAATAGTTATAATAACTCATCTCAGAAATATAGACAGGTATTAAACACTTTCTTCTGGATGTTTACTTAATGTGATGGCCTTCAGCATCTACCTATTTTTTGTGAAACCCTTTTTTTCCTTTGCTTTCATGATTTTTTTAATCTTTGTCCTGTTACTATATTTCAGGAAGAGAGCTGCATCTCTCTAAATACAGTTGACTCTGTTGACAGCTTTGTTGCTGATATTAACAGTGGACACTGGGATACAGTCTTGCAGGCTATCCAGTCTCTCAAGTTACCTGACCAAAAACTAATTGATCTTTATGAACAGGTAAGATATGCTTGCATTAACTGTTGTACTTAACCTCTTTATGTTTACAGGAGCTGGGGATATGACTATCAGAAAAGCAAGGGTTAAATGCTTAGCACATACATACATACCTACCTACATACATAGTCATTTTCCAAGCACAGCATAGATGTGGCACAAGGCCGAAAGTAGGGTGGGAATACCCAGTGAGGATTGAACTCACTACTCACTTGTAATTGTTCTAGGGAGACAAGCTTGAAGTGCCCAAAATACACACACACACACACACACACACACACATATATCGGCCTGACGATTTCATCTGTCATGAAACAGCCTGTCGCCTCTGAGTGTTGACTTCAATGTTCACTTTTGTGTTTATATTTACATATGCTGATATCTCTGATATTGAGCACTTTATCCCATAAATATAGCACACTTTTAATTTCTGTATGTATGTGTGTGTGTGTATATATATATATATATATAGAGAGAGAGAGAGAGAAGTGCACAAGCTTTAAAGACACTTCTAAGAATTCTTTAACATGATATAATAATGTTTCATCAGTGATACATCTCTCTCTCTCTCTCTATATATATATATATATATATATATATATATATATATATATACACACATCACTGATGCAACATTATTATATCATGTTAAAGAATTCTTAGAAGTGTCTTTAAAGCTTGTGCACTTCTCTCTCTCTCTATATATATATATATATATATATATATATATATATATATATATATATATATATATATATACACACACACATACTCGGTATGTTTCTGCATATAGGTAAGACGAGGTAAAAAAATTATAGCAAATTTTCATGAATTTATCCTACAGTATAAGACAAACAACTGTTTACTGTATCCTTATAAATTAAAAAAATAAATGAAATAACAAAACTGATTCTATATCATGTTTTTCTTGCACATGTCCCCTAAAAGGGAAACCACTGTTTTGTTTGTTTCATCATGTGATATCTTGCGAATAGTGATTCTTCTTCTTTTCCTTTATCTAAACAGTTACACACAGCCTGGTGTACTAATGGCCATTTATTTATACTCCATCGACAATCACAAAATACTGCTAATAACAGTATAATAAACTAGGATAATAGTACATTCCATTGTTGAGAACTCAATCATAACTCAATGCTTCTCAGCTGAACTTGCATGGATACAAGTTGATTTCATTGATATGGAATCCTTGTTCAAATAGGCAATTTTGTATAGAGTTATTCCAGTAATATACAAGGTAGAAATGGTTTTATTACTTAGGGCAATATTATTTATTTTAGGATATTACATTGAAAACATGGCAAAATTGCTACATAATTGCAGGCATATTTCAATGCGTATCAAATGCATAATTGCCTGATGAAATGCATTTGATGTGCATCGAAACACAACTGCAATTGTGTAATGATTTTGACATGTTTTCGATGTAATATCCTAAAATATATATATATATATATATATACATACACACACACGGTACTAATACTATCCATGTAACTGAAAATGTATAATATATATATATATATATATATATATATATATATATATATATAGAAATGATCTAAATAAAGAGATATTGATCAACCATATATGTGAACGATTACATACGCATACAGGTGAGCAAATAACTATTTAATCAGTGTTTGTAGACAAAACAGTGGTCAACATAGTTAAACAGAGCTGTATATATTAATAATTACACATATACCTACATTTACAGTATGACTCAGAGTTTCATGGCTTTCCCATTTATCAGGTGCAAAAAGCTATGAATTGTTCAATACTGTTGTTTGTTTCTTTTATTTTATTTTTTTTAAATGTCTGTGTCTCATGGGAGCGACACTGCATTGTATGTGGATTCAAAGTTCAAGATTATTATAAATATAGCATTTGAATCCACATACAATGTTGCGTTTCATCTTGGAATTTGAAAGGAAGGATGTCATATAAATAATGTTTCATTTATTTATTTATTTTTTTTTTGTCTTTTTCAGATTGTTCTGGAGTTGATTGAACTTCGTGAGTTGGGAGCTGCTCGCTCGTTGCTTCGTCAGACTGACCCAATGATCATGTTGAAGCAGACCCAGCCTGATAGATACGTCCATCTGGAAAACATGTTGGCTCGGTCCTATTTTGATCCCCGTGAGGTATTTTATGACAAAATTGTTCAGTATTCACGATCATGCCACAGGCTACACATTATATAGATGTTGTGGCCTCTTTTCTTTGTTTCTAAAGTTTTTCAGCCTCTGAAAAATCTCTCTTGCTATTTCAGTGCATCTCCAAATTTCTTTATCACACTTTCCATCATCTGTTAATACACTAAACAAATGGTTAAAATTCCACATTTGTTTACTTTCGTTGTCCCTATTGTGTAATTCATATCTTGGATTGCCCCCTTTTGCTCACTGCTAGACATTCCAATTAATGGTCAGTGCTTTTTTCTTGTTTTTTCTCAACTATCTTGTCTAATAGTTTCTTTTAGTTTTCTTTTTTTATTCTATCATCAACACAGTGTCATTTTTGTAGCCTATGTTGATACATTTGTGCGTGTTGATAATAAAACCTAGCAGGTGATCTAATGCTCTTACGATCACCCCCGATGTACAGGTTAAATAAATCTGGTGGGGGGAAAATGTGCGTAGATTGCTAATGATTTGTATATAAAGTTACTGATATAGAAGTCTAGTGGGACATTAAGAAAATGAGTTATTTTTGCTTCATTTTTTTTTTTTTTTTAAACCTGTGGACCCATATAGTTCCCTCCTTTTTTGTGGTGGGGGGGTCATCTGCGGGGCTGTCTATGGTTTGTTTACCCCCACCCCATCTTTCTTTTGCATGTGGGCCTCATCCATCTGGGGGGGACTCCTGTGGTTCATTTCCTCTCTCCTTTTTTTGGGTGGGGAGACAATGTACCCCATCCATCAGGGAGGGAGGGGGCTATGGTTTGTTTCCCTCTGTCTTTTTTTTGTATGTGTACCTCATCCATCTGTGGGGACTCCTGGGGTTGATTTCCCCTTTCCTTTTTTTTGGTGTGGGGACATGTGGGCCCCATCTATTGGGGAGGAGGCTATTGGTTCGTTACTCCCTCCCTCTCTCTTTTATTGTTTGTTCGCCTATGGACCTTATCCATCTGTGGGGACTGTTGTGGTTTGTTTCCCCCTCCCCCCTTTTTTGTCTGTAGCCCCTAGGGTTTGAACTCCCCACCTCTGGTTTTTTCATTTATGAACTTTTCTATTATTTCCATTCTTGCATCTAAATAAATCTGAATAACTTTGATGTTCTTATAAATTTTTTTTTCCTTCTTCATTGTTTAGGCTTATTTAGAAGGTCAAACAAAAGAGAAAAAACGTGCGGCCATTGCCCAAGCATTGTCTGGAGAAGTAAATGTTGTGCCACCGTCCCGTTTGTTGGCCCTGCTGGGTCAGGCACTAAAGTGGCAACAGCATCAAGGACTCCTGCCTCCAGGTAACATTTCTTTCTTCAAGGACGTTTCTTTTAAGAAATCATGACGTTCTCCATTCTCCATTCCTTGAGCTTCCATTTTGCCCCCATCCAATACCCAAATTGAAAATGCCTTAACAGGGAGAAATCATTCTTTGACCTTCAAACCTTTTTGGTGGGCTCTACAACGTGCATCGAAGCAGTACCTACCTCTGGTGATAGCTGCAACCACTATGGCATTTTATTTCATTCACAGTAATAACTATCCTCAGATTCAAAACAATACACTGGTCCCCCTATCTATGGGTTAAATAGCAGAGTGGACTAGACCCATGGTTATTTCCTGTGAATTAATTTTGCAGATAATAAAAGGAAAATCTGGCGACATGATGGCATTAAAAATGCACTCCGGTGAATGGACAAAAGAAGATATTTTCCTTGTTTTATAGAATTTATTACCCAACAAAAATTCCTTGAGTGTTCTGCTTATGGCCAGATCACATTGAAACACCAGTTACCTGTATGATCACTAAGGTTAAACAATGTCGAGCCTGGTTAGTACCGATGCTCTGAACGCTGTATTTTTGATTTTCATATTTTTTGGAAACGATAGAAAACATCAGATTGAGAAAAGGAAAAGATTTTAGAAAAGAAGAAAATTGTAAATATTTTAGCGGAAGGGGTTCACTGCAAGCGATACTAAGAAGGATGTGTGCATGATCATGAAAGTGATTTCTAACATTCACCAGAAAAACAAGATCTGATGCTGGTAAAAGGAAGATAATGAAGTGAGAGAACTATCAAACTCGGCGTTTGAAGAAAAATCTGTTAGGATCTAGAGGAAGATATTTCAAGATGTTGGTGTAGCTAGAACGAACAGGGCTACAAGGAATAATATGTTGAATGAGCTTGCAAAAGTTGTTATAATGTCCGATCAAGCCCTCCTTTATCAAAAACTAACATCAGGAAAAGATGCCTACATGAAATGTCGTTTCACCTCCATTTTTAGATGAATGTCGAGCTAATCTCGATGGTCCTGATACCTTCACCAGTGCCCAACCTACTTTAGACGTCAGCAAGGTGGAGGAGGAATTATGTTGGGACCCTTCTTCATAGAAGATGAACTGAAAATGAATAGTAAAAACTACCTTAGATTTCAGTATCTTGTCATCTGAGATGAGGCATTATGTACAGTATTTACATTATTCGGACTATTATTATCCTCATCTTTGTTACCATATTTATGTTACCATATGTTCCATATTTATTACAATGTCTATATTTCTGAGATGAGGTATTATGTACCGAATTTACATTATTCGGACTATTGTCCTCATCTTTGTCACCATATTTATTACAACATTTTGGCCATTGTAAGCTCTGCCCTTCTTCAGGTGGTTGGAATGTTGAACTGAACCCTTTATTTTGCTCACTAGACTGTTCTAGTTCCATGTTTTATTGGATGTCAGTTATCTCCTGTTGATTCACCTCTCCAAGTTCTTCACTACCTTAACTGGGTATTGAACTCACACTCTTTGTCACTGGATCTAACCAACGCCTTTATCCACTGTGCCATGTGTCCTTAAGGACATCTGTGTATGAATTTCTTAGTATTATAAACCTAATGTCTCGGCAATCATTTTCTACCAGTGATCATATTGCAATTTTTTGCTGTTATCATTACATGTTTTTACCAGAGCTCATATTGCAATTTTCATTGTTATTTTTGCTTTTCTCTGGCACTCCTTATTAC
>OZ010609.1:63168775-63176275 GCA_963932145.1 Acanthosepion lycidas | reverse complement strand
AGCATTGATTTTCAGTCTTTTGACTCTACCAACTTCTTTGTTAGGAAATAATTATGCTTTTATGGGGCTACCTTATTCCTCCAGCTGTTGCACAGTTAAAGGGCCACAATTTTCCTCTCCTTAGATTGATCTTAGGCAAGTCACAGAGGCTGGAATCAGTTTGCATTTCTTTTTCTCGGTTTTTTAACGGTATGATTTTAGGACGACCCCTTGGTCTTTTGCAGCCTCGTGGTATCCAGCTCTGAGTAGCTTTGGTTGTATAACTGTCAGTTGATCGAAGGATATGGCTAGTGAATTGTATCCGCCTATCTGCCACCATTACACTAAGGTTTATAGAATTTGCATGTCACAGAGAACCAGGTAGTTTGTTAGGAAATACTTCCCAGCTGTGCTTTTATAGCGCTACCTTGTTTCTCTAACCCTCACATGGCAAAGGGTTCTAATATTCCTTCCCTAAGATTTATTCTGGGCAAGTCACAGAGCCTGGGATCAGTTGCTGTTTCTTTTTCTCAGTTCTTTAACTGTGTCATTTTAGGACAATCCTTTGGTCTTTTGCAGCTTTGAGGTATCCAGTTAGAGCAACTTTAGCTGGGTGACTCTCAGGTAATTGCAGGATGTAGTTGTGTTGTTGTTGCAATCCGCGACATCTGACCAAACTTTCTGAACAAAACACAATATTTTCTTGATCCGCCTGGTGTAAAACCACAACGACTCGTCGACTCCTTCAAATCTCTAACTGCTCAGTATTTTTTATGTTCTTTTCTGCCTTCCTTCATTTGCATGCGTGAATCGACTTTCCGTGGCTTTACGAGACTGTCCGCGTGAGGATACATGACCATTCACAATATAAGCTTGCTGGGGGTGGCCATGTTTCTTTTTCAAGTCAAGAAGATAAATCTTGCACGCGGAACATATGCGCTGCTGTTTGCGATCAGGTGGGAGAATATTTTCGTTCCAATTATCACTACACAGGATATGAATGGTGAGCTGTATCCGCCTACTTGCCACCATTACACTCAGTGTTCTAGATGTAATGTCAATCGACATCTCCAGTTGCCTTGATCTATCCACTACCCTTCTACTCATCCTTTCTTCTATCACTCCTATCTGATCTTGCTCCAAATTTTCTGTAACCCCTTGCGTCCTAGTGGCTTCCCGCCTTGCTTGGGCCGAAACGCTTAAAAAAAAAAAAAAAAAAAAAAAAAAAAAATTGAATATCTTAGCATTTCCTTGTTCTTGATTTGATCTCTCCAAGATATCTTTAGGACTATGCAAAGACATCTTAAATTGAATACATCTAAGAGTTGAACTACTGAACCATGGCTAATTATACTAGGCTTTGTTTTTTTTGCAATAAATCCAGAATGTGTCTGTTCAGGGGGTGGGGGTTACTGATAAGATTAATCTCTGTCTGCATGCAGCCTATGACAATTTATGATGTAAACCTGATTCAACGTCTCATCAATGTGTTGAATGTCACTTAAGTGGTTGGGCGTGTGGCCAGCAACCTCATTGCGTACAAAATCTAGCTTAATACAGATACAAGAACACTACGTATAACAAAAAACTGTTTTTTTTTGTTTTGTTTTTTTTGTGGAAGTTAAGAGGTTGCGTGTTTGTGTGCATTTATTTAGGTGTGTGTTCAATATGTAAACAAAGAAGATAGAAGCATATATAATAACTCCATTTTCTATTACGGACGTTTATTTTTTTATACTGACAAGTTGTGTGTGTCTCTTGGATATGTCCGTTTTCCTTTTTGGTTCAGAAGTAAGTTAGGATAATAATGGTTAAAATGGTTGAGCTCAAGTCAACTTTACACCGAGTTGGAACAACCAATTAACTGACTTTGTGAATACAGCTGCCAAAACACATTCAAACGATATTGTTGGAGTTGTCAGTGGACGGAGGGAAATTAATATTCCCCAGTGGGAATATAATTACCATGTGGTTTGCATCTTAGAGAAAAGGGATGAGGTAGAAAATTGTTGCCTTTTTTATAGGCTTCAACAGCGACACCTAACAACATTTTTCATGTAAGGTAATGAACATATTATTCATTGTTCATTATTATTATTATTTTTTTATTTATCAATTTTATTTAATTTTCCCACAGTTTATAACCTGGAATATCATGGGGAGTATTTATAGGGACAAAAGAAATTTTTGTTAGGAGAGAAATCATAAAAGAAAATCAAAGTTGGCTTTTAAGCAATGAAATCTAGTTATTTTTAAGTAAGGTTTCACATTTATTACAACTCACTGACATAACTACTCCACTTCTTGACTACTTTATGTACGAAAAAAGTAAATATTTTTAGTGATGTAGGGGGAAGATGTTAATTTCTATTTTTTTTTTTTTATATATTGCATATTTGGCAATTAATCAGCATGTTGTCCATTGTAATTGTAAATAATTTTATTATAGATCACATTACAAATGTCCAAAGGGATTGTCAGTGGTCAGGAATGAATGAAAGCCTTACTGATAGAATAAGACTATTATATGTATAATGTAAATGCATTGCTAATGATTTTACTATAGGAATGCATTGCAAATGAGGAAGAAAGGTATTGTCAGTGGTCAGGAATGAATGCAAGCATTACTGATAGAATAGGGCTATTATATGTATAATGGAAATGCATTGCTAATGATTTTACTATAGGAATACATTGCAAATGAGGAAGAAACATTATTCAGTAATTTCTCATAATCTTGTCCTTTCTTTTTCAGTTTGGTCAGAAAGCCCATGTGGAATGTGCCCGTTTCTCACCCGATGGTCAGTTCTTGGTCACAGGATCTGTGGATGGATTTATTGAAGTCTGGAATTTCTCTACAGGCAAAATCCGTAAAGATTTGCGCTATCAAGCCCAGGTAAAAAAATAGTTTATTTGTAAGATGGATTTACTATCAAATTCCTCAAAATTCAATTTGTCTCTGGTTCAGACATGAAGTTTTTATTTTGGTGGAAAAGCAAGAGAAATAAGATGAAAGAAATACTAGTCAAAAATGAATAATAATTGCCAAGGCTTCATCTAAGAAATTCAGACAACTTAAAACTATTACTACTTGTTGGAAAAGCAAGAGAAATAAGATGAAAGAAACACTAGTCAAAAGTTTTTTCAATATTATTTGACCTAACAATAGTTGACATGTAAAACCCACAAATCTAGTTGTAAGCATGAGTATTGCCACAAAAAAAATATCTCAAACCATATTTTGAGATCAAAACTAGATAAAATGAAATTATTTTAAGTGCAGGCTTAAATAGATGACTCGTCATTGTATAGCATCATAATGTCGAGATATCTTGCCAGTCACTTGAAGAGAAAGAATTCTCTTGGAAGATACATTGTCAGTTCCAACCATTTCCCACCATTTCCTTTTTCATCTGACCACTGTAGGTGTTGATATACCCTTAAAATGTTTTTTTTTTTTTTATTTCAGGATAACTTTATGATGATGGATGATGCAGTTTTGTGCATGTGTTTCAGTCGTGATTCGGAAATGCTTGCCACAGGATCTCAAGATGGTAAAATCAAGGTAATGGATATTTCAATGTTTTTATTGATAAATAAACACAAAGAAGTGTTGAAAAGGTTCAGACCGTTACTGCTAGGATATTTTTGTCATTTTCTTATCAGCTTTTCTCTTTGGTATCTTTACAAATTCATGGTCGACCATGTTGTGTTAGAAAATTTTCTCACCAGATCTTGCATAAATCAACCATTTGCTCTTGCATGGAATATTGCTGTCGTATATGGTCTGGAGCCCCCGCTTTTTGTCTTACGGTTCTCGACAAAATCTATACATGGATATGCAATGTTGTTGGCCCTGATCTGGCCATCTCATTTACAGTCACTCTCTCACAGATGTACCATCGCCTCCCTCTGTCTTTTCTACAAATACTTTCATGGTAATTGCTCTGACAAGCTATTTTCACTGGTTCCCAAACTGTATGGATGCCACTAGGTTGGCATCTCAGTCCCACCCTTTCACTGTCAAAACAGTTAAATGTAGCCGTCTCTTCTACTGCAATAACTTCATGTCTCCTACTTCCAGTCTGTGGAACTCCCTTCCTCTTACTTGCAACCCTGATAGCTATAATCTCCAAATAATTAAATGCAATGTCAACCAACATTTCCAGATGCCTTGATCTATTCCCTGTCCTTCTCTTCATCCTTTTCTCTTTCATGCCTCTTTACTCTTGCTCTTACTTTCTGTAACCCCCTTGCATGCTAGTGGCACTCCCGTCATGCTTGGGGTGAAAAATTTTTCAAGAAAAATATTTATAGTGATTTTCCAAGCATAGCTTAGACGTGGCACAGGGCCAAAAGTATGGGGTACCCAGTGAAGATTGAACTCACTACTTGGTTTGTGAACTCACTACTTGCTATTACACAGCCTCGAGGTGTCCATCTTGCATATTTATAAATCTCACTCTTTGTCCTTGCTTTGAATATTGCTGCCACATTGGTTTTGTGCTTCTGCTGTGTATTTAGAGATTCTTGATAAAATCCAAAGAAGAATCTGTAATGTTTTCGGTTTTGACCTGGCACCTCGGCTTCAGTCACTTTCCCACTATAGTAATCTATCTTCCCTGTGCCTTTTTTTATAAATATTCATGGTAATTATTCTGAAGAACTTTCCTCTTTGGTACCTAGACTTTATGATTTTAAGTGCAGTACCAAATTGGCAGCAAGGCCTCTTAATTTTACAGTTGAAATTGCTAGATGCAACTGTAAATTCTAAGCTAACAGTTTCTTCTCTTGCATGTTTCACTTGTAGAACTCCTTTCATGAGTAAATAGTTGCCCTCCCCCAAACTGGGGTCAAAACAGTATGAAAGTGTAAAAATAGGTTTTAATACTAGAAATACTTTGTAAAAATTATTACCAACAAGACTTTCTTAAAAAAAAAAATATTACCAGCTATATATTTTTTTTTTTTTTTTTTTTTTTTTGAAAAATATTACCAGTGATACATTTTTGGAGAAAAAATATTACCAGATTTTTGAAGGAAAAAATTTTTTACCCGCAATAAAAATTGTCAGCCTTAAATAACCCTCTGAGGTTGATTCTGTAAAACAAAAGAAAACGAGCCAAACTCTGCTTGATGTGAAATGATAAAAAAGAAACATAACATGTTATTTCCATGGAGTGGAAAACCTCTAACTTCCACCATTTTCCAATTGTAATGAGAAAAGCTTTTTCCCTGTTGTGGGGGGGGGGAACTCCTGTGGGGATACTTCCCTGGACACTATAATCTTTAAATCAAGGGTCATTTGTTATCTATCCTCCTTATTCTCATAAACGTCACTTCATATCACCTTTTTCATTCATATCACAAACTTCATTTGTTATTACAATTTTAACAGCAACTCTCTGCCTTTATGGCTCTTGAGCATTCTACTGAGTGGATTTCAGCATTAAAAATAATGAAGACCACATGTCTATGCAATTATCAGTTTGATACATTTTACCTTTTTGTTTTAGGTTTGGAAACTTCTCACTGGTCAGTGCCTGAGGAAATTTGAACGTGCCCATGCTAAAGGGGTAACGTGTGTCACTTTCTCACGGGACAATGGTCAGTTACTGAGTGCATCATTTGATCAAAGTATCAGGTTAGTTTATTTTTCTCTTTTTTGGTCTTTTTGCATCGAAAAGCTTCCTTTTCATCTTTCTAAACCTACTTTTGTAAAATTTAGTTCTAAAGAACTTTAGAATTTCTGTTGCCATTATCTGTTAGTAGAAGTCTTTGATTATCAAAGAGTTACTGTAATCGTTCATGTGTAGATCATTAGTGAGTTAAAGAAGCAGAGAAATTCCAAGGAAAAAGAAGATATTTTCATGTATAAAATGCACCTGATTTTAAACTGGTGGTTCCCAAATGGTGCAGCGGAAGAGGAAAGCAGGCAGAGCGGAATCATTGAAAGACAATCCAAGATTTTGAAACAGTTTCAAAAATTTCATATGTCAAAAACAAATATGATTTTAAAATATCATTATGGATTACTTGTAATTGCATGCATGAGTCCTGGTATAAATAGTTATAGACCTATTTTATAGTATCTGTCTATATTTCTGAGATGAGGTATTATGTACACTATTTACATTATTTGGACTATTATCTTCATCTTTGTTACCATATTTATTACAATGTTTCGGCCCTTCAGTATCTGTCTATATTTCTGAGATGAGGTATTATGTACACTATTTACATTATTTGGACTATTATCCTCATCTTTGTTACCATATTTATTACAATGTTTCGGCCGTTGTACACTCCAACCTTCTTCGGGTGGTTGGAATGTCGAACTGAACCCTTTATTTTGCTCACTGGGGTAGACTGTTCTAGTTCCGCATGCCGTGTTTTAATGGATGTCATTTGTCAGTTATCTCTTATTAATTCCCCTCTCCAAGTTCTCCACTGCCTTAACTGGGTATTCAACTCACACTCTTTGGGTCCTGTCACTGGATCTAACTAATGCCTTTATCCACTGTGCCATGTGTCCTTAAGAATTTTTTTTTTTTATATTTGTATTATTGTAAATTATAAGAATTCAAACATTTGACAACAAATGCATGAGAAAACTCCTTGGCATTTTCTATTAGGAACAAAAACCAATGAGTTTGTGTGGTAAAGTGTAGAAAGTTTTGTGGGACAGCAGGAACCTATTCTCAATACTATCAAACGGAGAAAAATGGTGTAGTTTGGACACGTTACAAGGCACAACAGCCTGTACAAGACCATCATGCAAGGCACCGTTGAAGGTGGATGTAGGAGAGGACTGGTTGAGCAATGTCAAAAAAATGGACAGATATGACTATACCAGAATTGTTGATGACTGCTGTTGATAGACTGTTGTGGAGGAGATTAAATATGGTGTCTGCATTCGGATCCCCTCCTATGATTACAAAAGTCAAGAGGAGAATGATGATGAAGAAATAATATTTTTACCTGTGAATGATTTCTAAATTCATATAGGTGTCTAGATTCAATAAAATACAGAAAGAGTACAGAGCCGTATGGGACTTAGAGAAAGATTTATCTCCCTTTGTTGCAATATGCCATTAGATAGATATTGTCTCTTCGGTAAACTAATTAATCCAATTTTAGCCAATTTTGACTGTTCTGAGTCTTGTAAGAAATAGAATTGAGTTCTAAACTGAAGAATTAGGCACAGCATAATTTTGAACACGATTTTGGATGAAAAAAACCTTTGTCTTATGCACACAGGTGTGTGTGTGTGTGTATATATATATATATATATATATATATATATATATATATATATATATATATATATGCTGATTATACAATGGTATATGGTTATACTGCCAAAATTCTAGTTGACCAGAGCCTGGCAGCTAATCTCACCTCTGACCTAGTTCTAACAGCTCAGTGGGGGAGAACACTGGCTGGTTACATAGTTGCAATATGCCATTAGATAAGTATTGTCTGTTCGTTGTCTAATCTTAAGTGGGTCACAACATACAT
>OZ010609.1:63058775-63163775 GCA_963932145.1 Acanthosepion lycidas | reverse complement strand
TGTTATGTTGGTACAACTACACATGTGCATGTAGAATGTGTACTAAGAATGTTTTTGATTTTTGTATTTAGCCTAATTTATATAATCTTTTTCTTTCCATCACTTTTGTTACTAGGTATCCCAGACTGATATTAGATTTGCCAGGGATGGTGAAATTTTCTAAGAGCCAGGGTGCAAATTTATGTGGATAATCTTGCAATCAAGGCTCTCTCTAGACATTTACACTGTAGTAAATTATTTTCTCCTTTGATTAGAGTAGCATTTTTTATGTTAAAATTGTGGTCAATTTTGTTACAGTGAGCAACCAAAATGTAAAATGTCCCTTTTGTGTTCATATAATCTTTTATTTAGATACCTTGAGGTTTCTCCTGTGTATTTTTTGTGACAATTATTTCAGGTGATGGATTAAACTCCTCCTCCTCCTTCAGGTTTTACGTTATTGTTTTCTTTTCTATTGACTATGTCTTTTATTGTTTGGGATGTAGTAGTAGCATCTCTTATGTTGAGTTTAGATAGATTCTTTTTGATTGCAGATGTGATACTTGGTAGGATTATATTTTTTTTTTTTTATTCATTGGGTTTCTCAGGAGGGGCCATTGTTTTCTCTTTGAATATTTTATGGACTTTTTGTTAATATTTTAAAATAGGGCACTGGTAAAGTTTGAAAATGCTTTCAATGTATTTCTCATTTTCGTGTAAATAATCTAAGCTGCATATTCTTAGAAGATTAAAACATGTTAAAAATCGCTACACAATAGCTTTCATGTTTCGGCACTAAGTTGTGCCTCTTCAGGCGATGGTAAATATCTGGTGAGTCTGACTCTGCCATTTTATATGGTGTTGAGCACTTTTTCTTTCCCGTGTACACACACACACACACACACACATATATATATATATATATATATATATATATATATATATATATATATACACCTAAAAATTAGACCTTGTCATCAATTTCTCTTAACTTACACCCCTTGATTGCAGAAAAATGAATCTTGAAGTTTTTTTTTATGTTTTGTTCAATATTTTTTTTTTTTTTTTTTTTTTTTTTTAAACTTTTTCAGTGCAAGTTCTGACGGCACGATCAAAATTTGGAATGTGAAAAGCACTGAATGTCAAAACACATTCAAGTCTCTTGGTGGCTCAACCGGGAGTGACATTACTGTCCACAGTGTACACCCCTTGTTACGGAATATGGAGCAGTTTGTTGTATGCAACCGGTCCAATACTGTTGCCATCATGAACATGTCTGGACAGGTAAGTTAAAAGTAAAAGTTTGAAATAAATAATTCTGCTAAAATTAAGTTGTCAATTTAACTTGTTTAACTTGAAGGTAATAAAATTATAAAAGTGATGGCAAGTTATCAGGCATAGCAGACCACATATGGAAGGAAAAGGGAGATCACCCCCTCCTCCTGTGGGATGAGGTTGAAATAATGGACAGAGAACATCTCTCGAAAATATGGAAACTTAAGGAATCGGCACATACTAGGCCACAAAAATCTCCTAAGCTGACCAAGCATAGAAATGAATACAATATGGGAACCAGTGATACAGAATCCTACAGAAAAGCAATGAATAACAACAAAATTGCAATATGAGCTCTGGTTAAAAAAAAAAAAAAAGAAGAAAAATCACTGGTACTGAGACATTAAGTTTATGTCCCAAAAATTCATGCACTGATGTCCTCAAGGACACATGGCCCAGTAGATAAGTGTTGGTTGGATCCAGTGGTTTGACCCAAAGATTTGCGAGTTCACTACCTGGAACTTGGAGATAACTGTAGCATCCAGAAGAGGCATAGCATGTGGAACTAGAACAATCTACCCCAGTGGATGAAATAAAGAGTTCAGTTTGAAATTCCAATCACCAGAAGGCCAGAGCATACAATGGCTGAAACTTTGTGAATATGGCAACGGAGATGAGAACAGTCCGAACAATGTAAAAAAAAATGTAAATCTAAACGATTGATATGTTCGTGATAACACCCACCAAACCATTTTGCCGCTACAATGATGATTGCTATATATTAGGTTGGTGCAAAAATAATGACGTAATAATGTCGTTTTTTGACGTATTTTTTAACGTCAAAAAACGACATTATCATGTCATTATTTTTGCACCAATCTAATAAAAACATTTAAAACTATTAACCATTACCACAAAGCAGGCAAAAGTTGTCGCTGTAGAATTCTCTCCCTTTGGTACTCTAGTTGCATTCTGTCACCTTTAGACAGTTGCTATAAATAAACACTTGTCAACAGTATTTTAAGCTGGAAACTGCTTACTACTGCCATTTTGAATTCTTCTACACTCTAAACAAGGTGTAATACTGATTATACCCATGTTAAATTTTTTGCAATTAAAATTAGCCACATCAGTATCCAACAAAGCACTTTATTCAGGAGTTTTTCTTTGATTAGGACTCTGAAGGTGATTTTGAAGGCTTTTCTCGAGTGGATATTGACAGTGAAGTGGTCGAAGATGATAACCATCCTAGTGATGTGGAGGAAAGCAATGATGACCACTAGCAGCTATTATCATCCATGGCTGACTAATTTTATGGAAGCTACTGTTGACCATCGATATTCTGATGACCTTTTTGAAGGTGAATTATTTTGTCTATTTAGAAACGACGAAATAATAACTTTATATATCAGTGAGACAAATATGAGTCAATGAAAGAAAGAACAAACAAATGTTAGTGTCTTCTTGTTTGTAAACACATCACTTTTTTGATGAAATGAAAGCTTTCTTAGTGATTTTGCTTCTTATTGCGTCCCCAGAACTCCACAAGGAGTAATAAAAGTTAAAATATGTTGAATTACCTATGTATTTTTAATGCTTTTTATTTTGCGTTCCAGTTTTGTTTTCAATGTCAAAATATGCATACAAAATGTAATGCATTACATCAAAATATTACTCATTCTTTTATTAGCGTACAAAAATTTAAATCTATACGCACAATACAAAGAAAATTATAGCAGTTTTAAAACAGGTGTTCGTTGTTTTGTTTTTTTTTTTTTTTTTGTTTTTTTTTAAGCAATTCACCCCAAGCAAGTTGGGAGTGCCACAAGCATGCAAAAGGGTTACAAAGGATTGAGAACAAGATTAAAGAAGCATGTTTGAGGAAAGGATACAGAGAAGGACGGGGAACAAGATCAGCATATCGGATGTCGATTGACATTACACTTGAATATTTGGAGATTATAGTCATCAGGGAAGCAAGCAAGGGGAAGGAAGTTCAACAGACGGGAAGTGCGAGAGAAGAAGCTGTTTGAGTAGAAGAGGTGGTTACATTTAACCGTTTCAACAGTGGGTGGGACTGAGATGCCAGCCTAGTAGCTCGCTTAAATTCATGCAGTCTG
Source organism: Acanthosepion lycidas (assembly GCA_963932145.1). Taxonomy (NCBI): domain Eukaryota; kingdom Metazoa; phylum Mollusca; class Cephalopoda; order Sepiida; family Sepiidae; genus Acanthosepion; species Acanthosepion lycidas. The sequence goes on along the minus strand of OZ010609.1, from coordinate 63,160,401 downwards.
GGAACCAGCGAAAGTAGCTTGTCGGAAAAGTTGCTGTGAAAATATTTGTAGAAGAGACAGGGAAGCTACAGCATATCTGAGAAAGCGACTGGACTAGATGCCAGATCGGGACCTATCACATTGCATATTCGTCTCTGGATTTTGTTGAGGACCTTGAGATGTACAGTTTGGGCACCAGACCATATATGACAGTGATATTCCATGCAAGGATGGATGGTTGATTTATAGATTTGGATGATGGACTCTCTTTACAACCAAGTAGTGAGTTCAATCCTAACTGGGTACCTCATACTTGGCCTTGTACCACATCTAAGCTACGCTTGGAAAATCACTATAAATATTGAAGATTATAGCTATCAGAGAAGCAAGTAAGAGGGAGTGCAAGACATGAAGCTATTGGAGTAGAACAGACGGCTACATTTAACCGTTTCAACAGTGAAAGGGTGGGACTGAGATACCAACCTAGTGTTTAAATCCATCATTTTTTCTGACACAACAAAGAGAACCCACTTTCCTTGCGGTAGATGAAGCTATTGATTCATGGTTTTTACACCCTTAAAAAAATGCAGTGGCAGGAGAACAATTCTAGAAAGAAATTAACATGGTAAAGGTAAAAAGAAAATGGTTAAATTCAAAGCCTTCTATTTAAAATATATAAATACAAGGTTATTGAATGGAAAACCTGGAGCCTTAAACCTAACCTGCCTGCTGCCGTCCCACTTGACTACACTCACCATGGTTTCTCTTTTTGCTGCACCTTTTGAAGCCTTGCTGTCACTTCACTTTCTGTCTTTATTAATGGCTCCCATATTGTATTTATTTCCTTTTTGTTGAGCTCTAACTGCTAATATGACTGCAGAGTTGGTATCTAATGTTTAAAAACATTTGGCTTAACTTATTTCTTTTCTTCTGATGCTTTCAGATTGTGCGCAGTTTCTCCAGTGGTAAACGAGAGGGAGGTGACTTTGTGTGCTGCACATTGTCGCCTCGGGGTGAGTGGATCTACTGTGTAGGAGAAGACCAGGTGCTCTACTGTTTCAGTATCACCACCGGCAAACTGGAACGAACACTGACGGTCAGTAAAAGTCAAAGAAATTAAATGTCTTTGATTTTAATTTTTTGGCTTTATTCAAATTAAACGAGAAAGCATGATTAATATTCTTTCATGAGTTTAAGTATTCGTGCAGTATGATGTTAAAATAGGCTTTGCATTCAATGGCCATCAGAGAAACAAGGTGCATCAACAAGTATTTCTTTTAGCTGCTGGGTGTAAATTTGCACTATTACCAGATGCCAATGACTGCTCGCATCATGCAAACAGGATGTGCATATTTGGGACAAACTATGTGACACACAGACATATAAGCACCCACCTGAGTGGTAATCATCTGTCATATACACATGTGAATCCCAGAATAATTGTACTTGTCTCTCCCTTTGTTAGTTCACACGAGCATTACGCCCTGCCAATACCTCATAAATAATGGTCTATTCTGTTTTGATCATGTGGAAACAGGAGAAAAGACACTACTTGGTTTCAGTGAGAAAATGAATGGAAAAAAAAGGGAATATATATATAGTGAGAGAGAGAATCAGATTAAGTTCATGAGAACAGATACTACACTTTGATCTTAGCTGAGAAGTGATTGTATTTTTTGCCACCCCACACTGGCCAGATGTGTCACGGGCGATTTAATATGGGGAGCCCGAGCAGGTTCAAAAATACTCCAAGCCCTGTAACAATTGGTTTTACTACTGATTCCCCCCTCTTTAGTGCATTGTGGGAGGTACTGCTGTGGGTAACTGTTTCCCAAGACTGGTCATCGGTTATATTTTCATTTGCACTCTGAATGAAGACATATATACAACTCAATCTTGCTCCGTCCAAAGACAGACACAATTGAGAGATGAAATGTAGTTTATCAGAGCAGATACTAAACTTAGATCCCAGCTAATTTTTCAGACACGCATTATCAAATGACAGAAACCAAGTAAATCAATCGCCAAAAATCCAGTTACCATAAATGAAAAAAAAAAAACATTGCAGAATTTAGCATTTGTCAAAATTAATAATGACAATAATAAGATAATAGCTTTTAGCATGTGCAGTATAATGTATATAAGATGATAGTAACTTTTAGCATGTGCTGTATGATTTTATTTGCAATCATTAGAGTGACAGATGGGCATGCAGATTCACACAACAGTGGGGCAGTTTCTATAATGACAACAGATCTGGTTGAAAGCAGCACACATGAATATGAACGTCCTGTACCGGCCACTTTTTTGTTTTTATTTTATTTTTATTTTTATTTATTTATTTATTTATCTTTTTTTTTTTTTTTTTTTTTTTTTTTTTTTTTTTGAAGTAAATTTTATGGCCATATCATGTTGAGACATTAGTTCTCATCTGATCATCAAAGTGAAGCAGTGTTGAGTCTGGTCACTACCTAGATGGGTGACTGCTTGGGAATACCAGCTGCTGTAAGCTTCGGTGTGCAAATGGTGGTTTGATGACTCGGATTGAAAAATTAGAACTTATAACATTCACTTCTATCTAAATACTCTTGGAAAAGGTGTGAATCTGCCTTTTCTCTCCCCAGCTATGGGTTAAATAGCAAGACAGACTAGGTCCTATAGCCTTGGTTAACAACCAGTCTATTACAGAAAGTAATGGTAAGATACTGTAAGAATTCTGTCAAGTCGATCATAAACCGAAAAAAGACCTGATTGCCAAGTGTGCATCATGCATGGCACTTAAGGAAAGACAGGCATTTGGGGAATCTTTTTTCTTTACTACTATTGACCTTTGCAAAGGTCATTGTGTTTAGATTTTTTTCTTTTTTTTTTTTTTTTTTTTTAATATGTGTCATTCCTGTTTGATTGGAATTTATTAACAGGTACTAAACAAGTTTAAGAGTTTCTGTGGCTGTTTTTTGGCATTGGAGGAAGGTTGGAACTTGGAAGCTGTCTTGGGACAGTTTGTTAAACGTTATGTGATTCCCAGATAAAAGCCTCATGCATTTCTCATTTCCTGCCCCCCTTTTTTTTTTTTTAAAGATATTTGTAGGGGAAGATTGAAAATGTGAAAAAGTAAAAAAAAGGATGTCTCAAATATGGAAGAGAGGGAAAAGCCTACAGGAGAAAAAATGCGTTATCGCACTTTTAAAGAATTTAGAACGGAATAAAAATGCAAGAAAAGAAAGAAAACCTTGATATCTCCATAGTCAACCCTTTTTCTTTTATGTGACCACCACTCTTTTCCTCTTCCTCTCTCTTCCTCTTTCCCAACATCTCTCTTCCTCTTCTTTTCCTTTCTCTTCTTCCCCTCTGCTTCCCATATTCTTACTCTTCAGCCACCCCTTTACTCTTTTCAGCCACCGCTCCCCATATACTCTCCCTTCGACCCTTCTGCTTTAGATATCCCCCATCCACTCAACCATATTCTTTCCCTCACTATTTCCTGCTTTCCATATGCTTTCTCCCCTTCCCTCAATATGCTGCTTTTCTCTTTTCCATTCTTGAGTTTTCTTTCTCTATTTCTCTTTTTATTTTTTGGTTTCTCTTCCCCACTCTCTCTCTCACTGTTTGAATCTTTTTTCTCTCTCTCTCTCTCCGTCTGAATCTTTTTTCTCTCTCTCTCTCTCCGTCTGAATCTTTTTTCTCTCTCTCTCTCTCCGTCTGAATCTTTTTTCTCTCTCTCTCTCTCCGTCTGAATCTTTTCTCTCTCTCTCTCTCCGTCTGAATCTTTTCTCTCTCTCTCTCTCTCCGTCTGAATCTTTTCTCTCTCTCTCTCTCTCCGTCTGAATCTTTTCTCTCTCTCTCTCTCCGTCTGAATCTTTTCTCTCTCTCTCTCTCTCCGTCTGAATCTTTTCTCTCTCTCTCTCTCTCCGTCTGAATCTTTTCTCTCTCTCTCTCTCTCCGTCTGAATCTTTTCTCTCTCTCTCTCTCCGTCTGAATCTTTTCTCTCTCTCTCTCTCCGTCTGAATCTTTTCTCTCTCTCTCTCCGTCTGAATCTTTTCTCTCTCTCTCTCCGTCTGAATCTTTTCTCTCTCTCTCTCCGTCTGAATCTTTTCTCTCTCTCTCTCCGTCTGAATCTTTTCTCTCTCTCTCTCCGTCTGAATCTTTTCTCTCTCTCTCTCCGTCTGAATCTTTTCTCTCTCTCTCTCCGTCTGAATCTTTTCTCTCTCTCTCTCCGTCTGAATCTTTTCTCTCTCTCTCTCTCTCTCCGTCTGAATCTTCTCTCTCTCCGTCTGAATCTTTTCTCTCTCTCTCTCTCTCCGTCTGAATCTTTTCTCTCTCTCTCTCTCTCCGTCTGAATCTTTTCTCTCTCTCTCCGTCTGAATCTTTTCTCTCTCTCTCCGTCTGAATCTTTTCTCTCTCTCTCCGTCTGAATCTTTTCTCTCTCTCTCCGTCTGAATCTTTTCTCTCTGTCCATATCACATTTCTTTCTCACACTCTCTCTCTCTCTCACGGTATTTTCTCACGGTCTTTTCTCTCTCTGTCTCACGGTCTTTTCTCTCTCTCTCTCTCTCTCTCACGGTCTTTTCTCTCTCTCTCTCTCTCTCTCTCACGGTCTTTTCTCTCTCTCTCTCTCACGGTCTTTTCTCTCTCTCTCTCTCTCACGGTCTTTTCTCTCTCTCTCTCTCTCTCTCACGGTCTTTTCTCTCTCTCTCTCTCTCTCTCACTCACGGTCTTTTCTCTCTCTCACTCACGGTCTTTTCTCTCTCTCTCTCACTCACGGTCTTTTCTCTCTCTCTCTCACTCACGGTCTTTTCTCTCTCTCACTCACTCACGGTCTTTTCTCTCTCTCACTCACGGTCTTTTCTCTCTCTCTCACTCACGGTCTTTTCTCTCTCTCTCTCTCACGGTCTTTTCTCTCTCTCTCTCTCACTCACGGTCTTTTCTCTCTCTCTCTCTCTCACTCACGGTCTTTTCTCTCTCTCACTCACGGTCTTTTCTCTCTCTCACACGGTCTTTTCTCTCTCTCACACGGTCTTTTCTCTCTCTTACACGGTCTTTTCTCTCTCTTACACGGTCTTTTCTCTCTCTCACACGGTCTTTTCTCTCTCTCTCTCACTCACGGTCTTTTCTCTCTCTCTCTCTCTCACGGTCTTTTCTCACTCTCTCTCTCACGGTCTTTCTCTCTCTCTCTCTCACGGTCTTTTTCTCTCTCTCTCTCTCACGGTCTTTTCTCTCTCTCTCTCTCACGGTCTTTTCTCTCTCTCTCTCTCACGGTCTTTTCTCTCTCTCTCTCTCTCTCTCTCACTCACGGTCTTTTCTCTCTCTCTCTCTCACGGTCTTTTCTCTTTCTCTCTCACTCACGGTCTTTTCTCTTTCTCTCTCACTCACGGTCTTTTCTCTCTCTCTCTCTCACTCACGGTCTTTTCTCTCTCTCTCTCACTCACGGTCTTTTCTCTCTCTCTCTCACTCACGGTCTTTTCTCTCTCTCTCTCACTCACGGTCTTTTCTCTCTCTCTCTCACTCACGGTCTTTTCTCTCTCTCACTCACGGTCTTTTCTCTCTCTCTCTCACGGTCTTTTCTCTCTCTCTCTCTCTCACTCACGGTCTTTTCTCTCTCTCTCTCTCTCACTCACGGTCTTTTCTCTCTCTCACACGGTCTTTTCTCTCTCTCACACGGTCTTTTCTCTCTCTCACACGGTCTTTTCTCTCTCTCACTCACGGTCTTTTCTCTCTCTCTCTCTCTCACGGTCTTTTCTCTCTCTCTCTCACGGTCTTTTCTCTCTCTCACTCACGGTCTTTTCTCTCTCTCTCTCTCTCTCTCACGGTCTTTCTCTCTCTCTCTCTCTCACGGTCTTTTCTCTCTCTCTCTCACTCTCTCTCTCACGGTCTTTCTCTCTCTCTCTCTCACGGTCTTTTCTCTCTCTCTCTCTCTCTCTCTCTCTCACGGTCTTTTCTCTCTCTCTCTCACGGTCTTTTCTCTCTCTCTCTCTCTCTCACGGTCTTTTCTCTCTCTCTCTCTCTCACGGTCTTTTCTCTCTCTCTCTCTCACGGTCTTTTCTCTCTCTCTCTCTCACGGTCTTTTCTCTCTCTCTCTCTCACGGTCTTTTCTCTCTCTCTCTCTCACTCTCACGGTCTTTTCTCTCTCTCTCTCTCACTCTCTCTCTCACGGTCTTTCTCTCTCTCTCTCTCTCACGGTCTTTTCTCTCTCTCACTCTCTCTCTCACGGTCTTTTCTCTCTCTCTCTCTCTCTCTCACGGTCTTTTCTCTCTCTCTCTCTCTCTCTCACGGTCTTTTCTCTCTCTCTCTCTCTCTCACGGTCTTTTCTCTCTCTCTCTCTCTCACGGTCTTTTCTCTCTCTCTCTCTCTCACGGTCTTTTCTCTCTCTCTCTCTCTCACGGTCTTTTCTCTCTCTCTCTCTCTCACGGTCTTTTCTCTCTCTCTCTCTCACGGTCTTTTCTCTCTCTCTCTCTCACGGTCTTTTCTCTCTCTCTCTCTCTCTCTCACGGTCTTTTCTCTCTCTCTCTCTCTCTCTCACGGTCTTTTCTCTCTCTCTCTCTCTCTCACGGTCTTTTCTCTCTCTCTCTCTCTCACTCTCTCTCTCACGGTCTTTCTCTCTCTCTCTCTCACGGTCTTTTCTCTCTCTCTCTCTCACGGTCTTTTCTCTCTCTCTCTCTCTCACGGTCTTTTCTCTCTCTCTCTCTCACGGTCTTTTCTCTCTCTCTCTCTCACGGTCTTTTCTCTCTCTCTCTCTCACGGTCTTTTCTCTCTCTCTCTCTCACGGTCTTTTCTCTCTCTCTCTCTCTCTCTCACTCACGGTCTTTTCTCTCTCTCTCTCTCACGGTCTTTTCTCTTTCTCTCTCACTCACGGTCTTTTCTCTTTTTATTTTTTGGTTTCTCTTCCCCACTCTCTCTCTGTTTGAATCTTTTCTCTCTCTCTCTGTTTGAATCTTTTCTCTCTCTCTCTCTCTCACGGTCTTTTCTCTCTCTCTCTCACGGTCTTTCTCTCTCTCTCTCTCACGGTCTTTCTCTCTCTCTCTCTCTCTCACGGTCTTTTCTCTCTCTCTCTCACTCTCTCTCTCACGGTCTTTCTCTCTCTCTCTCTCACGGTCTTTTCTCTCTCTCTCTCTCTCTCACGGTCTTTTCTCTCTCTCTCTCTCTCACGGTCTTTTCTCTCTCTCTCTCTCTCACGGTCTTTTCTCTCTCTCTCTCTCTCTCACGGTCTTTTCTCTCTCTCTCTCTCACTCTCTCTCTCACGGTCTTTCTCTCTCTCTCTCTCACGGTCTTTTCTCTCTCTCTCTCTCTCTCACGGTCTTTTCTCTCTCTCTCTCTCTCTCACGGTCTTTTCTCTCTCTCTCTCTCTCTCACGGTCTTTTCTCTCTCTCTCTCTCTCTCACGGTCTTTCTCTCTCTCTCTCTCTCACGGTCTTTTCTCTCTCTCTCTCTCTCTCACGGTCTTTTCTCTCTCTCTCTCTCTCACGGTCTTTTCTCTCTCTCTCTCTCTCTCTCACGGTCTTTTCTCTCTCTCTCTCTCTCACTCTCTCTCTCACGGTCTTTCTCTCTCTCTCTCTCACGGTCTTTTCTCTCTCTCTCTCTCTCTCTCACGGTCTTTTCTCTCTCTCTCTCTCTCACGGTCTTTTCTCTCTCTCTCTCTCTCACGGTCTTTTCTCTCTCTCTCTCTCTCTCTCTCACTCACGGTCTTTTCTCTCTCTCTCTCTCACGGTCTTTTCTCTTTCTCTCTCACTCACGGTCTTTTCTCTTTCTCTCTCACTCACGGTCTTTTCTCTTTTTATTTTTTGGTTTCTCTTCCCCACTCTCTCTCTGTTTGAATCTTTTCTCTCTCTCTCTGTTTGAATCTTTTCTCTCTCTCTCTGTTTGAATCTTTTTTCTCTCTCTCTCTCCGTCTGAATCTTTTTTTTTCTCTCTCTCCGTCTGAATCTTTTCTCTCTGTCCATATCACATTTCTTTCACTCACTCTCTCTCACTCTCTCACGGTATTTTCTCTCACTCTCTCACGGTATTTTCTCTCACTCTCTCCCGGTCTTTTCTCTCACTCTCTCCCGGTCTTTTCTCTCACTCTCTCCCTCCATCTCGGTCTTTTCTCTCTCTCTCTTCTCACCATATTAAGCCCATTTTTCACTCGCTATGTCTCCCTTCCACGCTAATCGCTCCCACTGCAGATATTCTCTTTTAATTATATTTTCATTGTTCTCCCCTTTTCTGCTCATTTTTAGAAACCGCTCTTAGTGAGAGAAAATAAAAAATCTCTTTTAAAGAAAAGAGACACACTGTCTACTCAAACATGTCTCCACAAAATATACATTTATAGTAATGTTAAATATCGGATTAAAAACCTATTGATTCCTTAGAAATGACTGTTCATATTTCCAATACAGAAGAATTGAGTTTGATTTGCTGTGAAGTTCTCCATGGCTGAGCTGTCTAAAAGCACACCAGCTGGTTTCTCACTATGTAAAAAGGGGTTGCTGGTTCAAGCTCTGTTGAAGAGAACATTGTCTTTATTAAAGACTTGAAAACACAGATTGGCTGATAACAATTTTTCTGTTAATAAACAAAAAGACAAATGTCTATGCAAAAATGTGTATCAACTAAATATGACATTTAAAGACACACTCACACGGTGCGATGGATAAATTGTCATGTAAATTATGTGAAAATGAAAATAACATTGTCATCTCATTTGAACAGATATATTTACCAAAATTACACAAAAATAGCTTGAAATACTAATGAGTAAATGTATTCAATAAAATCACCATTGGCTTCATCTACAGCCTCCTGATGGCTTTGAGATCTTCTGTAACTCTTCTGGGCAGTCTCCTCGTTCAAGTTGGTGAATGCTGCTATAATCGTTGCCTTCAGTTCATCTTTGGTGTTACAAGGAATTTTCTAAATTTCAAATTAGCACAAACCAATTTCTCTGATTTTAGATAAATTTTCTCATCTTTATCATATTGGGCAAACCACTCTTCCATAACTACCTTCCCTGCCCAGACAGTTAATACAAATAACAACAAAAACCTGTTATCTGTCTATATTTCTGAGATGAGGTATTATGTACACTATTTACATTATTCGGACTATTGTCCTCATCTTTGTCGCCATATTTATTATGTTTCGGCCCTTCAGTATCTGTCTATATTTCTGAGATGAGGTATTATATACACTATTTACATTATTTGGACTATTGTCTTCATCTTTGTCACCATATTTATTACAATGTTTCGGCCGTTGTACGCTTCGGCCTTCTTCAGGTGGTTGGAACTGAACCCTTTATTTTGCTCACTGGGGTAGACTGTTCTAGTTCCATGTGCCATGTTTAATGGGTGTCAATTATCTCCTGTTAATTCACCTCTCCAAGTTCTCCACTGCCTTAACCAGGTATTGATCCTGTCACTGGATCTAACCAATGCCTTTATCCACTGTACCATGTGTCCTTGAGGACATCTGTGTATGAATTTCTGCGTATTATAAACCTAATATCTTCAGGAACCATTTTTTTTTTTTTACCAGTGCTCATATTGCAATTTCTGTTGTTATTATAATAAACCTGTTACTACCATTGTTAACCTTGACAGGGGGAAAATCAATAGAATGAATGATTTAGCATTTGGGAAAAACCACTCTACTAATCTACCTTATTTGTTCAGAGATTATTTACATTGTTTGGATAGTCGTCCTCATCTTTATTGTCGTATTCACAATGTTTCGGCCATTATATGCTCTGGCCTTCTTCAGGTGATATATGTTGGAATTTCGAACTGAACCCCTTCTTTTATTTTATGCTTGGCTGGCTTAGCATAGACATGAATACAATATAGGAACCAGTAATCCAGAGTGTTAGAGAAAAACAAAACAAAAAAAAAAATTGTAATATGAGCTATGTCAAAAATGGTTACTGAGACATTAAATTTATAAGTCCCCAAAATTCATTCTCTGATGTCCTGAAGGACACATGGCATTGGTTGAAGTAATCCAGTGACTTGACCCAAAGAGTTTTCAGTTCAGTTCCTGGCCACAGAAGAGGTGAACAAAAACTTGGAGAGTTGAGTTACTAAAGGGAAATAACTGAAACTGTGATATCCAGAAAAGGCATGGCATGTGGAACTAGAACAATCTACCTCCATGGACAAAATAAAGGGTTCATTTTGAAATTTCAAAATATCACTTGAAGAAGGCCAGAGTGTACAAAGGCCGAAACATTGTGAATATGGCAGTAAAGATGAGGACAACAATGTAAATAGTTACATACCTCATCTCAAAAATATTGACAGATCCTGAAGAAGGCCAGAGTGTACAATGTCGAAACATTGTGAATGTGACAGTAGAGATGAGAAAAAAGTTCAAACAATGTAAATAGTGACAATACACTTTCACAAAAAAAAAGCTGTTACTCCTATTGTCAACTTTGGAAAATTTCAATATTTCTTATTTGAGTTTTGTTGAGTTTTTTCTTTTATGTAGGGGTGACAAAACATTTCACCCTTCTTTAACGGGGCGGGGGAATTTAGGAAAGTTCAGTTGTCAAAGAGTTCAAAGATTGTTTTGTTTTCAGTAGTAAAGTTACAAGGCACGAGAGCCGCTCAAGCTAGTATATTACTGTCAAAATGGTTATGATGAATGAAGTATGTGATATGAAGGAAAGAGGAGTTTGTAGGAAGTGAAGATTTTGAGGATAAGGAGGATAGATAACGATTGATCCTTGACTTGAAGAGGTTAAGATTGCTGTGTTGTCTTTAAATGTCCAGGTTTGAAGGAATCTGGAAAGGACTGGAATTGTTCCTCAGCTTAATTTTGAGTACGAATTTTGAATCTGTTTTGCTATTTCAGGTCCATGAGAAAGATGTGATTGGCGTGTGTCACCATCCGCATCAGAATTTGATTGCGACTTACTCTGAGGACGGCCTTTTGAAACTGTGGAAGCCTTGAGAGAAACAGCAAAAGCCATCGGCTCTGCACAGTCATTTCTTGGACCATTTTCTCCCTTTGTGATTTTTTTTTATCTATGCAAATGGCATGAGCAGCTGCCTTCACTTTTCTTTCTTATTTTCTCACTCATCAGCAATTTTTTAATAAAAAGCAAAAAAAAAAAAAACCCAAACTTTTCACTTGAATCATATTTAGAAAACATTCAACATTTTCAGTAATAAATCTTTATAAAAACCACTTAGTTATTGTCCTTGTGTGTGTGATATTATGTCCTTTTATTTTATTTTATTTTTTTTATTTTATCTTTTTTTATTTTATTTTTTTTTTTATTTTTTTTTTTATTTTACTTTTTTTATTTTACTTTTTTTTTATTTTACTTTTTTTTTTTTTACTTTTTTTTTATTTTACTTTTTTTTTATTTTACTTTTTTTTTATTTTACTTTTTTTTTATTTTACTTTTTTTTTATTTTACTTTTTTTTTATTTTACTTTTTTTTTATTTTACTTTTTTTTTATTTTACTTTTTTTTTATTTTACTTTTTTTTTATTTTAATCAGTTCACCCCAAGCAAGGCAATAATGCCACTAAGATGCAAGGGATTATTGAGAGTAAAAGAGAATAAGACTTTAGAAGGAACTCCAAACCTAATCCTAAAAAGACCAGGGAGGATTATGAACCAGGTGATAGGCAAACGTATTTCAGAGTTTTAGGTGGAGAATTTGGAAGTATAGTTTAGAAGGAGTTGGAAATCAGGGATAAACCTCAGTTCCTGTTCAAAAGATCGGGGAGGAATGTGAACCGGGCGATAAGTGTGTGCTTGTGTCTACATACATGCACACATGATCAAGTGGTTAAACCATGAAACCTGGATTTGAATCTTTCCAGGGTCGAATTGTCAGGAAGATGACTTATTGATGTTATCGGGTCTGGGTAGGGGGGTTGCTAGCATGTGGCATCTTTGTATAGTGCCTGACTCCCCCTACCATCTGTTGACACAAGCGTTGTGAGTGAAATTGGGTTGATGGAACAGTTCAGAAGGCGCCGATGGTTACGCTAGCATGAAGCCACAAGTCATTGTGACTGAGGGTTTGAACGTGCTGGTCTTGTTCAGACTGTCGATCATGTTAAATTATCTATTAAATTATCTTCCAAAAACTCTAAGGTTCACTCAGCATAGGGGGGTTGAACAAGGACAATTGTGACTGAGCAAATGTCTGCAAAAGGGATTGGTTAGCTGCCCTAACTGAGTGCTTAAAAAACTATAGTATTAGGTTGGTGCAAAAATAATGACGTAATAATGTCGTTTTTTGACGTTAAAAATACGTCAAAAAACGACATTATTACGCCATTATTTTTCACCAACCTAATAGCTGACCATTCCGTCGTCGGCTTTATCTCGAATCCAAGAATGTTTCTTCTTTGCTGATCGTTTTCTTTTTGATGATAGCGTTGCTAACTAAATTCTCCGCCAACGTGCAGACTCGGGACTAGAAGCTTTCATTTTCACCAAAACCTGCTCTCGTCATCCATTCTCTGTCGCTGATTGGCTTTGCAAGAGTTGGAGGTGAAAGAAAATTGGAGTAGAAGAAAGTGCTGAGGGTGTGAAATTGTTGAAGACAGTCCTCAACTTGCCAGGAAGTTGCCGAAATTTACTTTTTTCATATTTTTAAAGATTTAAAAAATAAAGGTTCAGAGTGCTCGACCTAAATTTGGGAGCCGATATATGTGTGAAAATATCTAGAAAATAGGAAAGAACTCGTTAGATAAATAATTAAAAATTCTTTAGTATTTTTGTTATTTTTAAAAAAAAGTCCTTGATACAAATGTTGTTAAACTTTTACAAAAAACAGGAATTAATTAGAAGAATGAGATGGAAAGCTTTCTTCCTTCGAGGGAATAACTCTACAAATAAAGAACACGAAGTTTATACAAATTATTAGCCCTTACGCCCCTTTTTTTTAAAATAATTGCTCTAGCCGTTACCTTAGTTATTTTAATAATGAATATGCTTATAAAAACACGTAAATTAGTCATTCCCCCAAAAAAATTCGCTTGAAGATGGAACAGAGCTTGGTACTTTAATTCAATTTAATTCAAATAACTGAAGTTTTCGGCTCTTGTTTTGAAACATGAGAACTCTTATGTAGCGATGGAATCATATTTAAATAAATAAGTATATATATATATATTCACACACTTGATTTCATGAGCTTCCTCATGCTCACATGGAGAATCCATTTATGAAACTGTAATGGACTGCTGCTGACTCTAATAATTTCGAGTTGCGTAGCCCACTTCCTCCGCTCGTTCAATTATTCATGACCCGCTTGTTCCACCGTAGGGGTCTACGGGGGTTGTTCGCGCTTCGACCTTGCTGCCAAAAGTGGCCCTACCAGCTGTTTGGAACTCCGGACGGCATCGTTCTCAGGTTTAGGACTAGAAGCTTCACCAATACCTACTCTACTCATCCATTTCCTATTGCCATTTTGCTTTGCAATAGTTGGTTGCAGTTGAAAGAAAATCAGCAGAAGAAAGCGCCGATGGTATAAATTTGTTTAAGGTGGACCTCAACTTACCAGGAAGTGACCCCCACACTTGATTTCATGACCTTCCTCTGTGGCACATACGGAATGGGACATGCAGCATCTAGTCATAAAACTACAACGGACTGCCGCTGACTCTTATAATTTCAGGTGGCGCCTTCTGTAGCATGTCCGCTATGCGTAGCCCTCTTCATCCGTTCGTTCAACTGTTGAGATCTGTTGTAGTCGTCATCCGCTTGTTCCAGCGTTGAGGTTTTAGGGTGGGTCGCACTTATTCTGGGCCCCTATCAGGGCGAGAGCTACACTATCTCCACTTTCCAGCTCCAACAGAGTTAATACTAGTAAAAAGTTTGTCACTTAGCTGATTGTTGTTAACTTCAGCATCTCGAGTCCAGAGTTTCATAAACGGTCCCTCCTGGAAGTACTACGTCCACTCGTCAGGGGATATCAGCAATTCACTACTTCTCTCATTTTACTCTTTTTATATGAATTTTTTGTATATATATGTAAATATATACATATGTGTATATATATATATATATATATATATATATATATATATATATATATATATATATATATATATATATGTAAATATTTTAACAAAATAATTCCGTTAGTGTGTGGAATGTTCTTCAGAGAAATTCCGAAATTTACTTTTTTCATATTTTTAAAGATGTTATTTAAAAAATAAAGGTTCAGAGTGCTCGACCTACATTTGGGAGCCGATATATGTGTGAAAATATCTAGAAAATAGGAAAGAACTCGTTAGATAAATAATTAAAAATTCTTTAGTATTTTTGTTATTATTTAAAAAAAAAAAACAGTGCTTGATACAAATATTGTTAAACTTTTACAAAAAACAGGAATTAATTAGAAGAATGAGATGGAAAGCTTTCTTCTTCCTTCGAGGGAATAACTCTACAAATAAAGAACACGAAGTTTATACAAATTATTAGCCCTTACGCCCCCTTTTTTTTAAATAATTGCTCTAGCCGTTACCATAGTTATTTTAATAATGAATATGCTTATAAAAACACGTAAATTAGTTATTCCCCAAAAAAATTTCGCTTGAAGATAGAACAGAGCTTGGTACTTTAATTCAATTTAATTCAAATAATTATATTGAAGTTTTCGGCTCTTGTTTTGAAACATGAGAACACTTATGTTGCTATGCAATCATATATTTAAATAAATAATTTTATATATATATATATATATATATATATATATATATATATATTATATATATATTATATATATATATACCAATAAAAAAAAAAAAACAGTAACATATATAATCCGGTGTTCTTATAGATATTTTTATTTTTACAAAGAAAAAAAACATATTTTAAATAGAAAAAATTTATAATATTTTGAATAAAAAATATTTTAAATAAAAAAACCATTTTAAAACAATTCATAATATATATATGTATGTATAATATATATGTATATATAATATATATATATAATATATATGTGTATATATATATAATATATATGTGTATATATATATAATATATAGGTATATGTATATATATATATAATATATATGTATATATAATATATGTATATATAATATATATAATATATGTATATATAATATATTTATATATATAATATTATAAAGCTAAACGCTTTTCTCATATTCATTTCATGTAAAAAATTATCGTTAATAAATAAATTATAAGTATTTTAAAAGGAGAAGTTACTTTAACTATCCTGTATATATTTACAGAAATACCTCGGCATAAGTCGTTTCGAGTTAAGTTATTTTCCAAGATACGTCGTTTTTTTTTCGCCTTACGTCATTTTACTCGAGTTTACGTCGACCATTAAAAATATTAGAAACGTCAAAACACTAAAATAACAACACATAAAATTATATTTAAATAAATTTTAAAATATTAATATGTAGACTCTCTCTCTCTCTCTCTCTCTATATATATATATATATATATATATATATATATATATATATATATATCATAAAATAATCAAAACCAACAAAATTGGCATAATAAAGTAAGTTCAGCAGATTTGGATAACAGACAGATAAAAAATATTTATTCAAGTTCACTTTTCTCCTTCTATATGACGTATGCCTTCAAGACGCTGGCGATCATGGCTCTCCACAATTTCCTGTCCTTTGTAGCTCTCAATATATTTTGTCTAATTGTTATCTCTCCTAAACCATGTTCCATAATCTATTTATTCAAGTTCACTTTTCTTGTGGCTCTCCACAATTTCCTGACTTTTGTAGATCTTAACAGATACATTTTCAAAGCAAAATAACCAACAATACATTTTAACTGTAGTTGAAGGCATGCAATATTTCTGTATTAAATAACCCATAGTAGTTGATATGATGCTAAACGAAACCAATCAACATGCAAGATGAATTTTGCTTTCTAAATTCATTAAGATAAAAAATATTCAGTTCGTAACAAAACGCCTACCACCAGAATAACGTGAGAAACTTTGAACTAATTTGGCAATGTTACATATTCTCCCCTGAGTAATTTCATTCTTTTTTGAACTAGACAATTAACTCTCTTGTCAAATCGGACTCATTGCCAGGGTGCCTTTGAAAGTGGATTCTGATCATTAAGTCGGATGTGGGGCGTGTAAGAATTTGCACCCTAAAATTAATTAACATAATTTTCACAGGGAGGTGAGGATGATTTACTAGTTTTGGTGATCAGGCGATCATTTTGTGATGGTCCTTGGTCACTTATAAGTAATAATTCTGCTTCATAAAATAATAAAAAATATGAAAATAGAAAGTCATGTAACTCCTACTGTCAAAAGAATTTTTAAAATGACGACTATTTAAATAACTCTGTAATAGCGTTGGAGTCACGATGGAGTAATGCATAGTGGTTCGAATTTAGGAAACGGTGAGCCGAGTTCGAATTCTAGCCAAATTCATTGCATTCATTTACGTTGGGAAAGGTATGAATCCTATGCTTCTCCCTTCAGCTATCGGTAAATAGCAGGACAGACAGGGTCCTATAGCCCTGGATCGTAACTGGTCTTCCGCAGAAAGAAATGGCAACCTACTGCGGGAAAAAGTAGTAATGAATAGCGGCTCGGATTGAAGAATTGGAGAGCCGAGTTCGAATTCCAGTCGAATCCATTACATTCAATTACGTGCTAATACCTTGAGAAAGGTATGAATCATCTTCTCCCGCTCCCCAACTATGGGTAAATAGCAGAACAGACCGGGTTCTATAGCCTTGGGTGGCAACTGGTCTACCGCAGAAAGAAATGGGAAAAAATCTACCACGCCAGTCATGTATCGAAAGATACATGATTGCCTAAGCCTGTATCACGCATGGCGCATGACTGACTAAATCAGGTTGTCTATATTTTCTTGTATAAATAAATACTTTTTTTATTCTGTACAGTTAATTCAACTGGTGTCCTGAAAGAAATACCATGTTGATATCATTAAAGTAAAAATATCAAAGGAAAGTTAATGAATGACACGGTCACCCTCATCCAAATGTTAGTACAGTCAGATCACCTTAATCCTGCAATCTGTAGCCCGCCAACTTCCATGGCCCGTACCTTTTTTAATCGACCAACTATAATTCGTTGAGCGTCTCAAAGGTCAGCGTAACACACTGTGTACAACATCCCGCAGCAGACGACAGCATCAGAAAAGTGTACTGAACTGTTACGTAATATCAGGCCTCCTATATGGCAGTGAATGCTGGACAATCTCCTCACAGATGAAGAAGAGACTTGAAACAACAGATTTAAAGAAAAGAGTACTGAACTGTTACGTAATATCAGTCCTCCTATATGGCAGTGAATGATGGACAATCGCCTCACAGATGAAGAAGAGACTTGAAACAACAGAAACAATGAAAAGAGTACTGAACTGTTACGTAATATCAGTCCTCCTATATGTCAGTGAATGCTGGACAATCTCCTCACAGATGAAGAAGAGACTTGAAACAACAGAAACAAAGAAAAGTGTACTGAACTGTTACGTAATATCAGTCCTCCTATATGGCAGTGAATACTGGACAATCTCCTCACAGATGAAGAAGTGACTTGAAACAACAGATTTAAAGAAAAGAGTACTGAACTGTTACGTAATATCAGTCCTCCTATATGGCAGTGAATGCTGGACAATCTCCTCACAGATGAAGAAGAGACTTGAAACGAAAGAAAGAAAGAAAAGATTACTGAAATGTTACGTAATATCAGTCCTCCAATATGGCAGTGAATGCTGGACAATCTCATCACAGATGAAGAAGAGACTTGAAACAACAGAAACAAAGAAAAGTGTACTGAACTGTTACGTAATATCAGTCCTCCAATATGGCAGTGAATACTGGACAATCTCCTAACAGATGAAGAAGTGACTTGAAACAACAGATTTAAAGAAAAGAGTACTGAACTGTTACGTAATATCAGTCCTCCTATATGGCAGTGAATGCTGGACAATCTCTTCACAGATAAGAAGAGACTTGAAACAACAGAAACAAAGAAAAGAGTACTGAACTGTTACGTCATATCAGTCCTCTTATATGGCAGTGAATGCTGGACAATCTCCTCACAGATGAAGAAGAGACTTGAAACAACAGAAACAAAGAAAAGAGTACTGAACTGTTACGTAATATCAGTCCTCCTATATGGCAGTGAATGCTGGACAATCTCCTCACAGATGAAGAAGAGACTTGAAACAACAGAAACAAAGAAAAGAGTACTGAACTGTTACGTAATATCAGTCCTCCTATATGGCAGTGAATGCTGGACAGTCTCCTCACAGATGAAGAAGAGACTTGAAACAACAGAAACAAAGAAAAGAGTACTGAACAGTTACGTAATATCAGTCCTCCTATATGGCAGTGAATGCTGGACAATCTCCTCACAGATGAAGAAGAGACTTGAAACAACAGATTTAAAGAAAAGAGTACTGAAATGTTACGTAATATCAGTCCTCCTATATGGCAGTGAATGCTGGACAATCTCCTCACAGATGAAGAAGAGACTTGAAACAATAGAAACAAAGAAAAGAGTACTGAACTATTATGTAATATCAGTCCTCCTATATGGCAGTGAATACTGGATAATCTCCTCACAGATGAAGAAGTGACTTGAAACAACAGATTTAAAGAAAAAAGTACTGAACTGTTACGTAATATCAGTCCTCTTATATGGCAGTGAATGCTGGACAATCTCCTCACAGATGAAGAAGAGACTTGAAACAACAGAAACAAAGAAAAGTGTACTGAACTGTTACGTATTATCAGTCCTCCTATATAGCAGTGAATGCTGGACAATCTCCTCACAGATGAAGAAGTGACTTGAAACAACAGAAACAAAGAAAAGTGTACTGAACTGTTACGTAATATCAGTCCTCCTATATAGCAGTGAATGCTGGACAATCTCCTCACAGATGAAGAAGTGACTTGAAACAACAGAAACAAAGAAAAGTGTACTGAACTGTTACGTATTATCAGTCCTCCTATATGGCAGTGAATGCTGGACAATCTCCTCACAGATGAAGAAGTGACTTGAAACAAGAGAAACAAAGAAAAGAGTACTGAACTGTTACGTAATATCAGTCCTCCTATATGGCAATGAATGCTGGACAATCTCCTCACAGATGAAGAAGAGACTTGAAACAACAGAAACAAAGAAAAGTGTACTGAACTGTTACGTAATATCAGTCCTCCTATATGGCAGTGAATGCTGGACAATCTCCTCACAGATGAAGAAGAGACTTGAAACAACAGAATCAAAGAAAAGAGTACTGAACTGTTACGTAATATCAGTCCTCCTATATAGCAGTGAATGATGGACAATCTCCTCACAGATGAAGAAGTGACTTGAAACAAGAGAAACAAAGAAAAGTGTACTGAACTGTTACATAATATCAGTCCTCCTATATGTCAGTGAATGATGGACAATCTCCTCACAGATGAAGAAGAGACTTGAAACAACAGAAACAAAGAAAAGAGTACTGAACTGTTACGTAATATCAGTCTTCCTATATGGCAGTGAATGCTGGACAATCTCCTCACAGATGAAGAAGAGACTTGAAACAACAGAAACAAAGAAAAGAGTACTGAACTGTTACGTAATATCAGTCTTCCTATATGGCAGTGAATGCTGGACAATCTCCTCACAGATGAAGAAGTGATTTGAAACAACGGAAGTGTTGTTCCACAGAAGGATGCTAAGAAAAAACTTAGACTCAACATTAGGAAGAGGCAGTTGAAATTTCTGGTGTACCTAATGAGAAAGAAGTGCTTGGAAAATCTGATACTCACAAGACAGAGAGAGGGAATGAGAGACAGTGCAAAGCAACACGTGGCATACTCGATGGGCTCGCGTAAGTGGATGGCGAAACAGGGTCTTTGAGAAATAATAATAAGACAAAACTTATTAAGAACTACGAGAGACAGGAGGAGGTGGAGGGCCATGATCGTCTAATTCCTGCGGGACACGGCACATAAAAGAAATTGTAATTCACACAAATATGATGACTAAAACCAAAAAAGAGGGGAATTCAGAGACGTACTTGACTAATCGTGAAAAGTTGATGTGCCTTTTGCTAAATATTTGGAATATTATTTTGTCAGGTACCCAGACACACCAGAGTATTAATAAATGGTTAAAAACTATTTGGGGGGTCAGTTTATTACTTAAGAACAATAAAAAATAGATCCCCTAATTTAAGTCCAGTAGAATCTTATATTAATTCCAGTTTATGGCAAGGTACTTTGCAATTTGTTAGAGTGTTTCAGAAAACTACTTGACAAATCATGAAAATAAAACTGTAGAGTAATGGTTAACGAATAATGGTGAAGAGCTCCTTAACCATTACTCTACAGTTTTACCGTAGTGCAATGGCTAACGGGCTTGTCACGTTAACTATTCTTACAGTAGTGAGTTTGTTCCGAACTTCGGTTCTCTGATCTTAAGGCCTTGTGTCAGACATGTTTGGTTAATATTTGTATGCCTCACTGTAAAGTAACCGAGCTCGTCATGCTGGCCGTTCCTGCAGTAGTGAGTAGGTTCCTAAATTTAGCGCTCTGTTCTCATAGCCTTGTGCCAAACATGTTTGCTTATTATCACTATGACCGTAGAGCACTGGTTAACGAGGTAACTATTCATACTGTAGAGTGTTCGATATTTCGTGAGTTAAACATGTTTAAGGCCTTGTGTCAAACTTGGTTTCGTTAATATCTTTATAGCTACCTCAGTGTAGGACGTATTGGTCGCCTTGTGTACGCTGCCTGTTGGCGCGAGTTCGATCCTAACAGGCTGCTTAATACATATACCTTTGTGTTATTCAAGGTTCAGTTTAGGAAATGCTAAAATGAACGGAATTTATCGTCATAATATGATCAGCTTTCATATTTACCGGCCAGCATATGTTGTCGACGAATTGTGTTCGCTTGACAATGAACGATCGGTAAACACCTTTCGACAAAGCCATCGCTCTCCGCTTTTTTCACGCCTCACAAAATCGCTTCTAGCTGTGAAATTAACAACGAGAGGGTGACGTCATCTTCCATTGTTTGTTCTGAATGGCGGGTTGGTTGTTTGTTAATGATGTTGTGTCACGCAATCTTTTATCTTCTGAATCAACGGAAAAAGTGCCAGACTCCGATTTGCGGCGAGGTTGATATTTATTTCAGTTTTGGGTGCTTCGCCGTGGAGCATTGATTCGCAAAGCTTTTAGTGAGTTCAATCTCTGCTGGATAACTCACACTTAAAGATAAAAATACCAAAAACAAAACGAATGTAACCTTTCGAAAAATTATAAGAACGAAGAACTGGAAAATGTCCAGGAATATATCTACTCTATCTAAGTGGTACACATGTGTATTCAGTAGCAAATATCTTTTATTTATTTATAAGTAGATAGATAGATAATAAACAGATTGAGATAGATACATATAAATAGATAGATGATAAACAGATTGAGATACATAGCTACATATATATATATATATATATATATATATATATATATATATAATAAACAGATTGAAATATATATATATATATATATATATATATATATATATATATATATATTTCAATCTGTTTCAGAGTCGATGAATTACTTAAAGATAATTATTAAATCCTCCTAATAATTTCTATCATGTGTATATCATTCCTTGAACCGGCTTCTAATGCTCTAGAGTGAGCGGCTTGGTGATAGTAGTCGTGGCTCTTGGGGGCACAGTCCTATGGTTAGAAAGAAACTCAGCAGAGTTCCACCACATAATATGTGAGCGAGCTGCGCTATATTGAGTCTGATTTGCAATTTCTTTCGCGCCGAAGCCTGTTGGGACAGTTGGTATGATGTTTGCTTGCCGACCTCACTGTCAGGGTTTCAATTCTCGGTGGTGGATGCGCACTGCTAATGAGTCCCAAATATAGGACGAAACAGCCGCCTAGTTCTTTTTGCATTCTGTTGAGGTTTCAGACTCGATGAATTACTTATAGATATATATAGAGAAATGTATATATATATAGAGAGAAATAGATGTTGTGTCACGCAATCTTTTATCTGCCGAATCAACGAAAAAAGTACCTGACTCCGATTTGCTGTGATGTTGATATTTATTTCAGTTTTGTGTGCTTTGCCGTGGAGCATTGATTCGCAAGGCTTTCAGTGAGTTCAATCTTTGTTGGATAACTCACACTTAAAGATATGAAAAAAAAAAAAAAAACCCAATAAATATAACCTTTCTAAAACTTATAAAGAACGAAGAACTGGAAAATGTCCAGGAATATATCTAATGTATCTAATTGGTACGCTTGTGTATTAAATAGCAAATATATTTTACGAGATGTTGTTGCTAGCCCCATGCCCAACGGTTTAGAATTCAAAATTATTCTTCCTAACTGATTGCCAACCAAAGAGCTCAGTTTGTTCTGCTATTTAACCCATAGCTGGTGGGGAGAAGAAATGGATTATTACTTTTCTCAAGGGTAGTAGTGCGAAAGCAAAATGCAATGGTTTCAGCTGGAATTTGAAGTCGACACTTTAGTTTCACTTTCTAAGCGCTATGCTTTATAGTATGAATGATAACACTTTAGACTATCTTGTAGAAAATTGGGTTCACAGCTTCACCACACTAGAACCACAGCCTCAATACACTACATGGCGTTGTTGCGGATTCAGTAACAAGTAAGTTTTACGGGGAGGAATTGGCCTCACGGCTAACCGATTTTGAATTCAAAATCGTTTTTCTTGACGGTTTGCCAGCCAAAATCACGATAGCAAAATTCGCGCTGCATAGTTGGTGTCGGGGAGGTGGCGGGTAGAAAGGATGTGCATATGGTGTAATGGTTAACAGCTCTGCAGGAGAAATCGGAGAGCCGTGTTCGAATTCCAGTCGGGTTCGTTACGTGAATAGGCTTGTGGAAGGCATGAGACAATCCCTTCTACGTCTGGCTAAGGGTTAATTAGTTGAGCAAACTGGATTTTTCAGCTTTGGATATCTAATGAGTTAGATAGACATTAACAGAGATAGATAAATTGAGATAGATAAATAGATAATGAACAGATAAATAGATAGATGATACATACCTACATAGATAGATATATAATAAACAGATTGAAATCTCTCTCTCTTTCTCTCTCTCTCTCTCTCTCTCTCTCTATATATATATATATATATATATATATATATATATATATATATATATACATATATATATATATATATATATATATATATATATATATAGATAATAAAGAGATTGAGATAGATCGGAACATAGATAATAAAGAGATTGAGATAGATACATTGACAGATAGATAGATAGATAGGTAGATAGATAGATAATGAATAGATTGAGATACATAACTACATATATATATATATATAATAAACAGATTGAAAAATATATATATATTTCAATATATATATTTCAATTCAGTCTCTCTCTCTCTCTCTCTCTCTCTCTATATATATATATATATATATATATATATAGATAATAAACAGATTGAGGTTGATAATAAACAGATTGAGATAGATAGGTAGATAGATAATAAACAGACTGAGATAGATATGAACAGACTGAGATAGATAGATAGATAGATAGATAGATAGATAGATAAACAGACCGAGGACAATAAAATAATGGATTCCAGGAGGCAGACGATGATGATTGAGATTGCAATTAATTTTTTAAGATCGTAGTTAACAGGAAATCAGGAAACCGAAAAAGAGATCCACAAGCGAGAAGCGCGAAAGAAGGAACAATTAGCATAGAATTGATAGTTACAAATAGTAATTTAAACTGAACAGCGAAATTATGAGACCTATCTGCCGATCTAGCAGAGCACTTAAATTCGTGGAGTCAAGGTACCAACAACATTATCTATCTATCTATCTATCTATCTATCTAAAGTTATGTCCGGTAAGACTTGTTATGGTCCGATTCCATGTACCACGGTGATAGTCCAAAGTAGAACCAATAAAGAAGAACGCAAACACAGGTATGGAATAACACAGAAATATTACAAACAGGAATATATACAGAAAAGTAGAAGTGTTAGTATGAATAATCAGGTTTAGTAGGGAGAACAATGTAGTCTCGACCAGTATCACTATTCCAATGTCATGCAGTAATTGTCTGAACGCGACTCTGTTTCGGACTGCCTCTTGACTCGACTTGAACTACTCACTGACTCCGCTTCAACGACTGACGATATTCAGTCACCCCCACCACTGGGGCATCATGTGACTCAAGGTCGGTTATTTATTGTGGGTTCTCCGAGCTAGTGGCTCGGCCCCAAAATATGCCCATTGAACCCGTATAAACGGGCTCAGGGCCGGTTTACCTCCCCGAACGAGGCTACGCCCCTCGACGTAGCCTCGTTCGGGTTCCTTCCCGCCCGAAGGCAGAGTGTTCAACCGAACTGTCGCTCAGGAAGTGAGCGACTGAATCTCGCCTACTGACTGAGGCGCAGTATTTATTAAGTATGGAATAGTCCATTATTATTATTATTTTGGGTAAGATCTCATAACACTATCTATCTAACATCTATTGATATTAATATAGATAGATATTAACAGACTAGGTTAGATAGCTAGATAGATAGAACAGAGATGGATAGATATATAATAACAGAGTTAGATAGATAGTGAGAGAGAGAGAGAGAGAGAGAGAGAGAGAGAGAGAGAGAGATAGTCCAAAGATAGAGAGTCCAGTTTGTTCTGCTATTTAACCCATAAGTGGGGGAAGAGTTGAATTCATACCTATCCCAGGGATAATTGTGCGTAAGTGAATGTAATGAACTTGACTAGAATTCCAACACAACTGAGCCGACATCCATTACGCCTAAAATCTGAGGTAAGTAAAATAAAAGAGTACTGAACTGTTATGCAATATCAATTCCCCTATA
Organism: Acanthosepion lycidas; assembly: GCA_963932145.1. Taxonomy (NCBI): domain Eukaryota; kingdom Metazoa; phylum Mollusca; class Cephalopoda; order Sepiida; family Sepiidae; genus Acanthosepion; species Acanthosepion lycidas. The sequence goes on along the minus strand of OZ010609.1, from coordinate 63,135,545 downwards.
TGCAAGTAAATGTTAGATAATCTCCTCACAGATGAAGAAGAGCCTTAAAGCCACAGAAATGTGGTTCGACAATAGGATGCTGAGAAAACCATGGGCCGAACATAGGAACAACGGCAAAAGTTCTAGAGAAAATGAAAATAAAAAAGGACACTTATATTTAATATCTGAAAATGACAGATGAACTTTCTAGGGCATATAATGAGGAAAGAGGGCTTGGGAAATTTAATACTCACAAGAGGGGCTGAAGGCAAAAGGGACAGAGGAAAACAATGCATAAGCTACCAAGCGAATGGCGGAACAAGGTTTGGGAGAAATAATAAAATCATAGCATTTAGAAAGACAAAGTACAAGAAATTGTGGCAGCCATGACCGTCGATGACTTGAAGGGTCACGGTACAGAGAAGAAGCAGATTGGAGAGAAAAATAGATATAAATAAGAAGTAAGAAGATAAGGCTAGCTGTGTAAACAAATATTACTCTTATGATCGGAGACAAAAATAATTTTTATTAACATACCAATACGAAATTGTAATATTAGTCGGGCTGTTTAAACAAATATTGCTCTTATTATCCGAGAGAAAAATAATTAATCTTTATTAACATAACAAATGATTTTCTGTATAAGCAAATATTATTCTTCTGATCTGAAACAAAAATAAGTAATTTTTACTTAATTATTTTATAAATAAGAATTCCTAATATAAGATTTGCTGTGTAAGCAAATATTACCCGTATGATCTATGATAAATATAAATAATTTTTATTAGCATCTCCATAAGTCGTAATATACAACTTGATGTGTATCCAAATATTATTCTTATGGTTTGAGACAAATAAATAACATCTGAATAAGATGTAATATAAGACTTGATTTGTAAGCAAATACTTTGTAGAGGACCGTGTGTGTTTGTGTGTTGTTATTTTAGAAATAGGTGTGTAACTCCTGGTAGAATATTAAAAGGTCCAACTACAAGAAAATGATCGAATTAAGTCCAACTGAAGCTAAAGAAAAAAAAAACAAAACCGATATATATATATATATATATATATATATATATAAACAAATATATGTATTAAACAAAACAATTTTACAATGGACAATAACATTTGTGTGTGTGTGAACATTTGTGTCTGTTCTTTGCTGAATGTTCGTACGCACGTGTATGTGTGTATAATGTTCATGGCGTCTTCCACAAATAGGAAGACGCGGATCTTCTAAGAGAGCTTACATTGTAGTCGCTGAAATGAAGAAATGAAAGAGAGAACGAGGCGAGAAGTCGCCCAGTATTTATAGTATAGGGAGAGTGACCCCTAGTAACAATTTGCGAAGCTAACTCCGATAACTTCATGGTCTGAGACAAAAATAAGTATTTTTTATTAACATCTCAATAAAAATTCGTAATATAAGACGCCCTCGGTAAACAAATATTACTCTTATGATCCGAGAATTAAAAATATGAAATTTTATTAACATATAAAATATAATACTATAGATATGATTGGTAAATATGTAATTTTTATATATAGCTTATGAAAATGACATCAATTTTTAGATAATAAATCGCTCGTATTTCCTATGTAAATAATTTTGATTTATATATATATATATATATATATATATATATATATATATATATATATATATATATATATATATAATGTGTGTGTGTGTGTGTGTCTGTGTGTGTTATATAGTGTGTAGAAAAAGTGTATATATATATATATATATATATATAGAGGTTGTCCTTTGAATTCGAAGATGACGAATCATTTCTGCATCTCATCTGAACTTGGAGATGGCTCCGCAACCCCAGGCTGGAGGCACAGAGTCTGGAACAGCAGGGACACTGAAAGTCCGTTGTCGCAATCACTGCTGACGATGCCCTGCGGTGTTGATCTCGGCCAACAGTGCTCTTCCTAATATATATATGTTTGAATATATATATATGTTTGAATATATATATATATATACATTAAGAAATGGACAAAGTCCGACAATTTTATTTATTAAAGACATTTTTTTTATGTCTACCGAACGATCCTTGGTGGCCGAGAGGTTAGGCACGTCATCGTAAATGACGGTTCCGTATAGGATGCAGGTTCGAATCCTGTCAAAGGACGAATATTTTCTCTGAAAACTTCTCGGATATTCAGGCCGGTAAATGTTATTAAATACTGTTTATTATAAACAGAGCATTTACTTAAATACTATAAAAAGAACGTTAAACATAAAAAAATATCTTTAATAAATAATATATATATATATGTTTGAATATATATATATATATATATATATATATATATATATATATATATATATATATATATATATATATATATATATATATATATATATATATATATATATATATATATATATATATATATATATATATATATATATAGTTTAGGTACCACTGAAAGTAGCTCGTCAGAGCAGCTGCCATGAAACTATTTGTAGAAAAAGCAGTCAGTTCCAGTCAAACACAGATTGGAGGTCCTTTTCGAGACCAATGGCCAGGTTAGTTATCAAGAGCTACAAATAACAGGAACTTATGGAGACCCATGATCGTCAACGTCCTGAAAGGAACATAGAAGAAGAAATAAAAACTATAACGTGACCGGTGAGTTCACAAATCACAGCCATATTTAAATAATTTCGAATTGTTTATCTGCATCGTAAGAAAATGACATCAATAACTGAACAATATATTAATCATATTGTCTCCATGATTAATCTCGGTTTATATAGAAAATATTTTATATTTATCAATATTTATTTTTACAGTTAACTCTATTGAAGCTTGTGAGAAAGAATTTGGCCTTTTAAATCATTGTAAATTATTAAGGAAGAAGAAAATTTCGTTAGAAACAAAAGAAATTCTGTGCAGAACTGCTATATACTATGAAACATCCGGTATAGCAGTGAATGCTGTACAATTTGCTCAGATGGAAAAAAACGATTTAAGGTAACAGAAATATTGTTCTACAGAAGGATGTTGAGAATTGATATGATCCAAGGTTAGGAAGAACAACACGAAACACAGCAGTAGATATAACAAAGAATATATTACACAAGAAATGATACAAGAAGTGAAAGGGTTAGTAAGACTGTTCGACTGGTTTGGCGTGACTGCTATCAGCTCGACTCGATTCACTACCGTCCCACTACCGTTCTAAATACCGTTCGTCTCTCTTGAGAGGCGTAGTATATATCGTTCGGAAGAGTTCATTCTGTCGGTCTAGGTAGGCACCATGACAAGTATACCACGAACAGCGAAAGTCAGCAAGGAGTAAGTTTTGGAATCAGAAAGCGACACTTGAAATTTCTGAAGTACACACCGAGTAAAGAAAGTTTGGATAATTTGACACTCTTTATATAAAGTAGAAAGTGACCTTTGGCGGCGCAACCTTATACTATTGTATCATTAGCATAGATCTTCACATCATCTTAGACAAGTTATTTATTGTTGTGGATTCCGGGAATGGAATCCTGCACAACTAAATAAACAACACCAGTAATTGAGATAGAAAAATAAGTGTATTAAACGTAAGAATACAGACGTGAAGTGAAGATTAGTAGTCCAAGAATGCGGGTTAGTAGAAAGTATATGTACAAGTCTCTGTAAGTAAAGCCGTAATCATCTCACTCTCTGGACTCTTGTATAACTCTCTGAGAACACCCTGTGTCTGTCTCCGTATTTCTCAACCTGTTTCAACGTATCTCAACGTATCTCCACGTCTCTCAAGGTATCTTCACGTACCTCAACATATCTCAGTATTTAATATCCCAATAAGTTTCGTCCGGGTTCCTCTCTGCCAAAGCAGAGAGTTCGACAGACGTCGAGACTGTATCTCGACGTATCTCGCTATTTAATATTCCACCTACGAGGAACATATGTGGCACAAGGTCGAGTTTAAAGTGGGTTTCTCCGAGCCCGTAGGTTCGGCCCAAAATATACCCTTTGAACCCTGATAGACGGGTTCAGGGCCTGTCTACCTCCCCGGGCGAAACTTTGCCCTTCGGCTAAGCCTCATCCGGTTTCCTCTCTGCCAAAGCAGGGAGTTCGACAGACGTCGAGACTGTATCTCGGCGTATCTCAAAAGCAGGTATTCTCTCTGTCAGTATAAGTATACTTTGGACGAGTCCATCTTATGTAAAAAGGGGAGAGCGCCACAACATTTAGCACCCAGATGCTATTGTATCATCAGAATAGATCTTCACGTATCATCGGAGATTACTCTTAGGCTGACCATTTATATAAAGTAGAAAGCGAGACTACAATATACTATTGTATCAACAGCATAGATCTTCACACATCATCGCGGTATACTCTTAGGTGTGTCATTTATATAAAGTAGAAATAAAGCCTTGGATGTACACCCTAATGCTATTATATCATCCGCATAGATTTTCACACATCTTCTGTGCATACACTTAGGCAGATTATTTATATAAAGTAGAAAGTGAGATTTGGATGTGCAGCCATATACTATTGGAACTTCAGCAGAGATTTTCACACAGCATCTGAGTATACTCGTAGGTAAATCATTTATATTGTCATGGGTCCTTACCTATCACTACAGAATGAACTCTTCCTAACATGTATACTATGCCTCTCAAGAGAGAATGACAAATCGAGTCGAGCCGATAGTAGTTCACTCCAAACCAGACTGACAGTCATACTAACACCTTCCACATCTTGTATTATTATTTCGTGTAATATACCTAGATTATTTCTACTCTTGTGTTCGTGTTGTTCTTCCTGGGTCCTAACCTGGACCATAACAAGAGAATATGAGAAAAACTACTATTAAGGAGAGAGGGCAATAAAAGAACAGGAATTAAGAAGACAGAAGATAACGATTGACATTGCATTTAAATTTTTGAAGATCAAAGGCAATAAAGCCACTAGGACGCAAAGAGTTACTGTGTGTTAGAGAATATGAGAAAAACTACTATTAGGGAGAAAAGACAATAAAAGAACAAGACTTAAGAAGACAGAAGATAACGATTGTCATTGCATTTAAATTTTTGAAGATCAAAGGCAATAAAGCCACTGGGACGCAAAGAGTTACTGAGTGTTAGAGAATATGAGAAAAAACTACTATTAAGGAGAGAAGACAATAAAAGAACAAGAATTAAGGAAACAGAAGATAACGATTGACATTGCATTTAAATTTTTCAAGATTAAAGGCAATAAAGCCACTAGGATGCAAGGGGTTACTGAGTGTTAGAGATGTCATGGGTCCTTACCTATAACTACAGAATGAACTCTTCCTAACACTGTATATTACGCCTCTCAAGAGAGAGGGACGAATCGAGTCGAGCCGATAGTAGTTCGCTCCAAACCAGACTGACAGTCATACTAGCACCTTCCACATCTTGTATTATTATTTCGTGTAATATACCTTCGTTATTTCTACTCTTGTGTTCGTGTTGTTCTTCCTTGGCCCTAACCTGGACCATAACATATATAAAGTAAAAAAAAGATGTTTGCAGATGCACCTTTATACTATTGTATCATTAGCATAGATTTTCACACATCATCGGAGGATATTCTTAGGCAAGTTATTTATATAAAGTGTTAACAGAGCTTTAGCTGTGCATCCGAATGCTATTCTATCATTAGCATAGATCTTCACATATGATCGGATATTACTCTTAGGCTGATCATTTATATAAAGTAGAAAGAGAGATTTTGATGTGCGCCCATATACTATAATATCAACAGCATAGACATTCACACATCATCGGCCTTTACTCTCAGACAGTTTGTTTATAAAATGTAGAAGGAGAGCTTTGGAGGTGCATCCGTCTACCGTTGTATCATACTCTCTTTCTCTTGTTCTTGTAACGGCATTCACCCGGGGCGGGTTGAACCGGCTCCAATATTGGAGTTTCACGGGAATTTGGAATTCACAAGCGGTCCCCAAACCTGCATGCATAGCACATGAGATTTGATTATAGTGGTGACGGTTTCGTGCAGGACCATCCACACATTTTGAAGGGCCGAATACAGAGACCTGGTGTACTACGTGCCACAAGGTCCCCAAACGACCCTCCGCAGGTTTTGAATTCAGAGTTTTCCTTCTTCTAGACCAGTTGCCATCCAAGGTTAAAGAAACCAGTCTTTCCTGCTATTTACCCATAGCTGGAGGGAGAAGAAGAGGATTCACATCTTTCCCAAGGGTATTAGCACGTAAGTGAATGTAATGGATTCGACTGGAATTCGAACTCGGCTCTCCGATTCCTCAATCCAAGCCGCTATCCTTTACTCCACCGTGCCTCAAAATCAGAATACATATGCACAAATGATCGGACTGTACATTAAGGCCAGTCGTTTATGTAAAGTAGAAAGTAACCCCAAAGCGTGCGTTGTCGGATGTCTCCGTTGATCCGTTCGGCCCCGGAGAGACTGAACAACTACCTTCAGTGTCCTCCCCGTTAGAAATGACTTGGCAATTGAGAAGACACTTCCAGTGCTTCCATAGCTGCAATGTTTGTGCAGCATCCTTCTATACCACACCTTTTCAAAGGCCGTCGTAATATCTAATGCCATGGAATTTCAACTTCCTTTAACAAGTGGTATAGAAGTTTGCTCAAGATATGGATTCACTGGATGAGTTTACGAATACGATCATAGTCCAATGGATATCGGCTCGTGATGAGAATTCAGAGAGCTGAGTTCGAATTCCAGTCGGGTTCCTCACATTCACTGATGTGCAAATACCATTGGGAAAGCTATGAACCCGTTTCATCTACTCCCATCCCCTCAGATTGAGACCTATAGCCTTGTTTGGCAACCAGTCTACCGGCAAAATATTCTGCTTATTCAGCCATGGAATTGAAAGGGACATGATCGCCCAAGCGTGTATGACGCATGGCACTTAACTGAAAGATTCAACAGTGATTTAGGTGAGGAAGTTGTGGAGAGACATGATCGCCCAACCGTGTATCACGTATGACATTTAACTGACTGTCAGGATTATCTATATAATGTCAAAACTCTTGTATGTATATTTGTTACCTTTGTATATCTTAATACTCCAACCATTTTAGGGATATATTATACCTTAAACCCTTGCCGAATGGAATGCCAAATTTGATTAAAATTAGACATGGGGTTCTTGAGCTAGGGCTGTTTTTTTGTTTTAACAGCATTTTTAATAGGAAATTCAGTATTTGTTCATCGATATGCATTCTTATATCAATCTGCGTATATAAATAAACACTTGCATATTATATCAAACTATTGTGTGAAAAATTCATAATACATTATAACAACATTAGATAAATTTAAATATGCATAACACAACATATTTATATAATTCACTACATTAGAACCTTTTTATAAAAAGATATTTCAGATGTTTCGCAACTACTTGGTAGGTGATTGTACACAGGGTGAGGCAAGTTTTCAACATAGGTAACTTTGTTTGCTATGTATACAAAACAGGTTGTAAAAGTGAAGCTGACCTGAATAATCACTTATGGGCCAACAACAACTGTTAGCTTGGGTAAAAATGATGTATATATTGAAATTCTGTATGAAAAGCACAAAAAAGCTACCATTTTTGCAAAGAAGTGATATTCATTATCATGTATGTGTGTTTCCAAGATACAGCTTAAACAACACATAATACCTCTCAACCAATTTAGAAGCGTATTTGTTGTGGAGTAGCTGAACACCCCCACAAGATGGATGGGTCTAAGACTATTTAAACTGCCCTCTCTCTTACTGAGGGAGGGGAGTTAGCGATTAACTGTTTATTATATTAGTCTGTGTTCTCAGCTGTTTACCATATTAGTCTCTGGAATAAATTACTTTTTATTTTCTATATGTGTGTCAACCTTTCCTATTTACGACACAACCATATTGTACCTTGAATCCTTGATCAGTGCAGTGCCAAATTTCATTAAATTTAGACAAGGGGTTCTTTAGCTAGGGCTATTTTTCTGTTTTTATGACATTTTTAATAGGATATTCAGTATTTGTTTTTGATACACATTCTCATATCAATCCTCGGATATAAACAAACACTTGCATATTATATTCCAAGTATTATACGTGTAAGAAATAAGAAAGATTAATAATACATTATATTAAATAATTTTAAATATACATAACACAACATATATTTATACAACCCACTACACTACATTAGAACTTCTTTTAACAAAAAATATCTTGAAAGTTTGACAACTACTTGGCCGGTGGAGAGGCTATGTGGGTGTGTCATTGTAAAACGTAATCTGTATGGCTCGAAAATTGTGTCACATGATTGATGTTAAATAAATAACTAGTAATAATGCTGGTTTGCCGACGTTACGTACTTTGAAATAGATGTGAAGAAGAAACAAGTATTTATAATAAAACATATAATTATTATTTTGAAAAAAATTACCTAGTACTAAAAAAATGAAAACTAAGTGCACAAAAAGGAGGTATCTATACGTTAAGTTATTTCAATAAATATGAATCTCTCTAAGTAGACGATCTGTTTGTTTGTTTTCTTTTTTTTGAATGACCTAAACCTTTGAAAATTATAATATGGTAAATACTAAAATTGGTATAAATTGTCAACCCAGGGCTACTATTACTTGAATGGAAAGGCCTTTAGTGTGATATTTTTTTAGCGTTTCACCCCAAGCAAGGCGGGAAACCACTAACACGCTAGGAATTACAGAGATGAAGAGAAGGATAGGAGATAGATCAAGGTATCTGGAGACGTCGATTGACATTACATTTGAATAGTTGGAGAGTATAGCTATCAGGGAAACAGGAAAAGGGGAGGGAGTTCCACAGGCGAAAAGTGCGAGACATGGAGCTATTGGAGTAGAAGAGACGGCTACAGTTTCGACAGTGAAAGGATGTGAGCGAGATGCCAGCCTAGTAGAACGCTTAAATTCATGAAGTCTGGAAACCAGCGAAAGCAGCTCATCGGAGTAGTTACCATGAAAGTATTTGTAGAAAAGACAGAGGGAGGCGATAGCACGTCTGTGAGACCAGTTTGTATTTCCATTCTATAAAAAGTAAACTTTTTTTTATTAATTTCTTATTGTCTTTGATCTAAGTAATATAATAATAATAATTACTACAATAACTTGTATTGCAAATACAAATTAAAATGTGTAATTAATAATAAAATTGATAATATTGTTACCTCATTATTTTGTATGATGGACTGCTTTTAAAAGGAACTCAACGGGTTTATAGGCAGTCTAGTAAATTTAAAAACATGGCTATTGCGGTTTTTGGTGAGTATTTTGCCACCTACAGAAACTAAACTAAGCGCAGTGAAATAAAAATTCAAATTAATGATATTCATTTAATTGATTGATGAAAATTTAGAAACACCATAGTAAACTCTGAAATTTTTGACATTCTTTACTGACAGGAAAAAGTAGCATAAACAGTTGAATTTATGACTGAAATTTTTGACATTCTTTACTGACAGGAAAAAGTAGCATAAACAGTTGAATTTATGACTGAAATTTTTGACATTCTTTACTGACAGGAAAAAGTAGCAAAAACAGTTGAATTTATGACTGAAATTTTTACTAAATTATAGTTTCATTTATGTTTTCCTCATAAAAATTAAAAGACTGCTATTTAACTACTATATAACTTGGTAAAATTGCCGCAGAAATTGACTGTTTTTCCTTTGTCCAATTCATAAAACATTTTCTGATTTTTATTGAAGTATTTTATTTGAAGTAATCCACAGTGAGGTTGGCAGATTGTACCTCCTAATAACAGGGTTGGAAGACCATGTTAACAGATGGCATGAACATGACAACTTTGCTATGGAATACTCCAAATATCTGTTCTGACAATATTCTATCACAGACATTCAGTCCTGTAGTTAGAAGGTCGAGATTCAGCATTGATTTTTCAGTGTTCGTAGAAGAATTGGTTGTCTTTTGACTCCACCAACTTCTTTGTTAGGAAATAATTATGCTTTTATGGGGCTACCTTATTCCTCCAGCTGTTGCACAGTTAAAGGGCCACAATTTTCCTCTCCTTAGATTGATCTTGGGCAAATCACAGAGTCTGGAATGAGTTAGCATTTTCTTTTCTCTATTCTTTTTTAACTGTAGTGTGCCACGTCATTTTAGGACGGCCCTTTGGTCTTTTGCAGCCTTGACGTATGTATTACATGTGTAAGGTTAGATTAAAAACCACTGACAAGTTTTATTTTTTTTTCTCTTGTTTTTATACCTTACTCCCTTGTTTCTCTGTCACACAGCAAAACGGCCACAATTTTCCTCAACTTAGTTTGACCTTGGGCAACTCAAAGAACCTGGAATCAGTTTACGTTCCGTTTTCTCTATTCTTTTTTAACTGTAGTATTAACCATGTTAAGAGATGGCATGAACATACCAGCTTTGCTGTAGAATTACTTCAAATATGTGTTCTGACAATTTTAGTCTGTTGTCAATTTGCAATTCCACTCTAAAAATATGAAACTTTTTCTGATTAATTTCTTATTGCGTTTGATCTAATTAATATCGTATAATGTAAGTAATAATAATTATTATAATAAATCTTATTGCAAATACAAATTAACCTATTTAGAATTAATAATACATGGCGGAGTAGGTAATGACTGCTCCAGTTACTGTTACGTAGTAACTACTTATTTAAGACGTTGCATACTGAGAAAGACAATATTCGGTTGTCTTTGTTCATTTTGAAAGCAAGATGGAAACTTCTTGGACATATTTTGTGAATGGATCCAGAATGCCCAGTTAACAAAGCCATGGAGTTTTACTTTGAAAAGACTGACTTCAAAAAGTTCAGCAGTCATCCAAGAACCACCATAGTCACAAGGCTGGACTGAGACATTCAAAGAACAAGGCAGAAAGATCCCATTTTTCCTTTGGAGATGTTTACAATCAAGGAAGATCTGCAACAAATTTGCAAACTTGCAGAGGACAGAGAAGGCTGGCGATGGCATTACTTCTGCTGATTGAATTACATACCATCAAAAACAATTCATTTATGTTGATCATTTGATCGGGTCATTTTATCTCTAATTGTGTCTTAGATTATATATAATTTTATAAAAAAGAAGCAGTAATCTATACAGCCGGAAGTAGCTTTTTAATATTTTATTAATTCTGTGAATGGAGAACAGAGAAGGCTGGCAAAATATTGTCGAATATCACTAAAGGTTAGAGAACATGATAATTCATGACCTCAAATCGAAACAGTTTTGATTTGATGATGGTGATGATGGTGATGATGATTTGCGATTTCGTTTCTGCTGTCATTAAGAGTAATCACGACTGTCAAAAATGTCGATTTCTCTTGATTCCCTGCGGTTTATTTATTTATGCAGTTGTGCGCGCCTTGCATTTGACTGAATCAAAATGAAAGAACTGAGATCATCGCCTATGAGATATTTTGAACGAAAGTGAAAGTAAAACTAACCATCAATTAATAAAGAATTGGATTGATTTAAGCGGGAAACTCCCTTCTTGTCTGTGTGAAAGAGATTGGATCATAAGACGAGTAAATATTTCAAACAAACAGAAGGAATTAAATCTTATCAAGGAAGATATGCAACAGATCCGCAAATTCGTAGACGAGAGAAAAGGCTGGCAAAATATTGTTGAATCAGTATACAATGTCACTGAAGATAAGAGAACATGTTAATAATTCGTGACCTTAATTCGAAACAGTTTTGATTTTTAATGAGGAGTTACCACGAATTTTGCTTCTAAACATTTATACCTATTCTTGAAAATCACTCAGACAATTATTTTTCATTTTCTATATCTATTTTCATACTGATTTACCTTTTCTGTTAACTTTTATGCAGCATACTCATTTTTATTGTAAACGAATAAAAGAGGCATATTTTATTTGCAGTGATTTATTTGTATTATTAGCCATCATTTGGCACACAATTATTTAATTTATTAAGGAAGGAAGATCTGAAACGAATCCGTAAACTTGCAGAAGAATGAGAAAGCTGGCGATGGCATTACTTCTGGTTGAAATACTTACCATAAAAACAATTCATTTATGCTGAACCCATCAGCATCTTTTTATATATAATTGTGTCTTACATTATATATAATTTTATAAAAAGGAAGAAGCGGCAATCTATACAGCCGGAAGTAGCTTTTTAATATTTTATTAATCCTGTGAATGGAGGAGAGAGAAGGCTGGCAAAATATTATCGAATCAGAATACAATGTCACTGAAGATGAGAGAACATGTTAATAATTCATGACCTCAATTCGAAACAATATTGATGATGATGATATTAAAATTGATAACATTGTTACCGCATCATTTTGTATCATGAACTGCTTTTAAAAGGAACCCAAATTGTTTATGGGTGGCCTAGTGTGTATTAAACTAACTTTATTGTTCGAAAGCGACAATTGAAAATACCAGCCAAATACAAATGATATCGGTATAATGTATTTCGAAATAGTTTTCCGTAGTTTGCTTACTGAGATTGATGAACGCCTCCTATCAACAACGGAAAGTCTTATTACTTAGAAGGAGGAGAGATTTGGTGTAGGGAGCAAAATTCTAGTGAACATCATCTATGCTCTGAAGAAAATGTCAAGAAAATTTCTTGTCGCAACGAACAAAGGAAACGCTGTTCTTGCTTGTCAAAACAGAAAACGTTGTTTGAAAAGACGATATATTTACAAAGTAGAATCCAAAGGTCAGGCCTCGTAAAGGACTTCGTGGACGTCGTTTGTGTCAGGGTTTGTTTGTACAGGTGCATACGCGCAAGGACGTACAGATGCACGCGTGCACATCAACATATATACACACACGCATGTAAATAAATTAATTCTTTTTTGACGATGGCATTGCAAGAAATTCCGAATAAAGATTGGGTACTTTTTTTGTTGGTTAGTGTTACTGCTCTGTCTCGGTCTATTCTCTAGAAGCATTGAGCACTCTGGGACATTATCTAGGGAGAAGCCTGTCTCTTAATGCCTGTTATTTTTTTTCTTTTTGTTTTATATCTCCTTTCCTTTTTATGTCGGTTTTTGTCTTTGGTTGGTTTCCAATAGTTTGGTTTATATATATATATATATATATATATATATATATATATATATATATATATATATATATATATATATATCATCATCATCATCAAGGTATTATTTATAATAAAATGATTATTATAGTATACATTATTGTCTGTGACAAATTGTTGTGTTATCTGAAAAAAAAAGTTATTCTTTCAGTAGACAGATTACAAATAGTAAGGGATTTATAAAAAAATCTTATAAAAAATTATAAGATGATATGAGAAATTGTATAAAAAACTTAATCAAAGCACCTTGTCTGTCATAGTTACTGAAGCTTGCATAAAAGAGGGGTTGCTACTTGCTACTTAAATACACAATATATATATATATATATATATATATATATATATGTCTAGCCGCACTGATGAGCTGTGATACAGCGAAACAGTCTGTGGATGACATTATATTAGCTCCTGAATTAATTCCAGTTGAGCACTCTCGGGCTGGGGTATGGGTTTGTAAACAGTGACTATTATAGCTATATAGCGAGACTCTTCGCAAGCCGAATTGAGTCACTGTCGGTCACTAGGCGTGTTTCCTAAAATAAATACGCCATAAATCCACCTTCATCCCAACCGTGCGCCGACAGCTTAGTGGTAGAATATCCGCCTGATATTCAGTCGGGTTTCAATCCTAGCTAGAGGCAACCGGGTGTCTAGCCGCACTGATGAGCTGTGATACAGAGAAACAGTCTGTCTGTGGATGACATTATATTAGCTCCTGAATTAATTCCAGTTGTGCACTCTCGGGCTGGGGTATGGGTTTGTAAACAGTGACTATTATAGCTATATAGCGAGACTCTTCGCAAGCCGAATTGAGTCACTGTCGGTCACTGGGCGTGTTTCCTAAAATAAATACGCCATAAATCCACCTTCATCCCAACCGTGCGCCGACAGCTTAGTGGTAGAATATCCGGATGTCTAGCTGCACTGATGAGCTGTGATACAGCGAAACAGTCTGTCTGTGGATGACATTATATATATATATATATATATATGTGTGTGTGTGTGTGTGTGTGTGTGTGTGTATAGGTAACTACACTCGTCTTGGAAAGCCTTCAGTTTCTTGATTTGCTAATGGTCAAATCAATCTCGAAGGAAAAAAGGTTTCAAAAAAAGAAAGAGCTAAGTACATGACCGTCTATCGAAAATAATCGTACAGCATACAGGTCCAAAGCCCAAAGAAAAAAAAACCGATACGTGTAATCAACTAACTTAAAAGTGCTCAATACAAAAGCAGAGCAAACCTTGTCGACCGGTTTGACTATATATATATATATATATATATATATATATATATATATATATATATATTGACTATATATATATATATATATATATATATTGACTATATATATATATATATATATGAGTGGACATTAATGTTAACACCCAGCAGTGACCGTCTGTTTCATGCTTAAACGCAGTCGCCAAGTCATGTATGTTTCATTTTGGCTCAACTATTTATATATACTGGTCAGTGGTGTATTATGGGTAGGTCTATTGTATTATGTTGACGGTCATTGGGTGATCTTCCATGATATTTTTGCAATGATTTGCCTTTTGTTTTTACAATTATTTCCACTCAGTAGCTCCTAGAATAATTTGAAATAAAACTGTTACCAAAAATGCAATAACTGTACAAATAATAATGCACTACTGAGCAGTATATATAAATAGTCGAACCAAAGCACAGCGCACGAAGCCTTACGATTGCGTTTGAGCATGAAACAGACTGTCGCTGGTTGGTGTTGACTCCACTGTCCACTTTTATATTTACATACGTTCTATCTCTGGTATATTAACCTATAAATAGAACCAACCTTAAAAATATATTTTTACAATGCAAGAATTTTTTGCAACACGTGTCAGCGTCTGTCTATATTTCTGAGATGAGGTATTATGTACACTATTTACATTATTCGGACGATTGTCTTCATCTTTGTCGCCATATTTATCACAACGTTTCGGCTCTTCAGTATCTGTCTATATTTCTGAGATGAGGTATTATGTACACTATTTACATTATTCGGACTATTGTCCTCATCTTTGTCGCCATATTTATTACAGCGTTTCGGCTTTTCAGTATCTGTCTATATTTCTGAGATGAGGTATTATGTACACTATTTACATTATGTGGACTATTGTCCTCATCTTTGTCGCCATATTTATCACAACGTTTCGGCCGCTGTGTGCTCCGGCATTCCTTTTAGGTGGCTGAACGCTTTTATCCACTGTGCCATGTGTCCTCGAGGACACATGGCACAGTGGATAAAGGCGTTAGTTAGATCCAGTGACAGGACCCAAAGAGTGTGAGTTCAATATCTGGTTAAGGCAGTGGAGAACTTGCAGAGGGGAATTAACAGGATATATATATATATATATATATATATATATATATATATATATATATATATATATAAAGTGAACGTTGAAGTCAACACTTAGAGGCGACAGTCTGTTTCATGCTAGGCACAATAGTCAGTCCACAAGTGCTGTTAATTTTCTCGGCTATTTTGTATATACGGGTCAGTGGTGCATTGTGGGTCGTCTATTTTGGCGGTTATTTTGTCGGAAGTCATTTATTTGTTTATTTATTTGGATTAAATTATTTTGACTGTCATTATTTATTTTTTATTTTTATTTTTATTTCTTATCTTATATATTTATTTTTTTATTTTAATCGATGTTTTTATTAACGTATTAAAATTTGTTTATATCGTTGATTTAATAGGGTATTTTGATTTGTGAAGATAATTAAATCTATTTATTCAATTTTGGGGTTGATTGCTGTAGTTTATTCTAATTATTATTTTGGTGGAAGCAGTTTTTAATTTTTTTTATTACTTCATGCATGTATTTGGATTGATTATCTTTATTTGTTTTTTCTAACGGTTAATTTATCGGGATCGGTTTGTTTGTTTATTTATTTATTTGGATGAATTTAGATTAAATTATTTTACTTGTTATTTTTATTTACTCTTTTCAGTTTTCGATTTTTAAGTAACGTAGTATTTTTTTATCGTTATATAACAGTTATAGCTATGTTTTTCGTCAGATTTTTGGTTTGATTTTTATAGTCTAACTCATATTTTGGTCATAATGGTTTGTTAATTTGTTTATTATTTACTTTATTTATTTGGGTTCATTGACTTTCTTTTTTTATTTTTTATTTATTTATTCTATTTCGGGTGTGATTTGGTAATTTGTTTGGGCTAATTTATTTTACCTATTTTATTGTCATTTTGTTTATTTTTATTTATTTTTTTATTTTTTCAGTTTTCGATTCTTAAGTAACGTAGTAAAAATTTGTTTTCATGTCTGCATTTTGAGATGAGCTCGGATCTTTTATTTAATAATTTATTTTGGTCTGTAAAGGTAATGATAGCTATTTTTTCCTCCAAGCAAAGTTTGCAAGTTTTTGATTGGTTGTTGAAGGCTGATGATATTTTCCTTATTTTCTAAGATATTTTTGGTGTGATGTGCGTTTTGTTTTTAATTTCCCAGATATACTTAGAAAGCATTGTGCTGTGCGCATATTTACTATTTGTGAAAGATGTTTTGCGTGCATAATTTCTTTGTTTCCAGAGTCCTTCAGTTTCTCCTATGTATACTTTTTCTTCATTATCTGGTGATTTTATCGTGGTTTGGTATATTACGTTGTTTTGTAAACAATTACTGTTTAAGGGACATTCGTTCTTTATTCTGCAGTTACATGTGGGTTCAATTTGTTCGTGTGGTACTCGGCCCAGGATCATTAATTCCATCTGACAACAATTCGTATATAAGGATCGTGTTATTCAAGGAATTGATAGTAAGTTAATGTCTCATTAAGTCTTGTTAGCGAAGAGATTTCGCCATTAATCACATTAACATTGCTTATTAATTCTTTGTAAAATTACTTCCTTATGATATAATGTGTATACTGTACACTCTAATATATATATATATATAAAGAAAGAAAGAAAGAACAGTAAGATATATAATCCGGTGTTCTTATTGATATTTTTATTTTTGCAAAACTGTGCTCAATGTAAATTTACAGAGCATAAATATTATAAATTAACTGATTTAAAATATGGTTTCTTCGCTACACAGGAATTACCATGTTTCAAAAACCGAAGCTAAAAATTTACTTTTTATAATTAAATTAAAAGCATTAGTTCAAATTTATATTTTACATTATATAATTAAATTAAAAGCATTAGTTCTGTTTCATCTTCAAGCGAATTTTTATGAATACTCCGCGATAATTATTCGCAGCCTCTTTTCATGTCAACATGTAAATTTCTCGCGGAAGAACGCTTTCCTTTTTTGAGACACGCATGAACAACACACATACATTATATATATATATATATATATATATATATATATATATATATATATATATATATATATATATATGTTCCAAAATTCGCTTGAAGATGAATCAGAACTAATGCTTTTAATTTAATTATATAATTATATTTGAAGTTTTTAGCTTCGGTTTTTGAAACATGGTAATTCATGTGTAGCGAAGAAACCATATTTTAAATAAGTTAATTAATAGTAAATATATATATATATATATATATATGTATGTATGTATGTATATGTGTGTGTGTAGATTCTCACTTTGTTTATGTTTACTCTCTGTCTCGTCTTGTTCCTTCCGAGTGTATGAATTTCTCTTTGAATCGATTCAGATATAACTTGATACATTCTATACATAGCTTATATATGATTCAATATGGTTTCATACGCATGCTGTTACGAAAACAATGGCCGTGTCGCCAAGAAATCACTCGTCGAATTCTAACTTCGGAGCTAGTCGTGTTTTCGTGACCAAAACATCATTGCTATGAACTCGGATCGTTCCAAGTAGACCACCAGAATACGTAAATACGAACAGACTGAGATTATAACTCTACTTAGTGGGTACTGAAAAGTTATCAGCACAACCACTTTCACATCAGCATTTAAACAGATCTGGCATCTCGTCTACAGTCTTTTTCTCACAGACTTGCTTTGGCTTCCCTCTGTCTTTTCTACAAATATTTCCATAGCAACTGCTCTGATGAGCTACTTTCACTGGTACTCAAACTGTATGAATTTAAACGTGCTACTAGGTTGGCATCTCGGTCCGACCCTTTCACTGCCGAAACGGTTAAATCTAGATGTGTCTTCTACTCCAATAGCTTTTTTATCTCGCACTTCCCGACAGTGGAACTCTCTTCCTTTTACTCGCTTTCCTGATAGCTATAATCTTCAAATATTCAAATGTAATGTCAATAGACATCTTCTGACGACTTTATCTTGATCTACGTCCTTATTCAATTACTGATGTCATTACTGATATATATATATATATATATATATATATATATATATATATATATATATATATATATATATATATCATTACTGATATATATATATATATATATATATATATATATATATGTTTTTATTGACGAACGACTTAAGATACCATAACTCGCTTAAGAAACGCAAGAAGTGTCACAAATCCATAGAAGCGGGCCGGGAGAGAAACACACTCTTGTATTCAACAGATAGATAAAGATAATTGTCATTTCTCAACATATTTGAACCTCGTTAATTTGTTTCATTATTTTCCTTTTACTTACGCTTGTGCGGTATCACCTTTACTCCGGATTTAGCTTGCACTACGGCCCGACGCCTGATTGATTTCGTCTACCTAAGATCAAAGTCACAACGTGGGTAGGTTAGACTTGAGATCAAAGCAGTTACTTCGGTGACCAAGCGTTGGAGGCGAGCTGAGAACGACAAAGCTGGTATCGAACCGGAAACGACCAGATCAACCGGGACACAGGCTGGTGGCAGCGACAAGGAGTCAACCCCAAAATGCTGGTGGAAGAAACCTTACAGCTTCGTGCCGCAAATGGGAGTTGACAACGGGGCGACGGCGCAGTGTCATATATTGACGTTGCGACCAGTGGACGTCACATATTGGCGCTGGACAGTGACCGTGACCACCGGTGGGGGTCACACATAGCAGAAGTATCAGATAATGGTAACTATATTTCATGGACGAACGAATAGAACTTAAAATTTGCAAGACAGATTCGTGTAAAAATAAATATGACAGTGAACCAATATTTTTTTAGTAGCAGTCTTAGCAATTGACTCACAGTCATTATTCCACGTTGCATCAGTGGAAAAGGTTAGACCGTAAATGCGCAATGAGATCCTGCTGAAGGAATGGTTAAAAGTGTTCCCCTTGGCAACGAATGCTGGACAATGAAGAGACTCAAAGCAACTGAAATGCGGTTCTACAGAAGGATGCTAAGGATACCATGTGCCGGACATATGAGCAAACGTCGAGGCTTTGTAGAAAATGGAAACAAAGAGGCAGCTGAAAATTCTGGGACACGTAATGAGGAAGGAAGGCTTGGAAAATCTGATACTCACAGGACGGGTAGAGAGGGAAAGAAGAACAGAGGAAAGCAACGCGTGGCATATTTAATGGGCTTGAGCAAATAGATGGCAGAACAGGGTTTGGGAGAAATATCAAAAAGTCAAAACATATTAAGGGCAGGAGGTTGTGGAGGTCCTTGAACCTTCATTGTCTTGATTTGCAATCAAGACAACGAAGGTTTTCCGAGCAAGTATAGTTTCTTATACTTATAAGATTACTACTACTACTAATATATATATATATATATATATATATATATATATATATATATATATATATAATTTCCGGATCATTTTCCTAATTATTCATGATGACCTTCGCCCTCTTTTAACCTGCTAACTTTCTGTTCTCAAGTAACTATTTTCCTCACTGTTTTTACGTACGATTTCCTTTACAAGACTTTTTTCACTGCTTTTTGAAATGTTATAGATAAAACTTCCCTCAAACGTGTCAAACGTCTTATGGATTGAGTTGGATCTTTTCTAATTGATCTCTTTAGCTTTAAGTTAAAATGATGATCCCATTTGCTGATGTGACATCCTGATCCAGTTTTCGTCTCTAGTGTACCCGTTTTTTAAAATATTTTTAGACTGTAAGATTTATTTTGAGATAATAACAATTTTAACGATATAAATCCTCAAAACTTTTAGACTGTAAGAGTTTTTGGAGGTAATAACGGTTTTAGTAATACAAGCCGTACTAATTAACCCATAACTTGGTGGAGAAGATATATATATATATATATATATATATATATATATATATATATATATATATATATATATATATATATATATATATATACCCCCATATATATATATATATATATATATATATATATATATATATATATATATATATATATTCATTTGTATGGATATGAGTTTGCGCCTAATGTCGAATGTGGGTATGTTTGTTCGTATACCTGTATGTGTGTGTGTCTGTATGTGTAAGAGTGTCACCCCAAAACTGACACAGAGGAGGATTCTCCCCTACTACCACCAAACATAATCAAACACAAACAAGGATAAATATATACAATTTTTTAAAAAATAAACCAAAAGCGCGAAACTCAAGGTCACAAACTCATATCGACACAAGTAAATATGCTAGCTTTATCACTGATATTGAGCACTTTCCAATAAGTACGGTGCACATACACACATATATAAGAAATTCGTCGAGTCTAGAAGTAACCTCAACAGAATGCAGAAACCACTGGACGGCCGTTTCGTTCTATATTTGGGACTCATCAGCAGTGCGCATCCACTACCGAGAATTGAAACCCGGACAGTTACATTGACAGGCCAACGTCATACCAACTGTACTAACGGGCCTCGGTGACGAAGAGGCAGCGAACTCTCGATATTACGCCGCTCATTCACAAATTCTGTGGTGGAACTCATCCAAGTTTCCTTTAGCCATAGGATTGTGCCCCCTAGAGCCACGACTACTATCCCCAAGCTGTTCCACCCAGAGGATTAGAAGCCTGTTCAAGCAAGGATATACAAATGATAGAAATTAAGTAGGATTTGAGATAATTAAGTAATTCATTGAGTCTAGTTTCTTCTAGACGCGATGAATTAGTTAATTATATATATATATGTATGTATGTATATATATATATATATATATATATATATATATATATATATATTAAGATATTTTTTATGTTTATACGTTCTTTTTATAGATACAAATATTTAAGTAAATGGTTTGTTTGTATCTATAAAAAGAACGTATAAATATAAGAAAATATCTTAAAATAATTGTCGGATTTGTCCATTATATAAATATATATATATATATATATATATATATATATATATATATATATATATATATATATATATATGTTATGGGATCTTACCCATAATAATAATAATGGACTATTCCATAATTAATAAATACTGCGCCTCAGGAGTAGGCAAGGAGTTAGTAATTCAAGTGGAGTCAGTAGTTCAAGTCGAGTCAAGAGTTGAGTCAGAGGCAGTCCGAAACAGAGTCGCGTTCAGACAATTACTGCACAACATTGGAATAGTGATACTGGTCGAGACTACATTGTTCTCTCTACTAAACCTGATTGTTCATACTAACACTTCTACTTCTTTGTATATATTCCTGTTTGTAATATATCTGTGTTATTCCATACCTGTGTTCGAGTTCTTCTTTATTGGTTCTACCTTGGACTATCACTGTGGTACAATGAACCTGACCATAACATTATATATATATATATATATATATATATATATATATATATATATATATATATATATATATATATAAGTGAACATTGAAGTCAACACTTAGAGGCGACAGTCTGTTTCATGCTAGACGCAATCCCATAAATATAGCACACCTTAAGACTATATTTCTTCATATATATTTATACTAGCAGTAGAGCCCGGCGTTGCCCGGGGATGTAACAGTAAGAGATAGATCAAGTATCGACCAAATATAAAGACTGAAAAATAAAATTGACAAAGATTATTGTTTAAGGTTGACAGACACGCATGTCTTAATTAGTTTTTTTTTATGAATTGGTCAAACCCAAACTCAAATAAAAACATTGTTTTCAATCGTTCTGAGTCTATAGATTAAATAGAATTTTATTATAAACAATTGTCTTGTAAATGGAATTTTTAAAGCATTCTGAATGTAAAAATAAAGAAAAAAGTGTGCAAGACAATAAGAAACACTACCTGCCAAAAAAAAAGTGAAGTTTTGTTGAAATCGGTTGAAAAATGTCGAAAATCCGATCCCATATATAGACGAACACACACACATACACACACACACAAACAACCTGGGTTTTAAGTATAACTCAATATGAGTTGTCCCCCTTCATTTCTCGCGATAGCAATGCCTCTTAATCGTCTTTTCAAATTGATTTCGTGCAAAAACAATTGTGTTTTGCCAATTTTGAGCGCTGTCAGAACCACCGCAAGGTAATTTTACGTAGTCCTGTGAAGTTTTGTTGAAATCGGTTGAAAAATGTAGGAAATCCGATCCAATATATAAACGTACAGACACACACACACAACCTGGGTTTTATAAGTATGATATATATATATATATATGTATATATATATATATATATATATATATATATATATAACTAAAATAAATCGATCCAGGAAAACCTACCGATTTTTTTACATATCTACAAGTTGCGCTATCTGAGTTTTTTTGCCAAACGAGTATTACTATTAGTATATATATTAGGTTGGTGTAAAAATAATGACGTAATAATGTCGTTTTTTGACGTTAAAAATACGTCAAAAAACGACATTGTTACGTCATTATTTTTGCACCAACCTAATATATATATATATATATATATATATATATATATATATATATATATATATATGAATAGTTTCTTTTCAAACTGTCTTTTCCAGGCGGAGACATTGTCTCTGTTCTGTATTTCCGGCGTGAGATTATTGCATTAAATGTTAGATGATACTTTAGTAATTTGGTTTAAAAGTGATTAACTCCTTGAGGAATGTTTTGGCATCGAAAGAAGATAAAACCGAGGAGACAAAATAACAGATTTAATTGCGATAAGGTACGTCAATAATATGTACAGGTGACAATTTCCCAAAGTTCTTTGAAATGTTATAGACATGTCCTTATTTTTTATTCACCTGGGTATGTAGGTGTTATTTTCCCGTCGGTACAGTTACTCGTATAACTTGCTGGATGTACACCCTCACATTTGTTTCGTCGATCTGTCGTTCCCTGTATATTTTTTTTATTTTATTTTATATATATTTTTTACATCGAGGTTCACCTGTACAAGGCCCGAGGGCCACACGAGGTAGAGGGTTACAGATTAAGATGCATGGTTTATGCGAATAGGTGGTTTTGAGGAGCGTGGAATCATCTCTTAATTGATGTTGTTCCAAGGCCCAACCTGACCCGCGGTGGTAGCACCGGTTAGGGTCCCAGCTCCAAACAAAAACAAAAATAAAAACAAAATGAAAATAAAATAATAATTTTATAGTAAAAATACCAACAATATATTTTTATGCATAAAAATTACTATGGATACATATTTATTTTAAAATTGATCACTTCAACATGGTTTAATGGTTAGTAAGCTTGTCTCGCTAGATCATTTACGACAGAGTAGTGAGTTCGATCCTCACTGGGTGCCCATACATTCGGCCTTGTGCCACATCTAAGCTACGCTTAAAAAACCATTCTGGGCACTTCGACGTGGTGGTGTAATGCTTAGTAAGCTTGTCTCCATAGATCAATTACAACTAAGTAGTGAATTCGATCCTCACTGGGTGCCCCATACTTTCAGCTTTGTGTCACATACAACATTTACGACTAGTAAATTCGTCCCTCACAGAGTGCCCCATCCTTTCGGCCTTGTGCCACATCTAAGCTACGCTTAGAAAATCATTTGAGGCACTTCGACGTGATGTAATGGTTAGCAAGCTTGTCTCGCTAGATTGATAACGAATAGTGAGTTCGATCCTCACTGGGTGCCCCAGACTTTCGGGCCTGTGCCATATCTAAACTACGCTTAGAAATTCATTTGTGGCACGTCGATGTCGTGTAATGGTTAGCAAGCTTTTTTCGCTTGATATGTTACTACTGAATAG
This sequence comes from Acanthosepion lycidas, assembly GCA_963932145.1. Taxonomy (NCBI): domain Eukaryota; kingdom Metazoa; phylum Mollusca; class Cephalopoda; order Sepiida; family Sepiidae; genus Acanthosepion; species Acanthosepion lycidas. The sequence continues at coordinate 63,111,404 of OZ010609.1, read as the reverse complement.
TGAGTTCGATCCTTACTGGGTGGCCAATATTTTCGGCCTTGTGCCACATCTAAGCTACGCTTAGAAAATCGCCATATTTATAGTAAAATTACCAACAATAATATTTGAAACCAGAATTAACAACAATATATTTTATAGTCAAAATGACGCATGGCCCAGTGCATAAAGACGTTTGTCACTTGATCCAAAAAGTTCAATACCAGGTCACAGCCGTGTTGAACTAAAAATCTTGGAGAGTTGCGTTAAAGGTAAATAACTGAGACATCCGGAAGAGGCATGGCACGTGGAACTAGAACAACCTACCCCTACCCCGGTGGACGAAATAAAGGGCTCAGTTCGAAACTCCAGTCACCTGAAGAAGGCCGGAGATTACAACTGCCGAAACGTTGTGAAAATGGCAATGAAGATGAGGATAAAGGTCCGAATAATGTAAATAATGCAAGTAATCACGATACCTCATCTCAGAGATATAGAGAGATTATTCTAGCAGTAGTTCCCTTTAATTTGAGAAAGCTTGGTGTTGGCACTGCCTGTCTTGTCTGTGAATTCGTTGGTGGCAGAGGTAGTTTGCAACTGACTTCACCTATCTCCGACACTCTCTGACTCAAGGTATTAACTCCTTCCCCACCACTTGGACGAGATGCGACACAAGGTCTTTTTTTAGGTGGAGACCCGAGCGCGTACGCCCGGAACAAGGACAAAAAAAATGCCCACAGCCCCCGCAACCGTCGGTTGCGCTAGCATCGGTGCAAGCCCCGAACCCTCCCTCTGGTGCAATGGGAGGGCGCGGCCTCGGGCAGCTGTTCCCCAGGGCTGGGGACCTCTCAGTATAATTTTCCTCAGTTGCCTCACGGTCCTTTGACAGAGAAGCCACTGAGCGCACTCTGCCCAAAGACAGAGACATAACTGAGAGATGATGAGGTATGCGTTAGAAACTCCTCCAACGAGTGATATATACGCCACTCTATGACTCACACCTTGTTTTGGTTAGTTTATATAAAAATTGCGTATACAGCGGCTTCCATTTATTGCATGCTTATCGATAAAGTAAGCATGGCCTTTCTTCGCTGAGATTAAAAAGTTCCCATCTCTACTACTAACCCGTTAAAATCGCAATATCTGAGTTATATCTTATATACTTCTAGCTGATATCACTTTTCTGGCTTAACTAATTTGCATATTGATTTTAAGAAGGGATATTTCATTAATTAACTGTCCTTCATTACTATGCTTTTATTCGAGGATTGTTTTGTCTTTCATATCAAAAATAGTTCTGTTTAGGAATAGTCTTATATACCGCAGAAAATCTTTTGAAATTTACATTTTACTTGGTCTTCAACAAGTTGGCATCTATTTGTAAAACTTACCCTAACTATAAGAAACCTGCTCCAGACCCGACAATTTAATTTCTTCAATCTTTATAGTCAAATTCTTTGAACAAAACGTCCACAACTCCTTCAACATTTCGTAAATGGTGAACGTTCATCCCATAGAAAAACAACTATTTTTTCTTAGAAAAATTACCAGATAACGAGCGAACGAAGCCTGCTTGTTGTCTCATAAAAGATGACTGAAATCTTCGTAACAATTTAAAGAATTTAGTTGCCTAATGATGTTTTAAATAAAAATTGCAAGAAAATGTTTGTGGAATTTAGAAAATTTTCTTCTTTATGTAGCATGTAAATGTTCGCCCAGTGCTATCAAAGAGAAAGACAGACATGATTAGAGCCATTTCATAGCTTCGACAAATGGTTAGAGATATTGTCCTAATATTTAACCGATAGAATTCATGTGATGCATTTTAAACAGGTTCACCCTCCTCAAGAATTTGCTGTACAAATCTTGTTCTCTTTCGAATGACTCACGAGATGGAAGGTAGATGGCGAAAGAGCTACCTATTTGTATGGTCCTGTTATCAAGATACATAAAATTCCACTCGTAGAAGGAAGATGGCCACGGAGATATCTTTTTAAAGGGTTTTGTTTCCAGAATAGATTCAATTCCATTCGTCGCCATAGAGTTACCTTTTTGTAGGGCAGTGTTTCGAGGATAGATTCAATAATATTCGTAGAAGGTAGATGACCAGGGAGATATCTTTTTAAAGGGTCTTGTTTCCAAGATAAAATTCAATTCCACTCGTCGCCATAGAGTTACCTTTTTGTAGGGCAGTGTTTCTAGGATAGACTCAATTCCTCTCGTAGAAGGAAGATGGCCACGGCGATATGATTTTGAAGGGTCTTGTTTCCAGAATAGATTCAGTTCCACTCGTCGCCATAGAGTTACCTTTTTGTAGGGCAGTGTTTCTAGGATAGATTCAATTCCACTCGTAGAAGGAAGATGGCCACGGAGATATCTTTTTAAAGGGTTGTGTTTCCAGAATAGATTCAATTCCACTCGTCACCGTAGAGTTTCCTTTTTGTAGGGTAGTGTTTCTAGGATAGATTCAATTCCACTCGTAGAAGGTAGATGGCCACGGCGATATCTTTTTAAAGGGTCTTGTTTCCAGAATAGATTCAATTCCACTCGTCGCCATAGTGTTACCTTTTTGTAGGGCAGTGTTTCTAGGATAGATTCAATTCCACTCGTAGAAGGAAGATGGCCACGGCGATATGTTTTTAAAGGGTCTTGTTTCCAGAATAGATTCAGTTCCACTCGTCGCCATAGAGTTACCTTTTTGTAGGGCAGTGTTTCTAGGATAGATTAAATTCCACTCGTAGAAGGAAGATAGCCACGGAAACAGCTTTTTGAAGGGTGTTGTTTCCAGAATAGATTCAATACCACTCGTCACAATAGAGTTACTTTTTTGTACGGCAGTGTTTCTAGGATAGATTCAGTTCCACTGGTAGAAGTAAGATGGCCACAGAGATACCTTTTTAAAGGGTCTTGTTTCCAAAATAGATTCAATACCACTCGTCGCCATAGAGTTACCTTTTTGTAGGGCAGTGTTTCTAGGATACATTCAATTCCACTCGTAGAAGGAAGATGGCCACGGAGATATCTTTTTAAAGGGTCTTGTTTCCAAGATAAAATTCTCTTTCACTCGTCGCCATAGAGTTACCTTTTTGTAGGGCAGTGTTTCTAGGATAGATTCAATTCCACTCGTAGAAGGAAGATGGCCAAGGCGATATCTTTTTAAAGAGTCTTGTTTCCAGAATAGATTCAATTCCACTCGTCGCCATAGAGTTACCTTTTTGTAGGGCAGTGCTTCTAGGATAGATCCAATTCCACTCGTAGAATGAAGATGGCCACGGAGATAACTTTTTGAAGGGACTTGTTTCTAGAATAGATTCAATTCCACTCGTCGCCATAGAGTTACCTTTTTGTAGGGCAGTGTTTCTAGGATAGATTCAATTCCACTCGTAGAAGGTAGATGGCCACGGCGATATCTTTTTAAAGGGTCGTGTTTCCAGAATAGATACAATTCCACTCGTCGCTAGAGAATTACCTTTTTGTAGGGCAGTGTTTCTAGGATAGATTCAATTACACTCGTAGAAGGAAGATGGCCACAGAGATATCTTTTTAAAGGGTCTTGTTTCCAGAATAGATACAATTCCACTCGTCGACATAGAATTACGTTTTTGTAGGGCAGTGTTTCTAGGATAGATACAATTCCACTCGTAGAAGGTAGATGGCCACGGCGATATCTTTTTAAAGAGTCTTGTTTCCAGAATAGATTCAATTCCACTCGTCGCCATAGAGTTACCTTTTTGTAGGGCAGTGCTTCTAGGATAGATTCAATTCCACTCGTAGAAGGAAGATGGCCACGGAGATATCTTTTTAAAGGGTTGTGTTTCCAGAATAGATTCAATTCCACTCGTCGCCGTAGAGTTTCCTTTTTGTAGGGTAGTGTTTCTAGGATAGATTCAATTCCACTCGTAGAAGGTAGATGGCCACGGCGATATCTTTTTAAAGGGTCTTGTTTCCAGAATAGATTCAATTCCACTCGTCGCCATAGTGTTACCTTTTTGTAGGGCAGTGTTTCTAGGATAGATTCAATTCCACTCGTAGAAGGAAGATGGCCACGGCGATATGTTTTTAAAGGGTCTTGTTTCCAGAATAGATTCAGTTCCACTCGTCGCCATAGAGTTACCTTTTTGTAGGGCAGTGTTTCTAGGATAGATTAAATTCCACTCGTAGAAGGAAGATAGCCACGGAAACAGCTTTTTGAAGGGTGTTGTTTCCAGAATAGATTCAATACCACTCGTCACAATAGAGTTACTTTTTTGTACGGCAGTGTTTCTAGGATAGATTCAGTTCCACTGGTAGAAGTAAGATGGCCACAGAGATACCTTTTTAAAGGGTCTTGTTTCCAAAATAGATTCAATACCACTCGTCGCCATAGAGTTACCTTTTTGTAGGGCAGTGTTTCTAGGATACATTCAATTCCACTCGTAGAAGGAAGATGGCCACGGAGATATCTTTTTAAAGGGTCTTGTTTCCAAGATAAAATTCTCTTTCACTCGTCGCCATAGAGTTACCTTTTTGTAGGGCAGTGTTTCTAGGATAGATTCAATTCCACTCGTAGAAGGAAGATGGCCAAGGCGATATCTTTTTAAAGAGTCTTGTTTCCAGAATAGATTCAATTCCACTCGTCGCCATAGAGTTACCTTTTTGTAGGGCAGTGCTTCTAGGATAGATCCAATTCCACTCGTAGAATGAAGATGGCCACGGAGATAACTTTTTGAAGGGACTTGTTTCCAGAATAGATTCAATTCCACTCGTCGCCATAGAGTTACCTTTTTGTAGGGCAGTGTTTCTAGGATAGATTCAATTCCACTCGTAGAAGGTAGATGGCCACGGCGATATCTTTTTAAAGGGTCGTGTTTCCAGAATAGATACAATTCCACTCGTCGCTAGAGAATTACCTTTTTGTAGGGCAGTGTTTCTAGGATAGATTCAATTACACTCGTAGAAGGAAGATGGCCACAGAGATATCTTTTTAAAGGGTCTTGTTTCCAGAATAGATACAATTCCACTCGTCGACATAGAATTACGTTTTTGTAGGGCAGTGTTTCTAGGATAGATACAATTCCACTCGTAGAAGGTAGATGGCCACGGCGATATCTTTTTAAAGAGTCTTGTTTCCAGAATAGATTCAATTCCACTCGTCGCCATAGAGTTACCTTTTTGTAGGGCAGTGCTTCTAGGATAGATTCAATTCCACTCGTAGAAGGAAGATGGCCACGGAGATATCTTTTTAAAGGGTTGTGTTTCCAGAATAGATTCAATTCCACTCGTCGCCATAGAGTTTCCTTTTTGTAGGGTAGTGTTTCTAGGATAGATTCAATTCCACTCGTAGAAGGTAGATGGCCACGGCGATATCTTTTTAAAGGGTCTTGTTTCCAGAATAGATTCAATTCCACTCGTCGCCATAGTGTTACCTTTTTGTAGGGCAGTGTTTCTAGGATAGATTCAATTCCACTCGTAGAAGGAAGATGGCCACGGCGATATGTTTTTAAAGGGTCTTGTTTCCAGAATAGATTCAGTTCCACTCGTCGCCATAGAGTTACCTTTTTGTAGGGCAGTGTTTCTAGGATAGATTAAATTCCACTCGTAGAAGGAAGATAGCCACGGAAACAGCTTTTTGAAGGGTGTTGTTTCCAGAATAGATTCAATACCACTCGTCACAATAGAGTTACTTTTTTGTACGGCAGTGTTTCTAGGATAGATTCAGTTCCACTGGTAGAAGTAAGATGGCCACAGAGATACCTTTTTAAAGGGTCTTGTTTCCAAAATAGATTCAATACCACTCGTCGCCATAGAGTTACCTTTTTGTAGGGCAGTGTTTCTAGGATACATTCAATTCCACTCGTAGAAGGAAGATGGCCACGGAGATATCTTTTTAAAGGGTCTTGTTTCCAAGATAAAATTCTCTTTCACTCGTCGCCACAGAGTTACCTTTTTGTAGGGCAGTGTTTCTAGGATAGATTCAATTCCACTCGGAGAAGGAAGATGGCCGAGGCGATATCTTTTTAAAGAGTCTTGTTTCCAGAATAGATTCAATTCCACTCGTCGCCATAGAGTTACCTTTTTGTAGGGCAGTGCTTCTAGGATAGATCCAATTCCACTCGTAGAATGAAGATGGCCACGGAGATAACTTTTTGAAGGGACTTGTTTCCAGAATAGATTCATTTCCACTCGTCGCCATAGAGTTACCTTTTTGTAGGGCAGTGTTTCTAGGATAGATTCAATTCCACTCGTAGAAGGTAGATGGCCACGGCGATATCTTTTTAAAGGGTCGTGTTTCCAGAATAGATACAATTCCACTCGTCGCTAGAGAATTACCTTTTTGTAGGGCAGTGTTTCTAGGATAGATTCAATTACACTCGTAGAAGGAAGATGGCCACAGAGATATCTTTTTAAAGGGTCTTGTTTCCAGAATAGATACAATTCCACTCGTCGACATAGAATTACGTTTTTGTAGGGCAGTGTTTCTAGGATAGATACAATTCCACTCGTAGAAGGTAGATGGCCACGGCGATATCTTTTTAAAGGGTCTTGTTTCCAGAATAGATTCAATAACACTCGTCGCCATAGAGTTACCTTTTAGTAGGGCAGTGTTTCTAAGATAGATTCAATTCCACTCGTAGAAGGAAGATGGCCACGGCGATATCTTTTTAAAGGGTGTTGTTTCCAGAATAGATACAATTCCACTCGTCGCCATAGAATTACCTTTTTGTAGGGCAGTGTTTCTAGGATAGATACAATTCCACTCGTAGAAGGTAGATGGCCACGGAGATATCTTTTTAAAGGGTCTTGTTTCCAGAATAGATTCAATTCCACTCGTCGCCATAGAGTTACCTTTTTGTAGGGCAGTGTTTCTAGAATAGATTCAATTCCACTCGTAGAAGGAAGATGGCCACGGAGATATCTTTTTAAAGGGTCTTGTTTCCAGAATAGATTCAATTCCACTCGTCGCCATAGAGTTACCTTTTTGTAGAGCAGTGTTTCCAGGATAGATTCTATTCCCCTCGTAGAAGGTAGATGGCCACGGAGATAACTTTTTGAAGGGTCTTGTTTCCAGAATAGATTAAATACCACTCGTCGCCATAGAGTTACCTTTTTGTAGGGCAGTGTTTCTAGGATAGATTCAATTCCACTCGTAGAAGGTAGATGGCCACGGAGATAACTTTTTAAAGGGTCTTGTTTCCAGAATAGATTCAATACCACTCGTCGCCATAGAGTTACCTTTTTTTAGGGCAGTGTTTCTAGGATAGATACAATTCCACACGTAGAAAGTAGATGGCAACGGAGATATCTTTTTAAAGGGTCTTGTTTCCAAGATAAAATTCTCTTTCACTCGTCGCCATAGAGTTACCTTTTTGTAGGGCAGTGTTTCTAGGAGAGATTCAATTCCACTCGTAGTAGGAAGATGGCCGAGGCGATATCTTTTTAAAGGGTCATGTTTCCAGAATAGATTCAATTCCACTCGTCGCCATAGAGTTACCTTTTTGTAGGGCAGTGCTTCTAGGATAGATCCAATTCCACTCGTAGAATGAAGATGGCCACGGAGATAACTTTTTGAAGGGACTTGTTTCCAGAATAGATTCAATTCCACTCGTCGCCATAGAGTTACCTTTTTGTAGGGAAGTGTTTCTAGGATAGATTCAATTCCACTCGTAGAAGGTAGATGGCCACGGCGATATCTTTTTAAAGGGTCGTGTTTCCAGAATAGATACAATTCCACTCGTCGCCAGAGAATTACCTTTTTGTAGGGCAGTGTTTCCAGGATAGATTCAATTCCACTCGTAGAAGGAAGATGGCCACAGAGATATCTTTTTAAAGGGTCTTGTTTCCAGAATAGATTCAATAACACTCGTCGCCATATAGTTACCTTTTAGTAGGGCAGTGTTTCTAAGATAGATTCAATTCCACTCGTAGAAGGAAGATGGCCACGGCGATATCTTTTTAAAGGGTCTTGTTTCCAGAATAGATACAATTCCACTCGTCGCCATAGAATTACCTTTTTGTAGGGCAGTGTTTCTAGGATAGATTCAATTCCACTCGTAGAAGGTAGATGGCCACGGCGATATCTTTTTAAAGGGTCTTGTTTCCAGAATAGATTCAATTCCACTCGTCGCCATAGAGTTACCTTTTTGTAGGGCAGTGTTACTAGAATAGATTCAATTCCACTCGTAGAAGGAAGATGGCCACGGAGATATCTTTTTAAAGGGTCTTGTTTCCAGAATAGATTCAATTCCACTCGTCGCCATAGAGTTACCTTTTTGTAGAGCAGTGTTTCTAGGATAGATTCTATTCCACTCGTACAAGGTAGATGGCCACGGAGATAACTTTTTGAAGGGTCTTGTTTCCAGAATAGATTAAATACCACTCGTCGCCATAGAGTTAACTTTTTGTTGGGCAGTGTTTCTAGGATAGATTCAATTCCACTCGTAGAAGGTAGATGGCCACAGAGATACCTTTTTAAAGGGTCTTGTTTCCAGAATAGATTCAATACCACTCGTCGCCATAGAGTTACATTTTGTAGGGCAGTGTTTCTAGGATAGATTCAATTCCACTCGTAGAAGGAAGATGGCCACGGAGATATCTTTTTAAAGGGTCTTGTTTCCAGAATAGATTCAATACCACTCGTCGCCATAGAGTTACATTTTGTAGGGCAGTGTTTCTAGGATAGATTCAATTCCACTCGTAGAAGGAAGATGGCCACGGAGATATCTTTTTAAAGGGTCTTGTTTCCAGAATAGATTCAATACCACTCGTCGCCATAGAGTTACCTTTTTGTAGGGCAGTGTTTCTAGGATACATACAATTCCACTCGTAGAAAGTAGATGGCAACGGAGATGACTTTTTGAAGGGTCATGTTTCCAGAATAGATTCAATACCACTCGGCGCCATAGATTTACCTTTTTGTAGGGCAGTGTTTCTAGGATAGATTCAATTCCACTCGTAGAAGGTAGATGGCCACGGAGATATCTTTTTAAAGGGTCTTGTTTCCAGAATAGATTCAATTCCACTCGTCGCCATAGAGTTACCTTTTTGTAGGGCAGTGTTTCTAGGATAGATTCTATTCCACTCGTAGAAGGTAGATGGCCACGGAGATAACTTTTTGAAGGGTCTTGTTTCCAGAATAGATTAAATACCACTCGTCGCCATACAGTTACTTTTTGTAGGGCAGTGTTTCTAGGATAGATTCAATTCCACTCGTAGAAGGTAGATGGCCACGGAGATACCTTTTTAAAGGGTCTTGTTTCCAGAATAGATTCAATACCACTCGTCGCCATAGAGTTACCTTTTTGTAGGGCAGTGTTTCTAGGATAGATTCAATTCCACTCGTAGAAGGAAGATGGCCACGGAGATATCTTTTTAAAGGGTCTTGTTTCCAGAATAGATTCAATACCACTCGTCGCCATAGAGTTACCTTTTTGTAGGGCAGTGTTTCTAGGATAGATTCAATTCCACTAGTAGAAGGTAGATGGCCACGGAGATAACTTTTTAAAGGGTCTTGTTTCCAGAATAGATTCAATACCACTCGTCGCCATAGAGTTACCTTTTTGTAGGGCAGTGTTTCTAGGATAGATACAATTCCACTCGTAGAAAGTAGATGGCAACAGAGATAACTTTTTGAAGGCTCATGTTTCCAGAATAGATTCAATACCACTCGGCGCCATAGATTTACCTTTTTGTAGGGCAGTGTTTCTAGGATAGATTCAATTCCACTCGTAGAAGGTAGATGGCCACGGAGATATCTTTTTAAAGGGTCTTGTTTCCAAGATAAAATTCTCTTTCACTCGTCGCCATAGAGTTACCTTTTTGTAGGGCAGTGTTTCTAGGATAGATTCAATTCCACTCGTAGAAGGAAGATGGCCGAGGCGATATCTTTTTAAAGGGTCTTGTTTCCAGAATAGATTCAATTCCACTCGTCGCCATAGAGTTACCTTTTTGTAGGGCAGTGTTTCTAGGATAGATCCAATTCCACTCGTAGAATGAAGATGGCCACGGAGATAACTTTTTGAAGGGACTTGTTTCCAGAATAGATTCAATTCCACTCGTCGCCATAGAGTTACCTTTTTGTAGGGCAGTGTTTCTAGGATAGATTCAATTCCACTCGTAGAAGGTAGATGGCCACGGCGATATCTTTTTAAAGGGTCGTGTTTCCAGAATAGATACAATTCCACTCGTCGCCAGAGAATTACCTTTTTGTAGGGCAGTGTTTCTAGGATAGATTCAATACCACTCGTAGAAGGAAGATGGCCACAGAGATATCTTTTTAAAGGGTCTTGTTTCCAGAATAGATACAATTCCACTCATCGACATAGAATTACGTTTTTGTAGGGCAGTGTTTCTAGGATAGATTCAATTCCACTCGTAGAAGGTAGATGGCCACGGCGATATCTTTTTAAAGGGTCTTGTTTCCAGAATAGATTCAATAACACTCGTCGCCATAGAGTTACCTTTTAGTAGGGCAGTGTTTCTAAGATAGATTCAATTCCACTCGTAGAAGGAAGATGGCCACGGCGATATCTTTTTAAAGGGTCTTGTTTCCAGAATAGATACAATTCCACTCGTCGCCATAGAATTACCTTTTTGTAGGGCAGTGTTTCTAGGATAGATTCAATTCCACTCGTAGAAGGTAGATGGCCACGGAGATACCTTTTTAAAGGGTCTTGTTTCCAGAATAGATTCAATACCACTCGTCGCCATAGAGTTACCTTTTTGTAGGGCAGTGTTTCTAGGATAGATTCAATTCCACTCGTAGAAGGAAGATGGCCACGGAGATATCTTTTTAAAGGGTCTTGTTTCCAGAATAGATTCAATACCACTCGTCGCCATAGAGTTACCTTTTTGTAGGGCAGTGTTTCTAGGATAGATTCAATTCCACTCGTAGAAGGTAGATGACCACGGAGATAACTTTTTAAAGGGTCTTGTTTCCAGAATAGATTCAATACCACTCGTCGCCATAGAGTTACCTTTTTGTAGGGCAGTGTTTCTAGGATAGATTCAATTCCACTCGTAGAAGGTAGATGGCCACGGAGATAACTTTTTAAAGGGTCTTGTTTCCAGAATAGATTCAATACCACTCGTCGCCATAGAGTTACCTTTTTTTAGGGCAGTGTTTCTAGGATAGATACAATTCCACTCGTAGAAAGTAGATGGCAACGGAGATATCTTTTTAAAGGGTCTTGTTTCCAGAATAGATTCAATACCACTCGTCGCCATAGAGTTAACTTTTTGTAGGGCAGTGTTTCTAGGATACATACAATTCCACTCGTAGAAAGTAGATGGCAACGGAGATGACTTTTTGAAGGGTCATGTTTCCAGAATAGATTCAATACCACTCGGCGCCATAGATTTACCTTTTTGTAGGGCAGTGTTTCTAGGATAGATTCAATTCCACTCGTAGAAGGTAGATGGCCACGGAGATATCTTTTTAAAGGGTCTTGTTTCCAGAATAGATTCAATTCCACTCGTCGCCATAGAGTTACCTTTTTGTAGGGCAGTGTTTCTTGGATAGATTCAATTCCACTCGTAGAAGGTAGATGGCCACGGAGATATCTTTTTAAAGGGTCTTGTTTCCAGAATAGATTCAATTCCACTCGTCACCATAGAGTTACCTTTTTTTAGATCAGTGTTTCTAGGATAGATTCAATTCCACTCGTAGAAGGTAGATGGCCACGGAGATATCTTTTTAAAGGGTCTTGTTTCCAAGATAAAATTCTCTTTCACTCGTCGCCATAGAGTTACCTTTTTGTAGGGCAGTGTTTCTAGGATAGATTCAATTCCACTCGTAGAAGGAAGATGGCCGAGGCGATATCTTTTTAAAGGGTCTTGTTTCCAGAATAGATTCAATTCCACTCGTCGCCATAGAGTTACCTTTTTGTAGGGCAGTGCTTCTAGGATAGATCCAATTCCACTCGTAGAATGAAGATGGCCACGGAGATAACTTTTTGAAGGGACTTGTTTCCAGAATAGATTCAATTCCACTCGTCGCCATAGAGTTACCTTTTTGTAGGGCAGTGTTTCTAGGATAGATTCAATTCCACTCGTAGAAGGTAGATGGCCACGGCGATATCTTTTTAAAGGGTCGTGTTTCCAGAATAGATACAATTCCACTCGTCGCCAGAGAATTACCTTTTTGTAGGGCAGTGTTTCTAGGATAGATTCAATACCACTCGTAGAAGGAAGATGGCCACAGAGATATCTTTTTAAAGGGTCTTGTTTCCAGAATAGATACAATTCCACTCATCGACATAGAATTACGTTTTTGTAGGGCAGTGTTTCTAGGATAGATTCAATTCCACTCGTAGAAGGTAGATGGCCACGGAGATACCTTTTGAAAGGGTCTTGTTTCCAGAATAGATTCAATACCACTCGTCGCCATAGAGTTACCTTTTTGTAGGGCAGTGTTTCTAGGATAGATTCAATTCCACTCGTAGAAGGAAGATGGCCACGGAGGTATCTTTTTAAAGGGTCTTGTTTCCAGAATAGATTCAATACCACTCGTCGCCATAGAGTTACCTTTTTGTAGGGCAGTGTTTCTAGGATAGATTCAATTCCACTCGTAGAAGGTAGATGACCACGGAGATAACTTTTCAAAGGGTCTTGTTTCCAGAATAGATTCAATACCACTCGTCGCCATAGAGTTACCTTTTTATAGGGCAGTGTTTCTAGGATAGATACAATTCCACTCGTAGAAAGTAGATGGCAACGGAGATAACTTTTTGAAGGGTCATGTTTCCAGAATAGATTCAATAACACTCGGCGCCATAGATTTACCTTTTTGTAGGGCAGTGTTTCTAGGATAGATTCAATTCCACTCGTAGAAGGTAGATGGCCACGGAGATATCTTTTTAAAGGGTCTTGTTTCCAAGATAAAATTCTCCTTCACTCGTCGCCATAGAGTTACATTTTGTAGGGCAGTGTTTCTAGGATAGATTCAATTCCACTCGTAGAAGGAAGATGGCCACGGAGATATCTTTTTAAAGGGTCTTGTTTCCAGAATAGATTCAATACCACTCGTCGCCATAGAGTTACCTTTTTGTAGGGCAGTGTTTCTAGGATACATACAATTCCACTCGTAGAAAGTAGATGGCAACGGAGATGACTTTTTGAAGGGTCATGTTTCCAGAATAGATTCAATAACACTCGGCGCCATAGATTTACCTTTTTGTAGGGCAGTGTTTCTAGGATAGATTCAATTCCACTCGTAGAAGGTAGATGGCCACGGAGATATCTTTTTAAAGGGTCTTGTTTCCAGAATAGATTCAATTCCACTCGTCGCCATAGAGTTACCTTTTTGTAGGGCAGTGTTTCTTGGATAGATTCAATTCCACTTGTAGAAGGTAGATGGCCACGGAGATAACTTTTCAAAGGGTCTTGTTTCCAGAATAGATTCAATACCACTCGTCGCCATAGAGTTACCTTTTTATAGGGCAGTGTTTCTAGGATAGATACAATTCCACTCGTAGAAAGTAGATGGCAACGGAGATAACTTTTTGAAGGGTCATGTTTCCAGAATAGATTCAATAACACTCGGCGCCATAGATTTACCTTTTTGTAGGGCAGTGTTTCTAGGATAGATTCAATTCCACTCGTAGAAGGTAGATGGCCACGGAGATATCTTTTTAAAGGGTCTTGTTTCCAAGATAAAATTCTCCTTCACTCGTCGCCATAGAGTTACATTTTGTAGGGCAGTGTTTCTAGGATAGATTCAATTCCACTCGTAGAAGGAAGATGGCCACGGAGATATCTTTTTAAAGGGTCTTGTTTCCAGAATAGATTCAATACCACTCGTCGCCATAGAGTTACCTTTTTGTAGGGCAGTGTTTCTAGGATACATACAATTCCACTCGTAGAAAGTAGATGGCAACGGAGATGACTTTTTGAAGGGTCATGTTTCCAGAATAGATTCAATACCACTCGGCGCCATAGATTTACCTTTTTGTAGGGCAGTGTTTCTAGGATAGATTCAATTCCACTCGTAGAAGGTAGATGGCCACGGAGATATCTTTTTAAAGGGTCTTGTTTCCAGAATAGATTCAATTCCACTCGTCGCCATAGAGTTACCTTTTTGTAGGGCAGTGTTTCTTGGATAGATTCAATTCCACTTGTAGAAGGTAGATGGCCACGGAGATATCTTTTTAAAGGGTCTTGTTTCCAGAATAGATTCAATTCCACTCGTCGCCATAGAGTTACCTTTTTGTATGGCAGTGTTTCTAGGATAGATCCAATTCCACTCGTAGAATGAAGATGGCCACGGAGATAACATTTTGAAGGGACTTGTTTCCAGAATAGATTCAATTCCACTCGTCGCCATAGAGTTACCTTTTTGTAGGGCAGTGTTTCTAGGATAGATTCAATTCCACTCGTAGAAGGTAGATGGCCACGGCGATATCGTTTTAAAGGGTCGTGTTTCCAGAATAGATACAATTCCACTCGTCGCCAGAGAATTACCTTTTGTAGGGCAGTGTTTCCAGGATAGATTCAATTCCACTCGTAGAAGGAAGATGGCCACAGAGATATCTTTTTAAAGGGTCTTGTTTCCAGAATAGATTCAATAACACTCGTCGCCATAGAGTTACCTTTTTGTAGGGCAGTGTTTCTAAGATAGATTCAATTCCACTCGTAGAAGGAAGATGGCCACGGCGATATCTTTTTAAAGGGTCTTGTTTCCAGAATAGATACAATTCCACTCGTCGCCATAGAATTACCTTTTTGTAGGGCAGTGTTTCTAGGATAGATTCAATTCCACTCGTAGAAGGAAGATGGCCACGGAGATATCTTTTTAAAGGGTCTTGTTTCCAGAATAGATTCAATTCCACTCGTCACCATAGAGTTACCTTTTTGTAGATCAGTGTTTCTAGGATAGATTCTATTCCAATCGTAGAAGGTAGATGGCCACGGAGATAACTTTTTGAAGGGTCTTGTTTCCAGAATAGATTAAATACCACTCGTCGCCATAGAGTTAATTTTTGTAGGGCAGTGTTTCTAGGATAGATTCAATTCCACTCGTAGAAGGTAGATGGCCACGGAGATACCTTTTTAAAGGGTCTTGTTTCCAGAATAGATTCAATACCACTCGTCGCCATAGAGTTACCTTTTTGTAGGGCAGTGTTTCTAGGATAGATTCAATTCCACTCGTAGAAGGAAGATGGCCACGGAGATATCTTTTTAAAGGGTCTTGTTTCCAGAATAGATTCAATACCACTCGTCGCCATAGAGTTACCTTTTTGTAGGGCAGTGTTTCTAGGATAGATTCAATTCCACTACTAGAAGGTAGATGGCCACGGAGATAACTTTTTAAAGGGTCTTGTTTCCAGAATAGATTCAATACCACTCGTCGCCATAGAGTTACCTTTTTGTAGGGCAGTGTTTCTAGGATAGATACAATTCCACTCGTAGAAAGTAGATGGCAACAGAGATAACTTTTTGAAGGGTCATGTTTCCAGAATAGATTCAATACCACTCGGCGCCATAGATTTACCTTTTTGTAGGGCAGTGTTTCTAGGATAGATTCAATTCCACTCGTAGAAGGTAGATGGCCACGGAGATATCTTTTTAAAGGGTCTTGTTTCCAAGATAAAATTCTCTTTCACTCGTCGCCATAGAGTTACCTTTTTGTAGGGCAGGTTTTCTAGGATAGATTCAATTCCACTCGTAGAAGGAAGATGGCCGAGGCGATATCTTTTTAAAGGGTCTTGTTTCCAGAATAGATTCAATTCCACTCGTCGCCATAGAGTTACCTTTTTGTAGGGCAGTGCTTCTAGGATAGATCCAATTCCACTCGTAGAATGAAGATGGCCACGGAGATAACTTTTTGAAGGGACTTGTTTCCAGAATAGATTCAATTCCACTCGTCGCCATAGAGTTACCTTTTTGTAGGGCAGTGTTTCTAGGATAGATTCAATTCCACTCGTAGAAGGTAGATGGCCACGGCGATATCTTTTTAAAGGGTCGTGTTTCCAGAATAGATACAATTCCACTCGTCGCCAGAGAATTACCTTTTTGTAGGGCAGTGTTTCTAGGATAGATTCAATACCACTCGTAGAAGGAAGATGGCCACAGAGATATCTTTTTAAAGGGTCTTGTTTCCAGAATAGATACAATTCCACTCATCGACATAGAATTACGTTTTTGTAGGGCAGTGTTTCTAGGATAGATTCAATTCCACTCGTAGAAGGTAGATGGCCACGGCGATATCTTTTTAAAGGGTCTTGTTTCCAGAATAGATTCAATACCACTCGTCGCCATAGAGTTACCTTTTTGTAGGGCAGTGTTTCTAGGATAGATTCAATTCCACTCGTAGAAGGAAGATGGCCACGGAGATATCTTTTTAAAGGGTCTTGTTTCCAGAATAGATTCAATACCACTCGTCGCCATAGAGTTACCTTTTTGTAGGGCAGTGTTTCTAGGATAGATTTAATTCCACTCGTAGAAGGTAGATGACCACGGAGATAACTTTTTAAAGGGTCTTGTTTCCAGAATAGATTCAATAGCACTCGTCGCCATAGAGTTACCTTTTTATAGGGCAGTGTTTCTAGGATAGATACAATTCCACTCGTAGAAAGTAGATGGCAACGGAGATAACTTTTTGAAGGGTCATGTTTCCAGAATAGATTCAATAACACTCGGCGCCATAGATTTACGTTTTTGTAGGGCAGTGTTTCTAGGATAGATTCAATTCCACTCGTAGAAGGTAGATGGCCACGGAGATATCTTTTTAAAGGGTCTTGTTTCCAGAATAGATTCAATTCCACTCGTCGCCATAGAGTTACCTTTTTGTAGGGCAGTGTTTCTTGGATAGATTCAATTCCACTTGTAGAAGGTAGATGGCCACGGAGATATCTTTTTAAAGGGTCTTGTTTCCAGAATAGATTCAATTCCACTCGTCGCCATAGAGTTACCTTTTTGTATGGCAGTGTTTCTAGGATAGATCCAATTCCACTCGTAGAATGAAGATGGCCACGGAGATAACATTTTGAAGGGACTTGTTTCCAGAATAGATTCAATTCCACTCGTCGCCATAGAGTTACCTTTTTGTAGGGCAGTGTTTCTAGGATAGATTCAATTCCACTCGTAGAAGGTAGATGGCCACGGCGATATCGTTTTAAAGGGTCGTGTTTCCAGAATAGATACAATTCCACTCGTCGCCAGAGAATTACCTTTTGTAGGGCAGTGTTTCCAGGATAGATTCAATTCCACTCGTAGAAGGAAGATGGCCACAGAGATATCTTTTTAAAGGGTCTTGTTTCCAGAATAGATTCAATACCACTCGTCGCCATAGAGTTACCTTTTTGTAGGGCAGTGTTTCTAAGATAGATTCAATTCCACTCGTAGAAGGAAGATGGCCACGGCGATATCTTTTTAAAGGGTCTTGTTTCCAGAATAGATACAATTCCACTCGTCGCCATAGAATTACCTTTTTGTAGGGCAGTGTTTCTAGGATAGATTCAATTCCACTCGTAGAAGGAAGATGGCCACGGAGATATCTTTTTAAAGGGTCTTGTTTCCAGAATAGATTCAATTCCACTCGTCACCATAGAGTTACCTTTTTGTAGATCAGTGTTTCTAGGATAGATTCTATTCCAATCGTAGAAGGTAGATGGCCACGGAGATAACTTTTTGAAGGGTCTTGTTTCCAGAATAGATTAAATACCACTCGTCGCCATAGAGTTAATTTTTGTAGGGCAGTGTTTCTAGGATAGATTCAATTCCACTCGTAGAAGGTAGATGGCCACGGAGATACCTTTTTAAAGGGTCTTGTTTCCAGAATAGATTCAATACCACTCGTCGCCATAGAGTTACCTTTTTGTAGGGCAGTGTTTCTAGGATAGATTCAATTCCACTCGTAGAAGGAAGATGGCCACGGAGATATCTTTTTAAAGGGTCTTGTTTCCAGAATAGATTCAATACCACTCGTCGCCATAGAGTTACCTTTTTGTAGGGCAGTGTTTCTAGGATAGATTCAATTCCACTAGTAGAAGGTAGATGGCCACGGAGATAACTTTTTAAAGGGTCTTGTTTCCAGAATAGATTCAATACCACTCGTCGCCATAGAGTTACCTTTTTGTAGGGCAGTGTTTCTAGGATAGATACAATTCCACTCGTAGAAAGTAGATGGCAACAGAGATAACTTTTTGAAGGGTCATGTTTCCAGAATAGATTCAATACCACTCGGCGCCATAGATTTACCTTTTTGTAGGGCAGTGTTTCTAGGATAGATTCAATTCCACTCGTAGAAGGTAGATGGCCACGGAGATATCTTTTTAAAGGGTCTTGTTTCCAAGATAAAATTCTCTTTCACTCGTCGCCATAGAGTTACCTTTTTGTAGGGCAGTGTTTCTAGGATAGATTCAATTCCACTCGTAGAAGGAAGATGGCCGAGGCGATATCTTTTTAAAGGGTCTTGTTTCCAGAATAGATTCAATTCCACTCGTCGCCATAGAGTTACCTTTTTGTAGGGCAGTGCTTCTAGGATAGATCCAATTCCACTCGTAGAATGAAGATGGCCACGGAGATAACTTTTTGAAGGGACTTGTTTCCAGAATAGATTCAATTCCACTCGTCGCCATAGAGTTACCTTTTTGTAGGGCAGTGTTTCTAGGATAGATTCAATTCCACTCGTAGAAGGTAGATGGCCACGGCGATATCTTTTTAAAGGGTCGTGTTTCCAGAATAGATACAATTCCACTCGTCGCCAGAGAATTACCTTTTTGTAGGGCAGTGTTTCTAGGATAGATTCAATACCACTCGTAGAAGGAAGATGGCCACAGAGATATCTTTTTAAAGGGTCTTGTTTCCAGAATAGATACAATTCCACTCATCGACATAGAATTACGTTTTTGTAGGGCAGTGTTTCTAGGATAGATTCAATTCCACTCGTAGAAGGTAGATGGCCACGGCGATATCTTTTTAAAGGGTCTTGTTTCCAGAATAGATTCAATACCACTCGTCGCCATAGAGTTACCTTTTTGTAGGGCAGTGTTTCTAGGATAGATTCAATTCCACTCGTAGAAGGAAGATGGCCACGGAGATATCTTTTTAAAGGGTCTTGTTTCCAGAATAGATTCAATACCACTCGTCGCCATAGAGTTACCTTTTTGTAGGGCAGTGTTTCTAGGATAGATTTAATTCCACTCGTAGAAGGTAGATGACCACGGAGATAACTTTTTAAAGGGTCTTGTTTCCAGAATAGATTCAATAGCACTCGTCGCCATAGAGTTACCTTTTTATAGGGCAGTGTTTCTAGGATAGATACAATTCCACTCGTAGAAAGTAGATGGCAACGGAGATAACTTTTTGAAGGGTCATGTTTCCAGAATAGATTCAATAACACTCGGCGCCATAGATTTACGTTTTTGTAGGGCAGTGTTTCTAGGATAGATTCAATTCCACTCGTAGAAGGTAGATGGCCACGGAGATATCTTTTTAAAGGGTCTTGTTTCCAAGATAAAATTCTCCTTCACTCGTCGCCATAGAGTTACCGTTTTGTAGGGCAGTGTTTCTAGGATAGATTCAATTCCACTCGTAGAAGGAAGATGGCCGAGGCGATATCTTTTTAAAGGGTCTTGTTTCCAGAATAGATTCAATTCCACTCGTCGCCATAGAGTTACCTTTTTTTAGGGCAGTGCTTCTAGGATAGATCCAATTCCACTCGTAGAATGAAGATGGCCACGGAGATAACTTTTTGAAGGGACTTGTTTCCAGAATAGATTCAATTCCACTCGTCACCATAGAGTTACCTTTTTGTAGGGCAGTGTTTCTAGGATAGATTCAATTCCACTCGTAGAAGGTAGATGGCCACGGCGATATCTTTTTAAAGGGTCGTGTTTCCAGAATAGATACAATTCCACTCGTCGCTAGAGAATTACCTTTTTGTAGGGCAGTGTTTCTAGGATAGATTCAATTACACTCGTAGAAGGAAGATGGCCACAGAGATATCTTTTTAAAGGGTCTTGTTTCCAGAATAGATACAATTCCACTCGTCGACATAGAATTACGTTTTTGTAGGGCAGTGTTTCTAGGATAGATACAATTCCACTCGTAGAAGGTAGATGGCCACGGCGATATCTTTTTAAAGAGTCTTGTTTCCAGAATAGATTCAATTCCACTCGTCGCCATAGAGTTACCTTTTTGTAGGGCAGTGCTTCTAGGATAGATTCAATTCCACTCGTAGAAGGAAGATGGCCACGGAGATATCTTTTTAAAGGGTTGTGTTTCCAGAATAGATTCAATTCCACTCGTCGCCATAGAGTTTCCTTTTTGTAGGGTAGTGTTTCTAGGATAGATTCAATTCCACTCGTAGAAGGTAGATGGCCACGGCGATATCTTTTTAAAGGGTCTTGTTTCCAGAATAGATTCAATTCCACTCGTCGCCATAGTGTTACCTTTTTGTAGGGCAGTGTTTCTAGGATAGATTCAATTCCACTCGTAGAAGGAAGATGGCCACGGCGATATGTTTTTAAAGGGTCTTGTTTCCAGAATAGATTCAGTTCCACTCGTCGCCATAGAGTTACCTTTTTGTAGGGCAGTGTTTCTAGGATAGATACAATTCCACTCGTAGAAAGTAGATGGCAACAGAGATAACTTTTTGAAGGGTCATGTTTCCAGAATAGATTCAATACCACTCGGCGCCATAGATTTACCTTTTTGTAGGGCAGTGTTTCTAGGATAGATTCAATTCCACTCGTAGAAGGTAGATGGCCACGGAGATATCTTTTTAAAGGGTCTTGTTTCCAAGATAAAATTCTCTTTCACTCGTCGCCATAGAGTTACCTTTTTGTAGGGCAGTGTTTCTAGGATAGATTCTATTCCACTCGTAGAAGGAAGATGGCCGAGGCGATATCTTTTTAAAGGGTCTTGTTTCCAGAATAGATTCAATTCCACTCGTCGCCATAGAGTTACCTTTTTGTAGGGCAGTGCTTCTAGGATAGATCCAATTCCACTCGTAGAATGAAGATGGCCACGGAGATAACTTTTTGAAGGGACTTGTTTCCAGAATAGATTCAATTCCACTCGTCGCCATAGAGTTACCTTTTTGTAGGGCAGTGTTTCTAGGATAGATTCAATTCCACTCGTAGAAGGTAGATGGCCACGGCGATATCTTTTTAAAGGGTCGTGTTTCCAGAATAGATACAATTCCACTCGTCGCCAGAGAATTACCTTTTTGTAGGGCAGTGTTTCTAGGATAGATTCAATACCACTCGTAGAAGGAAGATGGCCACAGAGATATCTTTTTAAAGGGTCTTGTTTCCAGAATAGATACAATTCCACTCATCGACATAGAATTACGTTTTTGTAGGGCAGTGTTTCTAGGATAGATTCAATTCCACTCGTAGAAGGTAGATGGCCACGGCGATATCTTTTTAAAGGGTCTTGTTTCCAGAATAGATTCAATACCACTCGTCGCCATAGAGTTACCTTTTTGTAGGGCAGTGTTTCTAGGATAGATTCAATTCCACTCGTAGAAGGAAGATGGCCACGGAGATATCTTTTTAAAGGGTCTTGTTTCCAGAATAGATTCAATACCACTCGTCGCCATAGAGTTACCTTTTTGTAGGGCAGTGTTTCTAGGATAGATTTAATTCCACTCGTAGAAGGTAGATGACCACGGAGATAACTTTTTAAAGGGTCTTGTTTCCAGAATAGATTCAATAGCACTCGTCGCCATAGAGTTACCTTTTTATAGGGCAGTGTTTCTAGGATAGATACAATTCCACTCGTAGAAAGTAGATGGCAACGGAGATAACTTTTTGAAGGGTCATGTTTCCAGAATAGATTCAATAACACTCGGCGCCATAGATTTACGTTTTTGTAGGGCAGTGTTTCTAGGATAGATTCAATTCCACTCGTAGAAGGTAGATGGCCACGGAGATATCTTTTTAAAGGGTCTTGTTTCCAAGATAAAATTCTCCTTCACTCGTCGCCATAGAGTTACCTTTTTGTAGGGCAGTGTTTCTAGGATAGATTCAATTCCACTCGTAGAAGGAAGATGGCCGAGGCGATATCTTTTTAAAGGGTCTTGTTTCCAGAATAGATTCAATTCCACTCGTCGCCATAGAGTTACCTTTTTTTAGGGCAGTGCTTCTAGGATAGATCCAATTCCACTCGTAGAATGAAGATGGCCACGGAGATAACTTTTTGAAGGGACTTGTTTCCAGAATAGATTCAATTCCACTCGTCACCATAGAGTTACCTTTTTGTAGGGCAGTGTTTCTAGGATAGATTCAATTCCACTCGTAGAAGGTAGATGGCCACGGCGATATCTTTTTAAAGGGTCGTGTTTCCAGAATAGATACAATTCCACTCGTCGCCAGAGAATTACCTTTTTGTAGGGCAGTGTTTCTAGGATAGATTCAATTCCACTCGTAGAAGGAAGATGGCCACAGAGATATCTTTTTAAAGGGTCTTGTTTCCAGAATAGATACAATTCCACTCGTCGACATAGAATTACGTTTTTGTAGGGCAGTGTTTCTAGGATAGATTCAATTCCACTCGTAGAAGGAAGATGGCCACGGAGATATCTTTTTAAAGGGTCTTGTTTCCAGAATAGATTCAATACCACTCGTCGCCATAGAGTTACCTTTTTGTAGGGCAGTGTTTCTAGGATAGATTCAATTCCACTCGTAGATGGTAGATGGCCACGGCGATATCTTTTTAAAGTGTCTTGTTTCCAGAATAGATTCAATAACACTCATCGCCATAGAGTTACCTTTTAGTAGGGCAGTGTTTCTAAGATAGATTCAATTCCACTCGTAGAAGGAAGATGGCCACGGCGATATCTTTTTAAAGGGTCTTGTTTCCAGAATAGATACAATTCCACTCGTCGCCATAGAATTACCTTTTTGTAGGGCAGTGTTTCTAGGATAGATTCAATTCCACTCGTAGAAGGTAGATGGCCACGGAGATATCTTTTTAAAGGGTCTTGTTTCCAGAATAGATTCAATTCCAATCGTCGCCATAGAGTTACCTTTTTGTAGGGCAGTGTTTCTAGAATAGATTCAATTCCACTCGTAGAAGGAAGATGGCAACGGAGATATCTTTTTAAAGGGTCTTCTTTCCAGAATAGATTCAATTCCACTCGTCGCCATAGAGTTACCTTTTTGTAGAGCAGTGTTTCTAGGATAGATTCTATTCCACTCGTAGAAGGTAGATGGCCACGGAGATAACTTTTTGAAGGGTCTTGTTTCCAGAATAGATTAAATACCACTCGTCGCCATAGAGTTACCTTTTTGTAGGGCAGTGTTTCTAGGATAGATTCAATTCCACTCGTAGAAGGTAGATGGCCACAGAGATACCTTTTTAAAGGGTCTTTTTTCCAGAATAGATTCAATACCACTCGTCGCCATAGAGTTACATTTTGTAGGGCAGTGTTTCTAGGATAGATTCAATTCCACTCGTAGAAGGAAGATGGCCACGGAGATATCTTTTTAAAGGGTCTTGTTTCCAAGATAAAATTCTCCTTCACTCGTCGCCATAGAGTTACCTTTTTGTAGGGCAGTGTTTCTAGGATAGATTCAATTCCACTCGTAGAAGGAAGATGGCCGAGGCGATATCTTTTTAAAGGGTCTTGTTTCCAGAATAGATTCAATTCCACTCGTCGCCATAGAGTTACCTTTTTGTAGGGCAGTGCTTCTAGGATAGATCCAATTCCACTCGTAGAATGAAGATGGCCACGGAGATAACTTTTTGAAGGGACTTGTTTCCAGAATAGATTCAATTCCACTCGTCGCCATAGATTTACCTTTTTGTAGGGCAGTGTTTCTAGGATAGATTCAATTCCACTCGTAGAAGGTAGATGGCCACGGCGATATCTTTTTAAAGGGTCGTGTTTCCAGAATAGATACAATTCCCCTCGTCGCCAGAGAATTACCTTTTTGTAGGGCAGTGTTTCTAGGATAGATTCAATTCCACTCGTAGAAGGAAGATGGCCACAGAGATATCTTTTTAAAGGGTCTTGTTTCCAGAATAGATACAATTCCACTCGTCGACATAGAATTACGTTTTTGTAGGGCAGTGTTTCTAGGATAGATTCAATTCCACTCGTAGAAGGTAGATGGCCACGGCGATATCTTTTTAAAGGGTCTTGTTTCCAGAATAGATTCAATAACACTCGTCGCCATAGAGTTACCTTTTAGTAGGGCAGTGTTTCTAAGATAGATTCAATTCCACTCGTAGAAGGAAGATGGCCACGGCGATATCTTTTTAAAGGGTCTTGTTTCCAGAATAGATACAATTCCACTCGTCGCCATAGAATTACCTTTTTGTACGGCAGTGTTTCTAGGATAGATTCAATTCCACTCGTAGAAGGTAGATGGCCACGGAGATATCTTTTTAAAGGGTCTTGTTTCCAGAATAGATTCAATTCCACTCGTCGCCATAGAGTTACCTTTTTGTAGGGCAGTGTTTCTAGAATAGATTCAATTCCACTCGTAGAAGGAAGATGGCCACGGAGATATCTTTTTAAAGGGTCTTGTTTCCAGAATAGATTCAATTCCACTCGTCGCCATAGAGTTACCGTTTTGTAGAGCAGTGTTTCTAGGATAGATTCTATTCCACTCGTAGAAGGTAGATGGCCACGGAGATAACTTTTTGAAGGGTCTTGTTTCCAGAATAGATTAAATACCACTCGTCGCCATAGAGTTACCTTTTTGTAGGGCAGTGTTTCTAGGATAGATTCAATTCCACTCGTAGAAGGTAGATGGCCACAGAGATACCTTTTTAAAGGGTCTTGTTTCCAGAATAGATTCAATACCACTCGTCGCCATAGAGTTACATTTTGTAGGGCAGTGTTTCTAGGATAGATTCAATTCCACTCGTAGAAGGAAGATGGCCACGGAGATATCTTTTTAAAGGGTCTTGTTTCCAGAATAGATTCAATTCCACTCGTCGCCATAGAGTTACCTTTTTGTAGGGCAGTGTTTCGAGCATAGATTCATTTCCACTCGTAGAAGGAAGATGGCCACGGAGATATCTTTTTAAAGGGTCTTGTTTCCAGAATAGATTCAATTCCACTCGTCGCCATAGAGTTACCTTTTTGTAGGGCAGTGTTTCTAGGATAGATTCAATTCCACTCGTAGAAGGAAGATGGCTACGGAGATATCTTTTTAAAGGGTCTTGTTTCCAGAATAGATACAATACCACTCGTCGCCATAGAGTTACCTTTTTGTAGGGCAGTGTTTCTAGGATAGATTCAATTCTACTCGTAGAAGGTAGATGGTCACGGAGATACCTTTTTAAAGGGTCTTGTTCCCAGAATAGATACAATTCCACTCGTCGCCATAGAGTTACCTTTTTGTAGGGTAGTGTTTCTAGGATAGATTCAATTCCACTCGTAGAAGGAAGATGGCCACGGAGATATCTTTTTGAAGGGTCTTGTTTCCAGAATAGATTCAATACTACTCGTCCCCATAGAGTTACCTTTTTGTAGGGCAGTGTTTCTAAGATAGATTCAATTCCACACGTGTATGGTAGATGGCCACGGAGATAACTTTTTGAATGATCTTGTTTCCGGAATAGATTCAATACCACTCGTCACCATATAGTTACCTTTTTGTAGGGCAGTGTTTCTAGGATATATTTAATTCCACTCGTAGAAGGTAGATGGCCACGGAGATAACTTTTTGAAGGGTCTTGTTTCCAGAATATATTCAATACCACTCGTCGCCATAGAGTTACCTTTTTGTAGGGCAGTGTTTCTAAGATAGATTCAATTCCACTCGTAGAAGGAAGATAGCCACGGCGTTATCTTTTTAATGGGTCTTGTTTCCAAGATAAAATTCTCCTTCACTCGTCGCCATAGAGTTACCTTTTTGTAGGGCAGTGTTTCTAGGATAGATCCAATTCCACTCGTAGAATGAAGATGGCCACGGCGATATCTTTTTAAAGGTCGTGTTTCCAGAATAGATACAATTCCACTCGTCGCCAGAGAATTACCTTTTTGTAGGGCAGTGTTTCTAGGATAGATTCAATTCCACTCGTAGAAGGAAGATGGCCGCAGAGATATCTTTTTAAAGGGTCTTGTTTCCAGAATAGATACAATTCCACTCGTCGACATAGAATTACGTTTTTGTAGGGCAGTGTTTCTAGGATAGATTCAATTCCACTCGTAGAAGGTAGATGGCCACGGCGATATCTTTTTAAAGGGTCTTGTTTCCAGAATAGATTCAATAACACTCGTCGCCATAGAGTTACCTTTTAGTAGGGCAGTGTTTCTAAGATAGATTCAATTCCACTCGTAGAAGGAAGATGGCCACGGCGATATCTTTTTAAAGGGTCTTGTTTCCAGAATAGATACAATTCCACTCGTCGCCATAGAATTACCTTTTTGTAGGGCAGTGTTTCTAGGATAGATTCAATTTCACTCGTAGAAGGTAGATGGCCACGGAGATATCTTTTTAAAGGGTCTTGTTTCCAGAATAGATTCAATTACACTCGTCGCCATAGAGTTACCTTTTTGTAGGGCAGTGTTTCTAGAATAGATTCAATTCCACTCGTAGAAGGAAGATGGCCACGCAGATATCTTTTTAAAGGGTCTTGTTTCCAGAATAGATTCAATTCCACTCGTCGCCATAGAGTTACCTTTTTGTAGAGCAGTGTTTCTAGGATAGATTCTATTCCACTCGTAGAAGGTAGATGGCCACGGAGATAACTTTTTGAAGGGTCTTGTT
This sequence comes from Acanthosepion lycidas, assembly GCA_963932145.1. Taxonomy (NCBI): domain Eukaryota; kingdom Metazoa; phylum Mollusca; class Cephalopoda; order Sepiida; family Sepiidae; genus Acanthosepion; species Acanthosepion lycidas. The sequence continues at coordinate 63,084,777 of OZ010609.1, read as the reverse complement.
TCCAGAATAGATTAAATACCACTCGTCGCCATAGAGTTACCTTTTTGTAGGGCAGTGTTTCTAGGATAGATTCAATTCCACTCGTAGAAGGTAGATGGCCACAGAGATACCTTTTTAAAGGGTCTTGTTTCCAGAATAGATTCAATACCACTCGTCGCCATAGAGCTACATTTTGTAGGGCAGTGTTTCTAGGATAGATTCAATTCCACTCGTAGAAGGAAGATGGCCACGGAGATATCTTTTTAAAGGGTCTTGTTTCCAAGATAAAATTCTCCTTCACTCGTCGCCATAGAGTTACCTTTTTGTAGGGCAGTGTTTCTAGGATAGATTCAATTCCACTCGTAGAAGGAAGATGGCCGAGGCGATATCTTTTTAAAGGGTCCTGTTTCCAGAATAGATTCAATTCCACTCGTCGCCATAGAGTTACCTTTTTGTAGGGCAGTGCTTCTAGGATAGATCCAATTCCACTCGTAGAATGAAGATGGCCACGGAGATAACTTTTTGAAGGGACTTGTTTCCAGAATAGATTCAATTCCACTCGTCGCCATAGATTTACCTTTTTGTAGGGCAGTGTTTCTAGGATAGATTCAATTCCACTCGTAGAAGGTAGATGGCCACGGCGATATCTTTTTAAAGGGTCGTGTTTCCAGAATAGATAAAATTCCCCTCGTCGCCAGAGAATTACCTTTTTGTAGGGCAGTGTTTCTAGGATAGATTCAATTCCACTCGTAGAAGGAAGATGGCCAGAGAGATATCTTTTTAAAGGGTCTTGTTTCCAGAATAGATACAATTCCACTCGTCGACATAGAATTACGTTTTTGTAGGGCAGTGTTTCTAGGATAGATTCAATTCCACTCGTAGAAGGTAGATGGCCACGGCGATATCTTTTTAAAGGGTCTTGTTTCCAGAATAGATTCAATAACAGTCGTCGCCATAGAGTTACCTTTTAGTAGGGCAGTGTTTCTAAGATAGATTCAATTCCACTCGTAGAAGGTAGATGGCCACGGCGATATCTTTTTAAAGGGTCTTGTTTCCAGAATAGATTCAATAACACTCGTCGCCATAGAGTTACCTTTTAGTAGGGCAGTGTTTCTAAGATAGATTCAATTCCACTCGTAGAAGGAAGATGGCCACGGCGATATCTTTTTAAAGGGTCTTGTTTCCAGAATAGATACAATTCCACTCGTCGCCATAGAATTACCTTTTTGTAGGGCAGTGTTTCTAGGATAGATTCAATTCCACTCGTAGAAGGTAGATGGCCACGGAGATATCTTTTTAAAGGGTCTTGTTTCCAGAATAGATTCAATTACACTCGTCGCCATAGAGTTACCTTTTTGTAGGGCAGTGTTTCTAGAATAGATTCAATTCCACTCGTAGAAGGAAGATGGCCACGCAGATATCTTTTTAAAGGGTCTTGTTTCCAGAATAGATTCAATTCCACTCGTCGCCATAGAGTTACCTTTTTGTAGAGCAGTGTTTCTAGGATAGATTCTATTCCACTCGTAGAAGGTAGATGGCCACGGAGATAACTTTTTGAAGGGTCTTGTTTCCAGAATAGATTAAATACCACTCGTCGCCATAGAGTTACCTTTTTGTAGGGCAGTGTTTCTAGGATAGATTCAATTCCACTCGTAGAAGGTAGATGGCCACAGAGATACCTTTTTAAAGGGTCTTGTTTCCAGAATAGATTCAATACCACTCGTCGCCATAGAGCCACATTTTGTAGGGCAGTGTTTCTAGGATAGATTCAATTCCACTCGTAGAAGGAAGATGGCCACGGAGATATCTTTTTAAAGGGTCTTGTTTCCAAGATAAAATTCTCCTTCACTCGTCGCCATAGAGTTACCTTTTTGTAGGGCAGTGTTTCTAGGATAGATTCAATTCCACTCGTAGAAGGAAGATGGCCGAGGCGATATCTTTTTAAAGGGTCCTGTTTCCAGAATAGATTCAATTCCACTCGTCGCCATAGAGTTACCTTTTTGTAGGGCAGTGCTTCTAGGATAGATCCAATTCCACTCGTAGAATGAAGATGGCCACGGAGATAACTTTTTGAAGGGACTTGTTTCCAGAATAGATTCAATTCCACTCGTCGCCATAGATTTACCTTTTTGTAGGGCAGTGTTTCTAGGATAGATTCAATTCCACTCGTAGAAGGTAGATGGCCACGGCGATATCTTTTTAAAGGGTCGTGTTTCCAGAATAGATAAAATTCCCCTCGTCGCCAGAGAATTACCTTTTTGTAGGGCAGTGTTTCTAGGATAGATTCAATTCCACTCGTAGAAGGAAGATGGCCAGAGAGATATCTTTTTAAAGGGTCTTGTTTCCAGAATAGATACAATTCCACTCGTCGACATAGAATTACGTTTTTGTAGGGCAGTGTTTCTAGGATAGATTCAATTCCACTCGTAGAAGGTAGATGGCCACGGCGATATCTTTTTAAAGGGTCTTGTTTCCAGAATAGATTCAATAACAGTCGTCGCCATAGAGTTACCTTTTAGTAGGGCAGTGTTTCTAAGATAGATTCAATTCCACTCGTAGAAGGAAGATGGCCACGGCGATATCTTTTTAAAGGGTCTTGTTTCCAGAATAGATACAATTCCACTCGTCGCCATAGAATTACCTTTTTGTAGGGCAGTGTTTCTAGGATAGATTCAATTCCACTCGTAGAAGGTAGATGGCCACGGAGATATCTTTTTAAAGGGTCTTGTTTCCAGAATAGATTCAATTCCACTCGTCGCCATAGAGTTACCTTTTTGTAGGGCAGTGTTTCTAGAATAGATTCAATTCCACTCGTAGAAGGAAGATGGCCACGGAGATAACTTTTTAAAGTGTCTTGTTTCCAGAATAGATTCAATTCCACTCGTCGCCATAGAGTTACCTTTTTGTAGGGCAGTGTTTCGAGCATAGATTCATTTCCACTCGTAGCAGGAAGATGGCCACGGAGATTTCTTTTTAAAGGGTCTTGTTTCCAGAATAGATTCAATTCCACTCGTCGCCATAGAGTTACCTTTTTTAGGGCAGTGTTTCTAGGATAGATTCAATTCCACTCGTAGAAGGAAGATGGCCACGGAGATATCTTTTTAAAGGGTCTTGTTTCCAGAATAGATACAATACCACTCGTCGCCATAGAGTTACCTTTTTGTAGGGCAGTGTTTCTAGGATAGATACAATTCCACTCGTAGAAAGTAGATGGCAACGGAGATAACTTTTTGAAGGGTCATGTTTCCAGAATAGATTCAATACCACTCGGCGCCATAGATTTACCTTTTTGTAGGGCAGTGTTTCTAGGATAGATTCAATTCCACTCGTAGAAGGTAGATGGCCACGGAGATATCTTTTTAAAGGGTCTTGTTTCCAGAATAGATTCAATTCCACTCGTCGCCATAGAGTTACCTTTTTGTAGGGCAGTGTTTCTAGGATAGATTCAATTCCACTCGTAGAAGGTAGATGGCCACGGAGATAACTTTTTAAAGGGTCTTGTTTCCAGAATAGATTTAATTCCACTCGTCGATATAGAGTTACCTTTTTGTAGGGCAGTGTTTCGAGGATAGATTCATTTCCACTCGTAGAAGGAAGATGGCCACGGCGATATCTTTTTAAAGGGTCTTGTTTCCAGAATAGATTCAATTCCACTCGTCGCCATAGAGTTACCTTTTTGTAGGGCAGTGTTTCTAGTATAGATTCAATTCCACTCGTAGAAGGAAGATGGCTACGGAGATATCTTTTTAAAGGGTCTTGTTTCCAGAATAGATACAATACCACTCGTCGCCATAGAGTTACCTTTTTGTAGGGCCGTGTTTCTAGGATAGATTCAATTCTACTCGTAGAAGGTAGATGGTCACGGAGATACCTTTTTAAAGGGTCTTGTTCCCAGAATAGATACAATTCCACTCGTCGCCATAGAGTTACCTTTTTGTAGGGTAGTGTTTCTAGGATAGATTCAATTCCACTCGTAGAAGGAAGATGGCCACGGAGATATCTTTTTGAAGGGTCTTGTTTCCAGAATAGATTCAATACTACTCGTCCCCATAGTGATACCTTTTTGTAGGGCAGTGTTTCTAAGATAGATTCAATTCTACTCGTAGAAGGAAGATGGCCACGGCGATATCTTTTTAATTGGTCTTGTTTCCAGAATAGGTTCAATTCCACTCGTAGCCATAGAATTACCTTTTTGTAGGGCCGTGTTTCTAGGATAGATTAAATTACACTCGTAGAAGGTAGATGGCCACGGAGATAACTTTTTGAAGGGTCTTGTTTCCAGAATAGATTCAATTCCACTAGTCGCCATAGAATTACCTTTTTTAGGGCAGTGTTTCTAGGATAGATTAAATTCCACTCGAAGAAGGAAGATGGCCACGGAGATAACTTTTTGAAGGGTCTTGTTTCCAGAATAGATTCAATACCACTCGTCGCCATATAGTTACCTTTTTGTAGGGCAGTGTTTCTAGGATATATTTAATTCCACTCGTAGAAGGTAGATGGCCACGGAGATAACTTTTTGAAGGGTCTTGTTTCCAGAATATATTCAATACCACTCGTCGCCATAGATTTACCTTTTTGTAGGGCAGTGTTTCTAAGATAGATTCAATTCCACTCGTAGAAGGAAGATAGCCACGGCGTTATCTTTTTAATGGGTCTTGTTTCCAGAATAGATTCAATTCCCCTCGTCGCCATAGAGTTACCTTTTTGTAAGCCAGTGTTTCTAAGATAGATTCAATTCCACTCGTAGAAGGTAGATGGCCACGGAGATAACTTTATGATGGGTCTTGTTTCCAGAATAGATTCAATACCACTCGTCGCCATAGAGTTACCTTTTTGTATGTCAGTGTTTCTAAGATAGATTCAATTCCACTCGTAGAAGGTAGATGGCCACGGAGATAACTTTTTGAAGGGTCTTGTTTCCAGAATAGATTCAATACCACTCGTCGCTATAGAGTTACCTTTTTGTAGGGCAGTGTTTCTAAGATAGATTCAATTCCACTCGTAGAAGGAAGATGGCCACGGCGATATCTTTTTAATGGGTCTTGTTTCCAGAATAGATTCAATTCCACTCGTCGCCATAGAATTACCTTTTTGTAGGGCCGTGTTTCTAGGATAGATTCAATTCCACTCGTAGAAGGTAGATGGCCACGGAGATCACTTTTTGATGGGTCTTGTTTCCAGAATAGATTCAATACCACTCGTCGCCATAGAGTTACCTTTTTGTAGGGCAGTGTTTCTAGGATAGATTAAATTCCACTCTTAGTAGGTAGATGGCCACGGAGATAACTTTTTGAAGGGTCTTGTTTCCAGAATAGATTCAATTCCACTCGTGCGCCATAGAGTTACCTTTTTGTAGGGCAGTGTTTCTAAGATAGATTAAATTCCACTCGTAGAAGGTAGATGGCCACGGAGATAACTTTTTGAAGGGTCTTGTTTCCAGAATAGATTCAATACCACTCGTCGCCATAGAGTTACCTTTTTGTAGGGCAGTGTTTCTAAGATAGATTCAATTCCTCTCGTAGAAGAAAGATGGCCACGGAGATAACATTTTGAAGGGTCTTGTTTCCAGAATAGATTCAATTCCACTCTTCGCCATATAATTACCTTTTTGTAGAGCCGTGTTTCTAGGATAGATTCAATTCCACTCGTATAAGGAAGATGGCCACGGCGATATCTTTTTAATGGGTCTTGTTTCCAGAATAGATTCAATACCACTCGTCGCCATAGAGTTACCTTTTTGTAGGGCAGTGTTTCTAGGATAGATTCAATTCCACTCGTAGATGGAAGATGGCCACGGAGATAACTTTTTGAAGGGTCTTGTTTCCAGAATAGATTCAATACCACTCGTCGCTATAGAGTTACCCTTTTGTAGGGCAGTGTTTCTAGGATCGATTCAATTCCATTCGTAGAAGGTAGATGGCCACGGAGATAACTTTTTGAAGGGTCTTGTTTCCAGAATAGATTCAATACCACTCGTAGCCATAGAGTTACCTTTTTGTAGGGCAGTGTTTCTAAGATAGATTCAATTCCACTCGTAGAAGGAAGATGGCCACGGCGATATCTTTTTATTGGGTCTTGTTTCCAGAATAGATTCAATTCCACTCGTCGCCATAGAATTACCTTTTTGTAGGGCCGTGTTTCTAGGATAGATTCAATTCCACTCGTAGAAGGTAGATGGCCACGGAGATAACTTTTTGAAGGGTCTTGTTTCCAGAATAGATTGAATACCACTCGTCGCCATAGAGTTACCTTTTTGTAGGGCAGTGTTTCTAAGATAGATTCAATTCCTCTCGTAGAAGAAAGATGGCCACGGAGATAACATTTTGAAGGGTCTTGTTTCCAGAATAGATTCAATTCCACTCTTCGCCATATAATTACCTTTTTGTAGAGCCGTGTTTCTAGGATAGATTCAATTCCACTCGTATAAGGAAGATGGCCACGGCGATATCTTTTTAATGGGTCTTGTTTCCAGAATAGATTCAATACCACTCGTCGCCATAGAGTTACCTTTTTGTAGGGCAGTGTTTCTAGGATAGATTCAATTCCACTCGTAGATGGAAGATGGCCACGGAGATAACTTTTTGAAGGGTCTTGTTTCCAGAATAGATTCAATACCACTCGTCGCTATAGAGTTACCCTTTTGTAGGGCAGTGTTTCTAGGATAGATTCAATTCCATTCGTAGAAGTTAGATGGCCACGGAGATAACTTTTTGAAGCGTCTTGTTTCCAGAATAGATTCAATACCACTCGTAGCCATAGAGTTACCTTTTTGTAGGGCAGTGTTTCTAAGATAGATTCAATTCCACTCGTAGAAGGAAGATGGCCACGGCGATATCTTTTTATTGTGTCTTGTTTCCAGAATAGATTCAATTCCACTCGTCGCCATAGAATTACCTTTTTGTAGGGCCGTGTTTCTAGGATATATTCAATTCCACTCGTAGAAGGTAGATGGCCACGGAGATAACTTTTTGAAGGGTCTTGTTTCCAGAATACATTCAATACCACTCGTCGCCTTAGAGTTACCTTTTTGTAGGGCAGTGTTTCTAGGATAGATTCAATTCCACTCGTAGAAGGAAGATGGCCACGGAGATAACTTTTTGATGGGTCTTGTTTCCAGAATATATTCAATACCACTCGTCGCCATAGAGTTACCTTTTTGTAGGGCAGTGTTTCTAAGATAGATTCAATTCCACTCGTAGAAGAAAGATGGCCACGGAGATAACATTTTGAAGGGTCTTGTTTCCAGAATAGATTCAATTCCACTCTTCGCCATATAATTACCTTTTTGTAGAGCCGTGTTTCTAGGATAGATTCAATTCCACTCGTAGAAGGTAGATGGCGACGGCGATATCTTTTTATTGGGTCTTGTTTCCAGAATAGATTCAATTCCACTCGTCGCCATAGAGTTACCTTTTTGTAGGGCCGTGTTTCTAGGATAGATTCAATTCCACTCGTAGAAGGTAGATGGCCACGGAGATAACTTTTTGAAGGGTCTTGTTTCCAGAATACATTCAATACCACTCGTCGCCTTAGAGTTACCTTTTTGTAGGGCAGTGTTTCTAGGATAGATTCAATTCCACTCGTAGAAGGAAGATGGCCACGGAGATAACTTTTTGAAGGGTCTTGTTTCCAGAATAGATTCAATTCCACTCGTCGCCATAGAGTTACCTTTTTGTAGGGCAGTGTTTCTAAGATAGATTAAATTCCACTCGTAGAAAGTAGATGGCCACGGAGATAACTTTTTGATGGGTCTTGTTTCCAGAATATATTCAATACCACTCGTCGCCATAGAGTTACCTTTTTGTAGGGCAGTGTTTCTAAGATAGATTCAATTCTACTCGTAGAAGAAAGATGGCCACAGCGATATCTTTTTAAAAGGGCAGTGTTTCTAGGATATATTTAATTCCACTTGTAGAAGGTAGATGGCCACGGAGATAACTTTTTGAAGGGTCTTGTTTCCAGAATAGATTCAATACCACTCGTCGCCATAGAGTTACTTTTTGTAGGGCAGTGTTTCTAAGATAGATTCAATTCCACTCGTAGAAGGAAGATGGCCACGGCGATATCTTTTTAAAAGGTCTTGTTTCCAGAATAGATTCAATTCCACTCGTCGCCATAGAATTACATTTTTGTAGGGTAGTGTTTCTAGGATAGATTCAATTCCACTCGTAGAAGGTAGATAGCCACGGAGATAACTTTTTGAAGGGTCTTGTTTCCAGAATAGATTCAATACCACTCGTCGCCATAGAGTTACCTTTTTGTAGGGCAGTGTTTCTAGGATAGATTCCATTCCACTCGTAGAAGGTAGATGGCCACGGAGATAACTTTTTGAAGGGTCTTGTTTCAAGAATAGATTCAATACCACTCGTCGCCATAGATTTACCTTTTTGTAGGGCAGTGTTTCTAAGATAGATTCAATTCCACTCGTAGAAGGAAGATGGCCAAGGCGATAACTTTTTGAAGGGTCTTGTTTCCAGAATAGATTCAATTCCACTCGTCGCCATAGAGCTACCTTTTTGTAGGGCAGTGTTTCTAGGATAGATTCAATTTCCCTCGTAGAAGGAAGATGGCCACGGCGATATCTTTTTAAAGGGTCTTGTTTGCAAGATAAAATTCAATTCCACTCGTCGCCATAGAGTTACCTTTTTGTGGGGCCGTGTTTCTAAGATAGATTCAATTCCACTCGTAGAAGGAAGATGGCCAAGGCGATATCTTTTTAAATGGTCTTGTTTCCAAAATAGATTCAATTCCACTCGTCGCCATAGATTTACCTTTTTGTACGGCAGTGTTTCTAGGATAGATTCAATTCCACTCGTAGATGGAAGATGGCCACGGAGATAACTTTTTGAAGGGTCTTGTTTCCAGAATAGATTCAATACCACTCGTCGCTATAGAGTTACCCTTTTGTAGGGCAGTGTTTCTAGGATAGATTCAATTCCATTCGTAGAAGGTAGATGGCCACGGAGATAACTTTTTGAAGCGTCTTGTTTCCAGAATAGATTCAATACCACTCGTAGCCATAGAGTTACCTTTTTGTAGGGCAGTGTTTCTAAGATAGATTCAATTCCACTCGTAGAAGGAAGATGGCCACGGCGATATCTTTTTATTGTGTCTTGTTTCCAGAATAGATTCAATTCCACTCGTCGCCATAGAATTACCTTTTTGTAGGGCCGTGTTTCTAGGATAGATTCAATTCCACTCGTAGAAGGTAGATGGCCACGGAGATAACTTTTTGAAGGGTCTTGTTTCCAGAATACATTCAATACCACTCGTCGCCTTAGAGTTACCTTTTTGTAGGGCAGTGTTTCTAGGATAGATTCAATTCCACTCGTAGAAGGAAGATGGCCACGGAGATAACTTTTTGATGGGTCTTGTTTCCAGAATATATTCAATACCACTCGTCGACATAGAGTTACCTTTTTGTAGGGCAGTGTTTCTAAGATAGATTCAATTCCACTCGTAGAAGAAAGATGGCCACGGAGATAACATTTTGAAGGGTCTTGTTTCCAGAATAGATTCAATTCCACTCTTCGCCATATAATTACCTTTTTGTAGAGCCGTGTTTCTAGGATAGATTCAATTCCACTCGTAGAAGGTAGATGGCGACGGCGATATCTTTTTATTGGGTCTTGTTTCCAGAATAGATTCAATTCCACTCGTCGCCATAGAGTTACCTTTTTGTAGGGCCGTGTTTCTAGGATAGATTCAATTCCACTCGTAGAAGGTAGATGGCCACGGAGATAACTTTTTGAAGGGTCTTGTTTCCAGAATACATTCAATACCACTCGTCGCCTTAGAGTTACCTTTTTGTAGGGCAGTGTTTCTAGGATAGATTCAATTCCACTCGTAGAAGGAAGATGGCCACGGAGATAACTTTTTGAAGGGTCTTGTTTCCAGAATAGATTCAATTCCACTCGTCGCCATAGAGTTACCTTTTTGTAGGGCAGTGTTTCTAAGATAGATTAAATTCCACTCGTAGAAAGTAGATGGCCACGGAGATAACTTTTTGATGGGTCTTGTTTCCAGAATATATTCAATACCACTCGTCGCCATAGAGTTACCTTTTTGTAGGGCAGTGTTTCTAAGATAGATTCAATTCTACTCGTAGAAGAAAGATGGCCACGTAGATAACATTTTGAAGTGTCTTGTTTCCACAAAAGATTCAATTCCACTCTTCACCATATAATTTTCCTTTTTGTAGAGCCGTGTTTCTAGGATAGATTCAATTCCACTCATAGAAGGTAGATGGCTACGGAGATAACTTTTTGAATGGTCTTGTTTCCAGAATAGATTCAATTCCACTCGTCGCCATAGAGTTACCTTTTTGTAGTGCAGTGTTTCTAAGATAGATTCAATTCCACTCGTATAAGGTAGATGGCCACGGAGATAACTTTTTGAAGGGTCTTGTTTCCAGAATAGATTCAATACCTCTCGTCGCCATAGAGTTACCTTTTTGTAGGTCAGTGTTTCTAAGATAAATTCAATTCCACTCTTAGAAGGTAGATGGCCACGGTGATAACTTTTTGAAGGGTCTTGTTTCCAGAATAGATTCAATTCCACTCGTCGCCATAGAGTTACCTTTTTGTGGGGCCGTGTTTCTAAGATAGATTCAATTCCACTCGCAGAAGGAAGATGGCCAAGGCGATATCTTTTTAAATGGTCTTGTTTCCAAAATAGATTCAATTCCACTCGTCGCCATAGATTTACCTTTTTGTACGGCAGTGTTTCTAGGATAGATTCAATTCCACTCGTAGAAGGAAGATGGCCAAGGCGATATCTTTTTAATGGGTCTTGTTTCCAGAATAGATTCAATTCCACTCGTCGCCATAGAGTTACCTTTTTGTAGGGCAGTGTTTCTAGGATAGATTCAATTTCCCTCGTAGAAGGAAGATGGCCACGGCGATATCTTTTTAAAGGGTCTTGTTTGCAAGATAAAATTCAATTCCACTCGTCACCAGAGTGTTACCTTTTTGTGGGGCAATGTGTCTAGGATAGATTCAATTCGTCTCGTAGAAGGAAGATCGCCACGGCGATATCTTTTTAAAAGGTCTTGTTTCCAGAATAGATTCAATTCCACTCGTCGCCATAGAATTACCTTTTTGTAGGGCAGTGTTTCTATGATAGATTCAATTCATCTCGTAGAAGGAATATGGCTACGCCGATATCTTTGTAAAGGGTCTTGTTTCCAGAATAGATTCACTTCCACTCGTCGCCATAGAGTTACCTTATTGTAGGGTAGTGTTTCTAGGATAGATTCAATTCCTCTCGTAGAAGGAAGATGGCCACGGCGATATCTTTTTAAAGGGTCTTGTTTCCAGAATAGATTCAATTCCACTCGTCGCCATAGAGTTACCTTTTTGTAGGGCAGTGTTTCTAGGATAGATTCAATTCCACTTGCAGAAGGTAGATGGCCACGGCGATATCTTTTTAAAGGGTCTTGTTTCCAAGATAAAATTCAATTCCATTCGTCGACATAGAGTTACCTTTTTATAGGGCATTGTTATTAGGATAGATTCAATTCCACTCGTAGAAGTAAGATGGACACGGCAATATCTTTTTAAAGGGTCTTTTTCCTGTATAGATTCAGTACCACTCGTCGCCATAGGGTTACCTTTTTGTAGGGCAGTGTTTCTAGGATAGATTCAATTCCACTCATAGAAGGAATATGGCCACGGCGTTATCCTTTTAAAGGGCCTTTTTTCCACAATAGATTCAATTCCACTCGTCGCCATAGAGTTACCTTTTTGTAGGGCAGTGTTTCTAGGATAGATTCAATTCCACTCGTAAAAGGAAGATGGCCACGGAGATATCTTTTTAATGGCTTTTGTTTCCAAGATAAAATTCAATTCCACTCGTTGCCATAGAGTTACCTTTTTGTAGGGCAGTGTTTCTAGGATAGATTCAATTCTACATCTTCTATCTCGTGTAGATCTTAATAAGTTTTTTTCTTTTTGTTATTTCCCCCAAACCCTGTTCTGCCATCCATTTACTCAAGCTTGCTTTTCTTCTATATGTGCCATGCCCCCTCAGAATGTAGGTGATTATGGCTCTCCACAATTTCCTGTTCCTTGCAACTCTTATTTAAATTTTGTCTTTCTGTTATTTCTCCTAAACCCTGTTCTGTGTTCCATTTACTCAAGCTCACTTTTCCTCTATGTGCTGTGTCCACTCAGAATGTAGGCAATCATGACTCTCCACAACTTCCTATCCCTTGTAGTTCTTAATGCATTTTGTCTTTCTTTTATTTCTCCTAAACCCTGTCCTGCCATCCATTTGCTTAAGCTTATAAAATACGTTACGCGTTGCTTTCCTCTGTCTCTTTTACCCGCAATCTGTCTTGTGAGTATCAGATTTTCCAAGCCCTCCTTCCTCATTAATTGCCCTAGAACCCTCAACTGTCTCTTCCTGTTGTAAAGTATAATTTTCCTTTTTGTTTCAATTTTTTCTAATACCTTATCGTTGCTCACATGTTCCTATTGCATCCTCAGCATCCTCAGCATCTTTCTGTAGAACCTCATTTATGTTGTTTCAAGTCTCTTCTACATCTTTCAGGAGATTGTCCAGCATTCACTGCCATACATGAGGACAAAAATCATGTAACAGTTCAGCATTCTTTTCTTTGTTTCTAACAAAATTTTGTTGTCGCTTAATACTCTGCTTAGCTTTTGAAAGGCATCTTTGACTGTCCCAACAAGCCTTCGAATTTAAGTGTCACACTTTCCGTCCTCTGCGTAAACACTTCCCAGATATTGAAACTTGTGCATTGTGATTTTGGTATCTCCGATTTGCAATTTGCACTTCGGTAACAACTATGCTTTCTGTCTTCTTGCAGTTGATGCATAGTCCTTTCTTCGCGCTTTCCTTCACTTTCTTCTTTCGGAGTGTTTGTGGTTTTCTTTCTGTGTCTGCTATCAACACCGTGTCATCTGCACATATTATGTATCTTAATGAATTCTACTTGGTTTATTTTTGGTTCAAATCTTCTAAAAATCTTCTAAAAATGTATCTATCTATATATAAAATTCTGTGACTTCCGTCCGTCCGTCAGTCGCACCCTCTAAAAAAGCCATACATTGACGGATCGAAACCAGATTTTAGGAAGAAGTGCAAAAAGGTAAGTGGTAGGGGTACAAAGTACAGTTGGTTTTACTAGGGTACGTAAGAAATTATTAAAACACGAAGTCGGATTTTTGTCAAAGTATTTTCCAAACAAATCAGCTTCAAATTTCATCGATTGTTTTGCGAAAATGAAAGAAAAGTTTGTAAATCTCTACCAAAAAACGCGATAAATTCAGTAATACCAAATATTGGGAAGATTTCAAGAAATTTCTAGTAATCTAAAAATGTAGTGTAGTATTTTTTCCCCTAAATTGTTGGGATGAAGATTTACTATATTTTAAAAATAAATTTTAATAAAATAAATTTTTAATTAGTTAATTTATTTATTGGGCTTTTGTTTTATTTATTTATTGTACATAAACGTGATAAGAAAATAATCTCCCGTTTTTAAAAATCTGATTTTATTTTTTTCTTGCAGACGGCAACATGAAAAGACCACAAATCTCATCTATAAGACGACATCTTGCGTCTTGAGAGGCTTGTGATAAAATCTTTAAACGTTAAACTCGATCCGTTATTATTTTTATTCTGTTCAGTCGGACTAATATCCTTGTTTTTTTTTTTTTTTGTTTTTATTATCAAAACGTTTTAATCGTCGTGTCTTCTGATTTTTGTCAGGTGCCTGTCAATCCAGGTAACAGTTAAAATGCATCTGGCTTTTTTCATCGCCATTTGAAAGCAGTTGCACACGTTATAGGTGCGAGAAAAGAATCTATTAGAATATAACTTACGGTTACATCTATTTCAACAAACAGTGGGACCTAACTGCCAATCTAGTAGTAAGGTTAAGTTCATACTGTCGTGGTACCAAAGGAGGAGAGCTCATTAGAACAAATGCTATGAAAATATTTGTAGAAATGACAGAGGGTAGGCAAGTCACGGCGGTCAGAAAGCGGCTGAAGTCGAGATGCCAGGTCAGGACCGGCAACATTACAGATCCTTATCTGGATATTTTTTTTCCCCGAGAATCTCCAGATATATAGCCAGAACACGAGATCAGATATGGAGCAGTATTTAACGCAGGGGAGAATGGTAGATTTCTAAGAGTGAAAATCGGATTCTGGCGCGAAAAATTTTCTGTAACGGCACAGTGAACCAAATTTCCAACAGCAGACCTAGCAGTTGATTCAATATAATCATTCCGCTTCCTGTCAGTAGAAAAACTGAGAGCAAGAAGACGCAATGGAGGTTAGCATCAGCCATAATGGTAGAAGGCAGAAAGGGTTCTCTCAGATGATTAAAAGAGAGTGGTTTCGATTTGAAGGGGTTAAAATTTACAAGCTGTTTCTTGCCCCAGTTAACAGCTGACTGGAGATCATTTTCGAGAGCAGATGCCAGTTTTACATTGACAGACTGATAGGATTTACTATTAAAGCCAAAATTCATTTTGGATTGTAAGAATATTTAATTTATGAGTGAACATTAACCATTTTTGGGGAATAACAATAATTTTTCCAGATACAAATCCTACGTTTTAACCTATAGCAGGGGGAAGGAAATGAATTGATACCTCTCACGTGTAGATATAGATATAGATCATATTTGTGCCCAAGTGGAAGCAACAAAATTGACTGGAATTCGAACTCGTCTCTTCGATTTCTCACTGCGTGCAGCTATCTATTACACCACCCGCACACCCTCCACAATGGACGAAACATTGTGATAATTAAAACAAAGATGAAAACTGAAACACACACACATGCACACACACACACATATATATGTATGTAGATATAGATATAGATACTATTAGTAGTCAATATATATATATATATATATATATATATATATATATATATATATATATATATATATATATGTGTGTATAAATTTCCAAGAGGATAGAATCCAGGTAGAACTCAGTGCCTAGGACAGAGTAAGAATATAATATAAAAGGCGAAAACACTAATATCCCATGGTTATAATTTATTATATTGGAATGAATTGTCATCACGAACCAATTCATCAAACCTACAAATTATATATATATATATATATATATATATATATATATATATATATATATATATATAAAGCATAATCTAGTGCGTGTGTTACAAATATGGTTGTAAGCAAAAAAGGGGACGTCAAAACTTAGGTAGGTACAGAAATTATAACTATATTCAACTATCAGATAACAGAAGATGTGACAGACTTCTGAAGGGAAAATGGATGAGCGAAAGTGGTCTCCAGAAACTAAGTAAAGCAGAGGTTCCCAAAATGGATTCCAAGGAACCCGGGAGTTCCGTAAAAGAGTATCTGGGGTTCTGTGACAAAAGTTCAGATTAATAAATGTTTAACATAACAGATTATCAAGGTTGGCAAATATTTTTTTAAAATATAGTTGCCAATAGATTTAAATTGTTCTCTAATATTGTCATGTATCGTGTAATATTTTCTATATCCTATATTAGTGAATGATAATTGCATCATTCTGCTGCTGAATAGAAAAATAGTTATTGATTGTGATATCATCTGTGTACTATGACACCACATAAATCTGAAAGTTAATTTTGTCACCATATTGCAAGAAGTTCTGGCTGATAATTGACTCTCGTTGGCCTAGCTTTCATGTGTATACATTTTGGTTAAAAACGCAACAACCTATTTATGCGAAAGTGGATTCTTATATTACACTGCCATAAAATCTAAATACCGAAGCAGACTTAATCCTCCTGCTGTCTTGTGAATCAAATTCTCAAGTATAATGTCCAACATTAAAAATTATATGACAATATGAAACAAAAACATTGTTCTCTTTGAATGTTCCACGCGTTACTTGTGGGAAGTGTGAAAATTAAAAAAAAAAATCACATTTTTATTTAAAAAAATATATCAATATCTATTATTTTTCAATTGCTTTTTGAACGTACTTATATATATATATAAAAAAGTTGATGTCTGTGTTTCTGTCTGTGTGGTACATTTACACTCGTGATCCATCCAACCGATTTTGACCAAACTTGGCACATACATTGTACAATGTAAGAGATAGGTTCTTAGTGTAAAAAATCGATAATTTTAAAAAAATCGATAAAGTCGATGAAAAATCGATAAATTCAACTTTTTCTCCGTTTTCGTTCAAACTCGCTATGTATGTTAATTGTATCATGGCGAGCTCAACGATAACTCATTTTTATTTCTACGCCACTGCGTTTAGCGAAAAACCACGAAAAACCACGAAAAATCGATTTCAATACCAATCCATTTCAACACAAATTTTAAACAAAAAACTCCTTCAATTTTCAAGCAATCTAATACAAACTTCACTCAATTGTAGCCAACAATAAGTTGATTGTTTAACACTCATTTAATTTCATAATTGAGTCCACCCATTTAGTGAAAACCCGCGTAAATAGCGAAAAATTGCGATTTTTACTGGTTTCTTATTTTTCGTTGAGCAATTTTCATCAAACTTAACAATTGCTTTATAAATGTATCCTCTTTTACATCCCTGCACTTACAAATTGAATTTCAAAAACTCGAAAATAATTGTGGTCTAAGGTGGGTCTTCATGTTGCCTGTTTTACTCCTTCATGTCTTCGGCTAACTTCGATTGAATAAATACAGACTACTTCTGTTATATCATTAATTGCTTTAATTCAAAATGTTTTTTTTAATGATAGTACTTTAAAGTAATTGAAGAAGATAGATGATGCTCTCTTTTGATTCATTGTAATTGAACGCTTTTTCTGATCGACCAGCTGGGTATGGCTGCTAGTATCCTATAATGTCCATATACTTTCAAGGATTTAGTACGGATAATATCGAAGAGTGAAGGTAAATTGGTTCCATTTGGTTACGAATAGTTATTGTCAATTTGTTTATCAGCATCTCCGGTGATGCGTACCAGATGATTTTGGAACGTTTCATTGTGAGCTGAAATTTTCTGAGTTTATGTCACGATCTAAACCATTTAAAACAACTAGGAGTATGTATATAAAATATAGCTTCTTTTTAGTGTGGATTAGTACTCTTGTTGATTTTAGCATACCTTATATTTTTAAGTCCATGTCATAAGATCTAAACCATATAAAACAACTAGAGTGATGTGTAAAAGGTATATGTTCGTTTTAGCGTGCATTGATACACTTGTTGATTTTAGCATACCTTATGTTTATCAATTCAATTGAATAAATACAGACTACTTCTGTTATATCAGTAACTGCATTAATTCAAAATGTTTTTGAATGAATGTACTTTAAAGTAATTGAAGATAGACTCTGTTACATCTAAACATGATGCTGTTTTTGCTCCATTCTAATTGAATGCTTTTTCTGATTGACCAGCTAGGTATGGCTGCTAGTAATATTTATGAAAGTATATGAAGATATTGATATTACGACCATATCAAAGAATTACTATCTGGGGTTCCCCCCGCCCCGCCACGCCACGCCCCGCGCAAATTTCTGAACCTAGAAGGGTTCCGTGTTTGAAAAAGTTTGGGAAACTCTGAAGAAGGGTATTAAGACCTAGGAAAATAATCAATAAATTGAAAGCAGAATAGGGAGATGGGAGGGATAGTAGAGCAACAAAACTATTCATCTTTTATTTAATAGTAGGGTAGACGGAATTTTCTAGCCTTGGTCGGCAACCATTCTAGGAGAACAACGCTGAATTCAAAACCAACCTAAAGATGAATGGGCCCCGTCAGACTCTCTAGGTACACACCATTGTGTTATGGCTGCAGTACATATGTTACTCCAACGATTCTTGTGGGTTATAGGGCTAGCGCATCGTGTATTAATAAGGATGTTAACGCTAATAATAATAATATGGAATTGGCAAAAAATGAATATACCAACAGATATAACAAGGTAGCAATATATGCGCACTGGAGGATATACAAGAAGCACGAAATCGACACCACTGAGAGATGGTATGAGCACTAACCAGACACAGTTACCGAAAATAACGATGCAACTATCCTCTGAGACATCTGATAAGTTTAATAACATTATCGGTGAACGAAGAAAGAAATTGACAATATTGATCCATATTTTTTTTAATACAATCTAAGCTTTATCTATCTATCTATCTATCTATCTATCTATCTATCTATCTATCTATCTATCTATCTATCTATCTATATCAGTGTTCTTTATCTATCTATCTATCTATCTATCTATCTATCTATCTATCTATCTAAGTGTTCTCTATCTATCTATCTATCTATCTATCTATCTATCTAAGTGTTCTTTATCTATCTATCTATCTATCTATCTAAGTGTTCTTTATCTATCTATCTATCTATCTATCTATCTAAGTGTTCTTTATCTATCTATCTATCTATCTATCTATCTATCTATTTAGAATAGGTAGAGATTTTTGTCGTGATTGCGTGACAAAAGTTATCTGCCCCTGATGACACCACTGAATAAATGTGATTGTCCTGTGCATCGCCAAATATCGTTACTTGCTTACAAGTGACTCACCTTCATAAGCATCCGCAAGTCTGCCTTACACTTGAGAGTAATAATGAAAGGCAAAAGTCTCACAAAAAAACAAAAAACAAAATGGCACAAGCAAGAGAATATAGCACAATCCAATATGGTGTACAGCCGGTGAAGAAACAACGACCTCTTCCTCATATAGCGCTGCGTGAAGACGTATTATATTATGGGAGATGGTGCCGTATTCACGAAACGCCGTATGTCGGGTACGACGTAAGCCGGGGACTTTCTGTAACAGTTTCTGTTTTGGAAAGGTTTTTCTTGGAACTGGTAAATGGGCAAAAGTTAGAGTAACAAAAGACTGGAAGTTGCGGAGAGTCATGATTGTTCACGTTCTGAAATGATAGATGGCCATGTCAAAATGTATTCATATATATACAGACTTATTAAAAACTCCTATTTTAAATTCGAACATCTTATAAAGTCATAACGACCATAAATAAACCTTTGCTTTTAAAAATTCATTTTTGTTCTGCTCTATACTTGATATAAAGTGACCTCCCGGGGTCAAGTCTTCGACGATGTCCTCAGTTTGCGAACCACCATGCCTGATAGGCGGAATGGGCAAACCGTTTTCATCGTCCTTGACAAATTTTCTTGTCTCGATGTCAGAGAAATTCTAATAACGTGTTCTCCACACGATCTCGTTGTCTCTCGAAATGGAGACGAGAAACAGCAATAACTGGATATCATTAACCGAAAAGTTCTCATCAAATCTGTTCGATTCCAACTTTGTTCATGGAGAGTAATTATTTCTCCGTCCGTCTCTGGCTAGAGTGAATAAAGTACTCGTGAAGACAAGTTGACTGAAAATTTGACCCCCCAGCCGATTTGCCGACAGTTGGAAACGAGACACAAACGTTGAGATTATCGTCTGAACGTGATTTCTAGATGGTGATCTTTTGACACCTAATGTTGTGTCGAGCAGAACTATCGAACTTTAGATCACAATCAATATCAAAAGTCTCTCGAAACGCGAGGTATAGTTTTAAAGAGGAGGCTTTGTTTTTCTTTTCACGTTGTCGTCTGCAACAATAGAATTAGGCAAATGAATGACAAAGAAGAAGAAAAAAATCTGTGTAATGCGTTCCGTCCTCTAGAAGGATTTAATCGGAGTTCATTTGTCTAACATTGTTCTGATATATATGCCAAGGAGGACGCGGGTTCGAATCCCGTCGGAGGGCGCATATTTATTTCTTTATGTTTTCTCGAATATTCAGGCCGTTATCCGATAATAAATATACTTTATAAATATAAAAAAAACAAACAAAAAAACATAGCGTCGACTCAAATATGGGTATCAACTAAAAATAACGTTTAAATGATAAAAATTTGTCGGATTAATAAATAGAAAACCATTGATTCTTTAGTATTGCTTTGTTTACGTTTGGTTAGGAAACTGAAATTTCGAGAAACTATGACGAGAATGATTTCACTTAAATGCATTATTCAGCCTTGCTTAACCGGAATTGTCCATCGTGGCTGAGACTGTAAAAGTACGTCGGATCTAAGAACAGTCTTCACTGCCAAGGAGGGCTCAGGTTCGAATCCTGACGAAGGGCGCATATTACTTTTTCTGCGTGAATATGGATATACACCAAATATAACGTTTAAGGTGGTAAAAGTAACAATATATATATATATATATATATATATATATATAGTAAAGGTAAGAAATCCGTTGATATATAATCCAAGTGGATCCTAGTAATATTAAAACTGACCCACAAAAAGAGCTCAATGTATTTATTATTACAGAGCAATATAATTAATAAACAATAAAATCCAAAATCACCTCATATGGGGAATAGGCTATTTCGGTAGACAAAAATATCTGTCGTCTGTATTATCAACTTCGGTGTGGACTAAGTTCCTGTCTATACAGTTAGTGGAGGCGGGAAATATAGTTTAACTCTCTCTCTCTCTCAGTATATATATATATATATATATATATATATATATATATATATAAATTCATGAATCATTCATACAAAAAACAAATATGGATGTTAATGATTTAAATGGCGAGAATACTTCGTCGCAAACAACCTAAATAAGATACATCAACCCCGAACCTGTATATGAATGATATGATCCCCGTTTATAAATTCCAGTTGCATAAGGTCTTTTTAATTTTTTACAAGCTTTCGTCTATTCCTACAGACATCATCAGGTATGGAAGTAGATTTTGTTCTTGTTTTTACTTCTCAGCAATAAGAGGACAACGAAAATACAGATGTAATCCGAAGAAATGCTATGAGAAATATGTTATTGTTTTGGAACGTGCGGTCGCAACGCTGAGTTTGAATTTAAATTTTAAGGTTCTGCGTTTTTGTACAAATATAGCAATAAGAGAATTCTTTTTTACTGGTAGATTTTCCGTGAATATGGCATGAACTATATTGTTCAATAATTATAGTAATGTCACACTTATTATCCGACAGTTGCACGTTGGATCAGTTATTTTAATTTCAATTAAAAGTTGCAATTATAATTTATAAATTCATGAATCATTCATACAAAAAACAAATATAGAGGTTAATGATTTAAATGGCGAGAATACATTGTCGCAAACAATCTAAATAATTTATAAATTATATTTGTTCCTTTTAATTGATATATATATATATATATATATATGTATATATATATATATATATATATATATATATATATATATATATATATAGATAGATAGATAACTAGACTCGTTTCGAAAAACCCTCGAATTTTTGATTTGCCAATAATCAAATCAATCTCGATGGAAAAAAATGTTTGAAAAAAAGAAAGAGCTACAAACATGAACTACTGCCGAAAAAAATCGCACAGATGCAGGTCTGAAGCCCAAAGAAAAAACCCCGATACGGGTAAACAACTTTCCCTGACGATCCGCATAGGTGAAACCTAGGTAGGTTTGTCTGGCTCACTAGGGTATCTATCTATCTATCTATCTATCTATCTATATATATATATATATATATATATATATATATTTAAGTTATATGAAACTTGGTAATCCGTATGGGTAGTGGCCTGTTTTTCTTTAAAATATATATATATATATATATATATATATATATATATATATATATATATATATATATATATATAATCTTTGAAGATTGCTTTTAAGCATGAAACAGACACTTGCCACTGAGCGTTGACCTGGATGCCCACTTTTATATTTACAAATATTCTATCCTTGATATTGAGCACTTTAACCCATGAATATAGCGTACCTTAAAACTATATTCTCTCTCTCATATATATATATATATATATATATATATATATATATATATATATATATATATATATATATATATGGTATGGTAAAAGAAATCTGTTATATACTCCAAATGGATTCTTGTAATATGAAAATATTAGAACTGAAAAACAAAACAAAACATCTCGATTTATTTTATTTATGCAGAGCAATACAATTAATAAAAAAGCATCCTTACATCACATATGGTGGTTGTGGTATATGAGGGAAAAGGATTTGTTTACTTATTATATATATATATATATATATATATATTCTTCCACGAGAAGAATGAAATTGAAACATGTACAGGAAATGGTGAAAGAATTTAAGAGATAAGATGTTATTAATGCCAACTTGGAGAAGAAAGTTTGGACAAGAGAGGACACAGGGCGTGAAAGAAAAAGCGAACAAGAGGAGGGGAGAGAGATATAGGCGTACATTAGAGGAAACAAAGAAAGAAAGAAACGTTGGTGGTGTGAAAAATCAAGGAAATAGAGAGAGAATCGAAAAGAAAGATAGAGAGAAAAGGGGGGGTGGAAATAAAGACGCAGCGAGAAAGGGAAAGAGAAGGGGAAAAAGAGACAGGGAGAAAAGGCGAAAGAGAGATAGAGAAAGATGTGAAAGTGAGATACAGAGAGAAGTGGAAAGAGAGACATCGAGAGATGGAAAAGAGAGATAGAGAGAAAAGGGGGGGAAATAAAGACGCAGCGAGAAAGGGAAAGAGAAATAGAGAGAGAGAGAAGGGGAAAAAGAGACAGGAAGAAAAGGCGAAAGAGAGATAGAGAAAGATGTGAAAGTGAGATACAGAGAGAAGTGGAAAGAGAGACATCGAGAGATGGAAAAGAGAGATAGAGAGAAAAGGGGGGGGAATAAAGACGCAGCGAGAAAGGGAAAGAGAAATAGAGACAGAGAAGGGGAAAAAGAGACAGGGAGAAAAGGCGAAAGAGAGATAAAGAAAGATGGGAAAGTGAGATACAGAGAGAAGTGGAAAGAGAGACATCGAGAGATGGAAAAGAGAGATAGAGAGAGAAATGGAAAGAGAGCTAGAGGGAGAAGGGGAAAGAAAGACAGCGAGAGAATTAGAAAGAGATATAGAGGAAGAAGGAGAAGAAGCTATGGATAAAACGAGACAAAGAGAAAGAAAAACAAATTGATCAAGGGAGAGGGTGAGAGGGAGAGAGGAGGAGAGATAAATCCATTCATTGGAGAAGGTAGGCAGAAAAAAGCCAGAGAAGAAGTAGCAGAAGCAGCAGCAGCAGTAGCAGCAGCAGCAGCAGCAGAAGAAGTAGAAGAAGAAGAAGAAGAAGAAGAAGAAAGAGAAGGGGAGAGAACGAGAATTGGCAACCTTGAACATTGAAGAAAGAAAATAGTAGAAAAGACGTCAATGGTTAATAAACGCCGTCAGTGCCATGTCTCTTCAAGACGCTAGCGATCATGGCTCTCCACAACTTCCTAACCTTAGTAACCGAAACGCTCCTAAATCGGTAAAGCATGCCAGGCTATATGACGGTTTCTTATAGGATACAGGTTCGATTCCTGTCGGAGGACGCATATTTTCTATGAAAATTTCACGGACATTTAGGTTCGGTAAATGTCGTTAATACTGTTTATTATAAACAGAGCATTTGCTTAAAAATTTGTATCTATAAAAAGAACGTATAAACATAAAAAATGTCTTCAAATAATTGTCCGACATTGTCCATTTCATAATATATATATATATATATATATATATATATATATATATATATATATATTAACTCGTCAGTAGCACGACTTGGAGTTTCATGCCCAACGTATTCTTCAGGTGCTGAGCAACTGAAGATTGCGTTCTTTATGGAACTCCGAATGTGTTACGGGTGAGGAATTATGTATATTTATTAATATATGCTTAACAGCTCTGTTATATTACATCGAGTACTATTTTTTTAACATAGCACTCAATGTGCTATATCCTTTATCTATCTATCTATCTATCTATCTATCTATCTATCTATCTCTGAATATGTCCATATCTATCTATCTATCTATCTATCTATCTATCTATCTATCTATATATATATATATATACAGTATTTTGATATTTGAGATAAAAGTCGTTTTTTCTTTTGATATGCGGAATTTCTTTGGAGACTGGCAAATTTCCGATTCAAAATTTCCTGCGGATGTAGCGTTTTTCTTCGACCTGCCTTTGTACCTCATCGTATTCCAAGAGGAAATACTGATTTCTCTCAATCAAATTGCGACCTTCAACTTGCCGGAAGTAAAATAATGAAAGGCTTCTTTGTTTTTTACCAGGGAAAATGAAATGAAAATTCAATTTTTGATTTTTGCCATGTTTTAGTAACCGTAAAGAATTTCACAGAAATTTGTCAAAATTACAAATTCAGTTAATCTTGCCCAGACTGAAATATTTCTCAAGTCAATGACAAGAAGACTTATAAATAAACATTTCTTTCGTAATCTAGCGCTTGGATAGAAATCTTCCCTTGGTAATATTCCAAACTAGAAGAATATCACTAACCCTATAAATAGTCCCCTGTTAGAATTGCAAAACAAGCTAAAATTCTGTATATGTTTAGTCGATTCCTAATCTTTTTCTCTTTTAGTTCATTAACTTAATTCCACAAAAAAGTATTTTATTTATTTCTTTGTTTGGCATATCAACAGCTTATGGGTCATTTAATGCCGAAATTTAATTTTCTTGTAATTTCTTTTAAAAAAAATGTATTATTGGAAATTTTTCTTTTACCAAAATATATTGCTGTTACTATCGATGTTTTATTAAAAATATATTGCTACTACTCTAAATTTTTTAATAATTTATAAAAAATATATTGTTGTTACTATCGATTTTTTTATAAAAAACATATTACGGTTAATATCGATTCTTTATAAAAAATATATTGCTGTTACTATCGATTTTTTATAAAATTATATTGCTGTTACTATCGATGTTTTATAAAAAAATATATTGATGGCACTATCGATTTTTTTTTATAAAAAACATATCGATTTTTTCTAAAAATATATTAATGATACTATTTAAAATTTTTTTTAACGAAAATGTATTGTTGGTATTTTTCTTACTATAAAAATGTATTTCCACACCTTTTGACCCCAGTTTGGGGTTTAGCTATCTTCCCATAGCTGGGACTCTAACAGTTGCTACCACCCCGGGTCAGGGTGGACCTGGGAACACCAGCAATTAAGAGGTGGTTCCACGCTCCTACGCCCCTCAAAACCTCCCGATTAGATACTTTGATGTCGGATTTAGTTTATCGTCATACCGAGAAGGAGCCATTTTATATAGCTATACAGGGTGAGGCAAAAGTCGCCCAGAATAAGGGTTAATGGATACATCGAAGAGATCCTATTGAGTGGACACTGAGCTCACAAGATATCACGTCCTTGGATTTTTTTTTTCTATGATGCCATTTGAAATCAGAAATATCGACGAACTTAAAGAAAGAATTAAATATGAATGCCGTAAAATGACAGAGGAAACTCTCCAACTTGTTAATGAATCCTGCAGACACAGAATTGAAATGTTTTGAAAAAGAAGGACATTTGCAATATTACATATAAAAATTAAATAACTAGTAAATACAATTTTCATGTGTAATTATACTTTTGTGATGTCAACGAACACTCTTTGTCACTTTCGTAAATGCTCGTTGTAGTAGAGACTTTGTAATTGCAGATACAACTATAGTAACGCCGTTGAACAATACTGGTGTCAGACGCCTTCGAATGACACTCGCACTAATAGTACTTGCTCGATAATACTCGCTCGAATAGTAACCACCGAATAGTAATCCGTGTAGTGATAAGTTTAGAGAAATAGTATAGTGAATAGTATAGAGAATAATGATCGGTATAGTAATAGAGGATAGTGTAGAAATGGTGATCATTTTAAATGCCACGCTAATTCCCATATATACATTTCCTTTACTATTACGTGATCTACTTCAAAATGGGATCACCTGTGTTTGCTCTCTGGCGATCTATGTTCAAACTCCAGTGTCGGCAGCGACAGTTTATCACGTGATCTACTTGTTCAAAATTGGATATGTTCAAACTACAGTGACGGTAGCGACAATGCACTCCTATACAACAGAGAGATAGAGAAACAGAGAGGGATAGGGAGAGCAGAACAGAGAGAGAGAGGAAAAGAGAG
>OZ010609.1:63012478-63058575 GCA_963932145.1 Acanthosepion lycidas | reverse complement strand
AATCACTTGCTGCCTTGTATGTCTTGCACTTAACTTCTGCTAGGAGGAACAGGATAACCTCAATATTCGCGATGCAGAAAGAACCGGAAAGCCATTGCACTATTCTGCCTTGAATGTCAGCATGAACCGCAGTTGTGAGATGGAGGGGAGTGGTGATGATACTGGTTGCGTAAAATGAATGATGAATGAATGATTCTTCCTGTATGCGTCCATGCAAAAAGAGCATTTTGCTTTAAATCCACCGTGTACGCTGCCATTGCTATGAAAAAAATAAGTGTTGTGGATTCCGGGATGAAATCCGGTCTCAAATGAATGACAAACGCAGGAATGAACTATAACAAATAAATGTATTTACACAATAATACAATTGGTAATACTGTTAGTAGATCCAGAAATGCGGTTAGTAACAATAATAATATATATACAGTCTGGGAAATTCAGTATTGAAGTATGACTTCCTTCAGAGTCGACGTGCTCGCAACTGTGACTCCTATAAAGCGGTTACCTCACAATCTCACTCTCTCACCCTCTCACTCCCGGGTATTCACCGGCAGCAGTACAAGTATACACTTGGCCAGTCTACTTGTATACAAAGGGGTGGACCCCTTAACACTAAGGCATGTCAGTGTCGTCAATATTCTTAATTACCAGGTATGATTAATAGTTAAGATGGTACATTCGTCATTTTGATTGCTTTTCAAAGGCGGAAATTACTTATGACTCAACGTGATTTATCTATCTCTACATATATCCACATCTATCTATCTATCTATCTATCTATCTATCTATCTATCTATCTATCTATCTATGTCTGTCTGTCTGTCTATCTATCTATCTATCTATCTATCTATCTATCTATCTATGTCAGTCTATCTATCTATCTATCTATCTATCTATCTATCTATCTCTCTCTCTCTCTATATATATATATATATATATATATCATATGTTAGTATACTCCACTTAACTATTACTTATGATTCGTAGTTAGGGTATTACAGCCATTATTACAATTGGTTCCTCAAAACGTAAGTTACTTAGAGCGAACATGTGGGTAGGTTAACGGTCAACTGCTTTGAAAAAAAGAATCGTCGATTCGAGTTCGAACACTGGGTGCGTTCATTACATTCACATGCGATTGATTGATTCGTTTTTTTACGGCTTGTCAACCCTTTGCACGTTATTTAAAGCCCCTTGACCTCCCCCAAACAATCAAACTGTAAGAATTTTTATTTGGAGATAATAATAATAATAATTTAGTGAAACAAGTCTTACTAATGATTTATTGATACAATCTTACTAATTAATCCATAGCAGGGGGTAGTTGATGTGTTTTTATACTTTTGCCAAGAGTATTTGCATGTAAGTGAATATAACGAACCCCATCTGAATTGGAACACGGCTCTCCGATTAACAGTTCCGAGCCATTATCCATGACATCATCCTCACATCCAAGGTTACTGCACCTAGTGTTCCATAGCAGTCACCCATCTAGGTACTGACCAGGCTTGATGTTGCTTCAACTTCGGTGATCGTATGGAAACTTGTGATTCAACTTGATTTTGGCATAAGCCCCAAATATCCTTGGGAAAGTTATGTATTCACCTCCTCTCACCCGGCTATCTATTTAATAGTAGGGTGGACGGAGTTCTTTAGCCTTGGTTGGTAACTGTTCTAGGAGAAGGACAACGCTAAATTCAAAGCCGGCCTAAAGGTGGATGTGTTCTGTCAGACTTTCTTGGCCGAGGTACACCTCATGATGCTTTGAATGCAGTACATATAGTACCCCAATGACTTGGTGGTTTACGGAATGGACTGATAAGAATGGTACCCAAATAATAATAACTGGGGAACAAATTTTAATGTTTTCTCTATTGAATTTGGCTGCTTTGAGCATGAATCTTTACTCGGTTTTGCTCCTGATTTTGCTCAACAAACCTCTTTCATCGTATTAATAAAAAGTTTTTTTATCTTAATACTCGTTAAGTCTTTTTGCAGTTACACATTATGTAACTAAGTTTTTATCTAAGTATTTGTACCTATTGTTATAGTATTGTTGAAATATGCATACTTTTATATATAACACTAATAATATTATAATTCTGTCATTTTAAACCCTTTTTATAATTAGTAAATTAAGATAAAATTTAATAAAATTCTAAAATTTTTTAGCGCGTCCTGGTTTTCTGTAGAATATTCTAGAAGGACAACTAAAATATATAAAAGTGACTCGTTTCCTGAGTTAATCAGTCAATTCAATCAGTCAGTTAATTAAGTTTTGGGCATTAACATAATTTTGAATTGGCATATGATTTAGTGAGTAATTTTGTCATCGTGATTTAATAGTTGATTTAATTAGACATAATTTACATTTGCCTACTCATCCGTGTTTCTAGTTTAATTCCATAGATTGCAAGTAGCTGTCTCATAATAAGTTCCGATTTAAACCAATGTGAGAATTTTTGACAGTCCACAAATAAGAACATTATTTAAAGACAGCAATTTTCTTAATGTCATGAATGAACGCGAAGAATTGCCTGGTTCTCATTCGTGGACTTAATATAAGATATCTTAAGCAATTATAGAGCGAATAATGACGAAGAAATAGTAAAAAGATTTAAGGAGCTACAAAGAGTCAGGTTGCGATATGAGCGTAAAAATTCATTTTTTGAATAGCCATCTTGATCAATTTCCAAGTAATTTAGATGACGCAAGTTGTGACAGAGAGAGAGAGAGAGAGAGAGAGAGTATGTGTGTGTGTGTGTGTGTGAGAGAGAGAGAGTGTGTGAGAGAGAGAGAGAGGGAGAGAGAGAGAGTTTGGGAAACACACACACACGTATATTTTTTTTTAGTGAAATTGGACAAGATTTGAATAGCGAAATTAAATCAGAGCATTTTGTTTACTGATAGGGAAATCTGATCTAGGGCAGAAGTTGTGACCATTGAATTTGGTTCATCAAAAGACAATGGAAATGGTCGAAATAATTTTTATCGATTAAATATTGAAATAGAGCTGAGTAAGCTAGAAGAAACTTTGGAATTCACATGATTTTGGTTGAAGCAGCCAGAACCCCGTGATAATCACGTGCTAAGTAGTAAGGCTGAGGGTCAGTTATAATCAGCCGGGTTTATCTATATAAACGCGTAGGTATGCTGGAAAAGACAGACGGGAGAAAATTCTTGAAGAGAGAAGGCGATCGTTGGAAGGAGGAACGCCACTATAACTTTAAGCCCCGCACAGAAATCTTTATCCCTCCATCGCAAGAGTCATATATCGTTCTGAGACGATTTAACAAGATAATCACATATACTCTCTCTCTGTCTGGAATCCAGTGTATGAGTTGTTTTTTTTTTACTTTTCTTTTCTGTAAACCATTTCTCTTCTCTACTATTCTTTTCTGCTATATAAAAGACATTGCCAATCGTTATTTGTCCGACTTTCTGAGGATATTAATTTTTTTTGCTGCATTCTAAATTTCTTAGCGCAAATTCCCCAGACGTAACTACATCTTCAGTCGACCGTGAATGAACGAACATCTCTTCTGCTTTCTGGATCAAACAAATCACAATGTGGACAGGAAGCAGGATTAAACCAGCGGACCGGTCGAATAATCTACGGATGCTCAGGGGAGGTATGGTCACTCCCTTAAGTTCGGTTAGGACCGAGTAGACTCCTCAAACCTGAGAGTAAGAGGCCGGAGGTTGAGGGGCCGGAGCGAAAGTGTTAGACAAGTTACGAACAAGGGGAGAGATTCTCCCAAGATATCAAAATTATGGAGGAACAATGCCAAGACCGCTAGGATTCCCAAGTGATGGCTGATTACTGCTGGTGTTTGAAAAGAGACCTGCCATCAAAAGCAAATACGTTAGAAAGTCTTGTAAAAAAAAATAATTGCCACTGCGAAAACTTCATATCTGTTTTTCTTCTTTTATATTTCAAGAAATTTCTATCGTTAAAATGTAATTTTGAGGAAGCACATTGGAATAATGTATAGCGTCTCTGAGGAATCGGAGAGTCGAGTTCGAATTCCAGTCGAATCCATTATATTCACTTACGTGCTAATACCCTTGAGAAAGGTATGGATCCTATTCTTCTCCCTCCTGCTATGGGTAAATAGCAGGACAGACCAGGTTCTATAGCCTTGCATGGCAACTGGTCTACCGCATAAAGAAATGGCAACCTACTGCGGGAAAAAGAAGTAATGGATAGCGGCTTGGATTGAGGAGTCGGAGAGCTGAGTTCGAATTCCAGTCGAATCCATTACATTCACTTACGTGCTAATACCTTGAGAAAGGTATGAATCCTCTTCTAGATTTTCCCGGAGGAGTAATGGATAGCGGCTCGGATTGTGGAATCGGAGAGCTGAGTTCGAATTCCAGTCGAATCCATTACATTCACTTACGTGCTAATACCCTTGGGAAAGTTATGAAACTATTTCTCTCTCCAGCTATAGGTAAATAGCAGGACAGACTAAGATCTGTAGCCTTGGATGGCAGCCGGTCTAGGAGAAAGTAATTCTGAATTTAAAATTGTATGTAGCCTATACAACTAAAAATTAAGAATTGGAGCCCCTAAGTCAGTTCGTTGCCGATTTCAGCCTCGTTCTGGTAGTTCATGCGATGGCGCTGGTGTCAAACTTTAATGGATCTATCAGCGACGTGGAGAGGAAAATATGCTGCATGGGCAGCATCTTCTCCTCCATAGCATCATGCCCAGGCTTGATCATACCTTACAGATGGGTGGGATCAAATCTATCGTCATATATAACTATTATTTTTATTTTTGCTTTGTTTTTTGTCTCTTCTTTTACCTTTAGTCATACTATTAGAAATGTGTTTATTTAATCATCTATTGACATTTATTCTTTTTATTTAATTATTTCTTTACTTGCCTTATATATTTATTTGCATATTTATATTTTCTTCTATATGGCTTTCATTTCATTTTACCTTATTTTATTTTAATTTATTATAGCATCTTTTATTATTACTGATATCACTACTTTTAGTTAATATAGAAATATTAATAGTACGAGGGTCATTCAATAAATAAGGTGAATTTTTCGGTATAAGGACTTCTAATACAAATAGAAGCTTACTTTTTTAAATTTTGTTTTTGTTTTACTTCTTTTTCACATGGATTTAATTTCTTTTGCCGATTAAAAAAAACTTTGAGAGTTTTGACGACTAACAAAGATGGCCGACCAAGAAGCATGCTCCAGGATTGAACAGCGGTCAGTTATCAAGTTTTTGGTTGCTGAAGGGTGCAAACCAGTTGAAATTCATAGGAGAATGTCAACTGTGTATGGTGCCACATGTTTCAACCCCCAAAATGTCTACAAGTGGGCTAAATTGTTTAAAGAAGGGTGGAGCAGTGTTGAGGATGAAGACAGACCTGGGAGACCTACAGAAGTGAGGTCTCCTGAGGTGATCGAATCAGTCAGCCTCATTCAGTCTGACAGAAGAACTACTGTGAACTGCTGAGGCAGGTCAAGAAAGACATGATTGAACAAACGCAGTGGTCATCAGTCAGAAGGAGTCATCTTGCATCATGACAACGCAAGGCTTCATACAGCAGCCCAAACGGTGATGACCATCAACGAGCTGGGCTGGGAACTGCTACCTCATCCCCCTTACAGCCCAGACCTTGCCCCTTCAGATTTCACCTGTTTGGTCCTTTGAAAGCGTTCACGAGAGGCACGAAGTTTAAAAGTGACGATGAAGTCAAAAGTGTTGTGAGCGACTGGCTGAGACATCAGTCCAAAGATTTTGACGCTGAGGGAATACGGAAGCTTGTGCACAGATGGGAAAAGTGTGTGACAGTGCTGGGAGACTACGTTGAAAAAAAAAAGTAAGCTTCTATCTGTATTAGAAATCCTTATACCGAAAAATTCACCTTATTTATTGAATGACCCTCGTAATAAGATTATTAATAATTACTCTATTGATTCTCGCAAAAATTAGAGTTACCACCCTTGATTTTCTAACATTACGTCCATTTTACAGTTTACGTCTGTGTTTCTCTAAATTAGAATTTCTTATTTCCAACGTTATTTACAATCTTAAATGTTGATCTGGGCCGAAATTCAAATTCAAAATTAAGCTCTAATTCATTTAAATATTTTAACATATTTATTAACATATTTTCCTATATAAGGCTCTTATTTCATTTCACTTTATTTTTTTATTTGAATTTAAATGATTTTTTTCATTAATAATGTATTATTATTTTTATTGTGTTTATTAGTACATTTTTAACTTTTATTTTATATTATTACGGCATATTTTGTTTTTGATATTATTAGTTTTTGTTAGTTAATGTCATTTGAAGATTTTGTTAACTTGGTGGAGTAATGGATAGCGGCTTAGAGTGGGGAATCGGAGAGCCGAGTTCGAATTCCAGTCGGATCCATTACATTCATTTACGTGCTAATGCCCTTTGGGAAAGGTATTAATCCTCTTCTTCTCCCCCAAAGTTATACTGGGTTATGTATCCTTGCATGGCAACTGGTCTACCGCAGAAAGAAATGGAAACCTACTGCGGGAATCTGAAAAAGGAGGCACGTTGGATAGCAGTTTGGATTGAGGAATCGGAGAGCTGAGTTCGAATTCGAGTTGAATCCATTACATTCACTTACGTGCTGGGAAAGGTAGTAATCCTCTTCTTCAAAGTTTACGGATAAGTAGTAGGACAGACCGGGTTCTATAGCCTTGGATGGCAACTGGTTTATCGCAGAAAGAAATGACAAGCTACTGCAGGAAAAAAAAAGTCTGCCGCGTCAGTCATGTATCGAAAGATACATGATCGCCTAAGCGTGTATAACACATAACTGACTGAATATTATTAATTACTCTTTTGATTTTCGGAAAAAAAAATAGAGTTACCCTCTTTGATTCGCCAACCTCACTTCTTGTTTCCTGAAGTTTTCAAAATCAGCGTCTCTCTAAATTAGAATTTAAATTTCTTATTTCCAACCTTATTTTCAAATTTAAATGTTAATCTGGGCCCAAATTCAAATTTAAATTGCAATTGATTTATATAATTAAACAACAATAATATTCCACCCCAACAATAAAATATCTCACGAGAACCACATAATTTTTTTTAAAAAACCGGTGTCAATCTAAAATAAAGATAAAAATAATAATTCAAGCATTTGAAAATTACTTCGGCATGAAACTCAGGGTTGTACAATTAATGTAAGATATTATGTATATTTCTTAATATATATATATATATATATATATATATATATATATATATGTGTGTGTGTGTGAAAAGTGTGTGTATATAAATATAAATAAATATATATATATATGCATAATTATTTATATATTATATGCGCGGTACTTATTAGAAAGCGCTCAATATCAGTGATAGAGCTAACATATATGGTTGGATAGATGTGAACTTGTGACCCTGGGTTTCACGTTTTAGCGATCGTCAGACAACTGACGATCGCTAAAGCATGAAACCCAGGGTCACAAGCTCACATCTATCCAACTATATATATATATATATATATATATATATATATATATATATATATATATATAGTTGGTTGTATTGATGTGAGTTTGTGACCCTGGATAAGTACCGCGCATATGATATATATTAGGTTGGTGCAAAAATAATGACGTAGTAATGTCGTTTTATGACGTATTTTTTAATGTCAAAAAACGACATTATTACGTCATTCGTTTTGCACCAACCTAATAAATAATTATATATATATATATATATATATATATATATATATATATTTATTTATATTTATATACACACACACACACACACTCACACACACACACACATATATATATACATATATAATATTTTATGTATATATATAATATATATATATATGTATATATATATTATGCATATTTCTTTATATATATATATATATATATATATATATATATATATATATATATATATATTAAATAGCTCTTTTATTTTACATTGAGCACTAATTTTTCTTACACTATAGACTATTTATATGTATTTGTATATCCGTCTTGAGACAAATAGAAGGGGCTCCAGACTATATAGGGCAGCAATACTCCATACAAGGGCGAATGGTTGATTTGTAGATTTGAAGGATCGACTCCGACGAGAAAAATTTCCTGGCATAAGGAGCCAACTTTCCTAGCGGTGGACGAAGCTATTGACTCAATGTATTTGTTCCATCTCAGGTCAACAGACAATGTGAGATCGAGATATTTAATATTCTCCTCCATATTTAATTTTCTGATGAAGCTTAAATGAAAATCGAAACATGTTAAATTATAAACGTTTCCTATTTGTTTCTTATCCTATCTTTCTGTTGGAATCTAATCCATATTTGATCTCAATTCATAGTACATTGTACATGTGAATGTAGATAGGATTGATGACGACCCCGAAGAGAGCAACTGCAAGGTCATGGAGGAAGGCGAATTTAAAATATTATTGGTGGAACCTCTTCTTTAAAATCTGTCAGCATTTCAGTAAGTTATGTGCTATGATGATACACGCTTAGGCGACCATGTATCTTTCGAACATGACTGACGAGGCAGATTTTTTCCCGCAGTAGGTTGCCATTTATTTGCTATGAACTTCTCATTTTAATATGTTAGGCGTTCAATTCAGAAATTCAGGAGTTCGATTCGCGATTTCTTTCTGCGGTAGACCAGTTTCCATCCGAAGCTATAGAATCTGGTCTGTCCGGCCATTCTAGGAGTATTTTGACTCAATGTATTTGTTCCATCTCAGGTCAGCAGTCAATGTGAGACCGAGCAAACGTAAAGAGCACGACTCTTTCTTCGCAGTCTTCATGATTCTCAATGATTCCTGGTGGCTATAGAATCCTGTGGTATCCTATGTTTTTAGGTATTTGAAGGATGTAGGTTTTTCAAAGGCTAGCTCAGTGTCCATATTATGTGATAGAAGGTGAACCGCCATAAAGATGCTTTTTCTTAGAGTGATATATTCAGGATGCTAATAACCTGCATAGCAATTAAAAAAATATCTGTGACCTGACCTCAATATTAAGAATATTCTGGTGCAGAAGATCTTGCATTCTCCAGTTTAATACTCTGTCGCCCGTATTAATATATGGCGCTGAAAGGCGTATAATATACATCAACTGACAATTCTTATTTTCTATTTTGCTCCCCGCGGACTCTATAGTCCTGAAATATCCCAAACACCGTTCTAAAGTTACGTAACTAGTGTAGGTAATTTGGACAGAAATATAGATTGCTGTTTTATTTGCTGACTCGGACTGTTCCCGTGTGACATGGTCGGGAAAGTAATCACGTATAGGACGAGATCTCGTCAGCACTAAAAGGTCATCACGTGAGACTAGCGTTCAAGGTACAAGTTTGTTTGTTTTTTTCCTTTCCATTTTGTTAAAAATAATTTTCCCGACATTATCTTGACGTTTGTGTCGGCAAGAAAAAAAACAAAAAAAACTTCATCGACATTTGTCTTCCCCAGCTGACATTTTTTGTTCGTTTTTATTTCTTCTTCAAAAGTGTGAATATATTGCCTTCCTGGGCTGTTCGAAGACTTGCACAGTCGCACGTTTCTCTCCACCGCTAGCGTCCGGCGTTCGATTCTAGGTAAGAGCCAGGGTTTTTAATTTTTATCTTTAAAAGGCAGCCAAGTCTTACCCACTTGAAAAACTTAAAGCAGCACAATCTTTCTAACCCTCTTGCCTCCAATTTAGCCTTGTGTTGAACTTGTTTTATTTAATAAATCATTAGAATATATAATCTTGTCATAAAATGCATCCACTCATGGCTTAAGGCCATATCACGTTGAAACACCGGTTCCCGTAATGATCACCGGTTAAGCAACGTCATGGCTGGTCAGTGTTTAGATTGGTGGTCACTTGAAAATACTAGGTTCTGTATACTTGGATGACGGGTATATAACGTTGAAACACAGATTCTCGTACGATCACCGAAGTTAAGCAACGTTGAGCCTGGTCAGTACGTTGATGGGTAACCGCTTCGGAATACCAAGTGCTGTGAGTTTTGATGTGAGGGAGAGTAATGGGTTACATCCGCGTCATGTTAGAACACCGATTGCAGTACGATGACTGAAGTTAAGCAACGTCGAGTTTGGTCAGTACCTGGATGGGTAACCGCTTCGGAATACTAGGTGCTGTGAGTTTTGATGTGCGGGAGTGTAATGACTTACAGCCACATCATGTTAGAACACCAATTGTCGTGCGATCACCGAAGTTAAGCAACGTCGAGCCTGATCAATAGCTAGATGGGTGACAGCTGGAGAATACCAGGTGCTCTCAGCTTAGCTGTACTAGTGTTGTAATGGATAATGGCTCGGAATTCTTAAACGGAGAGCGGAGTTCTACTTCCCGTTGGGTTCGTTTTATTTATTTACGCACGAATACCATTGGGAAAAGTATGAATTCGCCCCCAACTATGGGTTAATTACCAGAACCTGTATCATTAAATTAATAATACCGTCTCTCCAAATCTTCCAATCAAAAAATATTTTCTGGCTTTAAATAACCAGCAAACGGTTGATAAGCCGTAGACAAAAAGCAGTCGTGGCTCTTGGGGTACTGTTCCAAGGTTATCTGAATACTTGGATAAATATCGCTGCGGGACTGAGTGAGTAGCGGCGCTGTATCGAGTCTAGTTTATGTCTTCTTCGTCACCGAGGCCTGTGGTACAGTTGGTATGACGTTGCATCGAAACGGTCCGGGTTCGATACTCGGTAGTGGATGCGCACTGCTGAAGATTCCCCAAAAGGACGAAACGACCGCCCAGTGATTTCTGCATTCTGTTGAGGATTCTTCTAGGCTTGACCAAATAGTCACTTATATATATGTATATATATATATATATATATATATATATATATATATATATATATATATATATATATGTGTGTGTGTGTGTGTGTGTGTGACGAACACTGCAGGACATGAAATTGTGGAGAGCCATAATCACCTTTCGAACGAGGGGACGTGGCACATAGAACAACTAGAGACACAAAAAAGACAGGAATTAAAATATCTGGGAAATGTTTTAAAAGATGACGGAAATTGTGACACTGAAATCCGAGGACGCATCCGGATAGCGAAAGATGCCTTCCAGAAGCTAAACAACATATTAAAACATATTATGTTAGTAACACACTAAAGATTGTAGAACTGCTATGTAATATCAGTCTTACTATATGACAGTGAGTATTACTGATCAACATTTGCCAGGTTATTCACTGTCGTATACTCGCGTTTGGATAAATTGGTATGCATAGGTTTGGACGATACGAGAGTAACAAATGGTAGACCTAGGGTTGGTTTGTGCACGATTTAAAAAGGTTGACAGATTTTTTATTATTCGGTCATGCTATAAAATTGGTGTGTTTGAGACTAGAACAGGTTGACATGGTTTTGGTGTGACAGAGAATCAAAAAGGTTGACATGGGTTTGGGTTCCATGAGAGTCAAAAAGGTTGACATGGGTTTGGGTTCCATGAGAGTCAAAAAGGTTGTCATGGGTTTGGGTTCCATGAGAGTCAAAAAGGTTGACATGGGTTTGGGTTCCATGAGAGTCAAAAAGGTTGTCATGGGTTTGGGTTCCATGAGAGTCAAAAAGGTTGACATGGGTTTTTGTTGGCCGAGAGTCAAAAATGTTGATATCGGTTTGGTTTGCACGAGAGTAAAAAAGATCGACATAGGTTTGGTTTGCATGAAACTAAAAAAAAAATGTAGACATAGGTTTTTTTTTCTCCCGAGAATGAAAAAGATTGACATAAGTTTGGTTTGAACGAGATTAAAAAAGGTAGACATAGGTTTAGTTCGCCCAAGAGACAAATAAGTTGATATAGGTTTGACGTAAACGAGAGTAAAAATATTAATATTGGTTTGGTTTGCATGAGAGACGAGAAGGTTGACATACTTTTCGTTTGGTTGACAACCAGAAAGGTAGACCAATGTTTGGTGTGTATGTGTCAAAAAGGTTTACATAGGTTTCGTTTGACAGTGAGTCAAAAGAGTTGGCATAGTTTTGGTTTGAGCGATAGTTAAAAAGGTTGACATACACTTTTGTGCAAATTAATTGAAACAACTGCTTTTCCTTACTTTCACCATTCGCTCAGTTTTATATCCACTGGAGTAACAGGGTGTAATCGATTTCTGTTTTTTCCTCAGATCAAGTCATTTGCAGTGGTGTTCAGTAATATGGATCTATTTTCGGGTGTATGATGAAATTTGTTTGGCCGTGAAAATAATGCGTCATCTGTGATTGCATCAGATTCTTATCACGCCCAGACAGTAGTGTCTCGACTGTCGATTAGTTGTCCTACGGCCATCGTCACTCTCAGGAAGCGTACAAAATTGTAACGCAACACGAACACACTGGCAAACTTTACCAGCGAGGAAATCAAAGTACTATAGACTGTCCTGGAAACTCTCCTGATTTAAACCCAATCGAGAATCTGTTGTTAATCTGAAAGGAAAGACTTTGTGGAATGGACATACGCAGTACTAACATGTGCAATGGGTTATGTTTCACTGGAAAAATACGAAAAAAATTTAAATAATAACGGAATTATTCGTTTGGTTTCAACTAATTTGCTAAAGGGTGTAGGTTTGGTTTGAATAAGAGTCATTGAGGTTTATGTAGGTTTGGTTTGCATGAAAGTCATAGAGGTTTACGTAGGTTTGGTTTGCATGAGAGTCATAGAGATTTACGCAGGTTATGTTTGCATGAGAATCGTAAACGTTGATATAGGTTTGATTTGCATGAGAGTTTAAAAGATTGACATAGGTTTGATTTGCCCGAGAATCAAAAGTTTTGATATAGGTTTGGTTTGCACGAGAGTTAAATAGGTTGACATAGGTTTGGATTGCATTAGTGTCAAAAAGGTTGATACAGGATTGGTTTGCCCGTGAGGAAGAAAATTTGACATAAGTTTGGTTTGCATGAGAGAGGAAAAGGTTGATATAAGTTTGATTTGCATGAGATTAAAATTTGGTTAGAACGAAATAGAAAAAATTTGACATAGGTTTGGTTAAAACGAATTTAAAAAAGAAGTGTCATAGGTTTCGTTTGAATGAAAAATTGGTATAACTTTGGTTTGAATGTGAGTAAATATATTTTACATATGTTTAGTTAGAACGAAATTAAAAATGGTAGTCAAATGTTTGGTTTGGACGAGAGTCAAAAACGTAGATATAGGATTGGTTCGAACTAAAGTAAAAACGTTTGACATAGGTTTCGTTTGCACGATGGTAACAAAGTTTGGCATAATTTGGTTTGCACAAGAGTAAAAAATGTAGACATAAGTTTGGTTCGAACTAAAGGCAAAAATTTTGACAAAGGTTTGGTTCGAAATAAATGAAAAAGTTTGACATAGGTTTGGTTTGCATGAGAGTAAAAATGATGACGTGGTTTAAACTAGAGTAAAATAAAGTAGATACAGTTATTGTTTGCCGTCCAACAGAAAAATATGTTCACATAGGTTTTTATTTGCACTGGAATAACAAAGGTTTTCGTAAAATACATCTATTGGATGCTTTAGTACACGTCATCAGTGATGTTTCTAGCCGAGGTTCATTAGGGGTTTCGGATATTTCAATCATTTCAATATATCATATCCCCTCTCCAGGTTGACCCAGCTAATGCTGATCGGGTATCGACTTGTGTACCTTCCACCAGCTACATTTTTTTCATCTTCCAAACTACACACCATGCGACTCATAGCTAAAATATTGACATAGATAGAACAAAATGTCTGCAGCTTTTATGGGCTGTTTGCCTCTCTGCACGGAGATGTCGTCGGCATATTCCGAGCTAATTCCGACAGTGCTCGATTCATCAAGTAAGTTAGCATATCTTGGTGAAATTTGCGGCTATTTCACGCAGATGTTATCTACATTATGTGATACAAATGTTATCCCATTGACAGCGAAGTAAACTGCAAATAGAATCAGCGTAGATTAAATAAAGGGCGCAGTTCTAAATTCCTTGAACATTGCACGAAGTATCGACAAATGAAGGATGGTGTCCGGGAGGTACATAGACCGAAATCATTCAGCTTGTATCATATCTATCTATCTATCTATCTATCTATCTATCTATCTATCTATCTATCTAATCATTAAATAACCAATAGAGGTTAATATATAGCTAAATTAAAACTACCAACCTATTATCTATCTCAGTCTTTTCATTATCTCTCTCTCTCTCTCTATCTATCATAGCATTAAATAACCAATAGAGGTTGATATACAGCTAAAGTAAAACATTATATCTATCTATCTATCTATCTATCTATCTATCTATCTATCTATCTATCTATCTATCTATCCCACTATTTTCATTATCTCTATCTATCTATCTATCTATCTATCTATCTATCTATCTATCTATCTATCCCACTATTTTCATTATCTATCTATCTATCTATCTATCTATCCTCGTCTTTTCATTATCTATCTATCTATCTATCCCAGTTTTTTCATTATCTCTCTCTCTCTCTATCTATCTATCTATCTATCTATCTATCTATCTATCTCAGCATTAAATAACCAATAGAGGTTGATATACAGCTAAAGTAAAACAACCACTCTATCTATCTATCTATCTATCTATCTATCTATCTATCTATCTATCTATGTGACATATATGTATATTTATGTTCATATCGGTCTGTCTATCGATCTCTCTCTATATATTAACAGTGTACAAATCTATATCTATATTTTAGTTTGTACACATATTTAAATATATATGTGTGTTTTTTCTGTTCATATCTATTTATTTAATTTATACATATCTATATTTACTTTGTACGGATTTATCTCTATCATTTTTGTTTACATATCTATCTATCTATCTATCTATCTATCTATCTATCTAAATTATTGCTGTGTATACATCTAACACTATCCATGTAGTTCTTAATATATATGTATATCTATATATAACTGTTTCATTCATATCTGTCTATTTATCTCATTCTATATATTTACTGGGCACAAATCTATATCCATATTTAGTTTGAACACCTCTTTGTATCTATGTGTGCATCTATCTACTTTGTAATATATATATATATATATATAT
The DNA here is from genome assembly GCA_963932145.1 of Acanthosepion lycidas. Classification (NCBI taxonomy): domain Eukaryota; kingdom Metazoa; phylum Mollusca; class Cephalopoda; order Sepiida; family Sepiidae; genus Acanthosepion; species Acanthosepion lycidas. The sequence continues at coordinate 63,043,480 of OZ010609.1, read as the reverse complement.
ATATATATATATATATGTAAAGTTAATAAAACGGTTGTAATATAATTCAATGGATCATATTAATATAGAATATTAAAACTGATCCACAAAAAAAGCTCAATGTTTTTATTAATACATAGCAAATAGTAGTACATAATAAACTCCAAAATATATTCCCCATATGAGATAATTTGGGATTTTATTAATATATATATATATATATATATATATATATATATATATATATATATATATATATTATAATTATTTAAAAAAAATGATTCCTTCGCTACATAAGAGTTCTCATGTTTCAAAAACAAGAGCGGAAACCTTCAATATAATTATTAAAATTAAATTGAATTAAAGTATCAAGCCCCGTTTCATCCTCAAGCGAAAATTTAGGAATAACCAATCTTGAAATTTACGCATCTTTATGCGCATGTTCTTTCGCTAGATTAATTACTATGGAAACGGCTGGAACGACCATTATATATATATATATATATATATATATATTCTAAAAATATATATATATATATATATATATATATATATATATATGTGTGTGTGTGTGTATATTTATAAATATATATATATATATATATATATATATATATATATATATATATTTTTAGAATATATATATATATATATATATATATATATATAATTATTTATTTAAAAATATGATTCCAACTCGCTACATAAGAGGTCTCATGTTTCAAAACAAGAGCCGAAAACTTCAAAATAATATTTGAATTAACTTGAGTTAAAGTAGGCTCTGTTCCATCTTCAGGCGAAATTTTTTTGGGGAATGACTTATTTCTGAAATTTACGAGTTTTAATAGTATGGTCAGAATTGAAATCAAAAATTTCCATGGTAACATCAAGGGCAGATTGTTTAGAATTGGCAGGGGTGGGGTGTTAATAATTTGTATCAGTATAGAGTTATTTTCATAGATGCCGGGTCAGGGTAAGGTGGGGGTGGCTAAATTTACGACGGAGGAAGTTTTCGCATAGTCTGGCTTGAGCGTCTACGGAGATTTATTTATTTATTTTTATTTTATTCTTTTATTATATCTCTTTATGAAAGGGATTTGTGTATATAAAAAAGCCGTAACGTTTGTTATTTGACGACTTCATAAAGGGTTATCAGTTTTTGTAGGGTATTAAAACTATGTATATGGGCTATGGATTTTAAAATTTATTTTATTGTATGCGTGTTTTTAGCTAGTTATTCAGAGCGTAAGTTCGGTTGTGTCGGCAGAAAACCGTTAATTCTTGCCTGTTGTTTAATAGGTTTTTATTGTTTAGAGGCTTAATAATGTGTAGTTTCTCATGGAGGCACAAAGGGCATGGATCATCCCAAGTTTTGCAAGTTCTAGTCCTGTTAATGATTTTCCATTTTACTTTAGGTGTCCTATTTTTTTCTTTCAGGTGCCAAAAATATTTAGATAGAGAGGTCTGGTGTCTTAAGTTTATGTTGTTGAAGGAGCATTTATGCTGCCTCCATCTGGTTTTAAAGGCATTTTTCGTGGACCCAATGTATATCATATTATTGTTAGGGTTCTCCGTGGATGATATAGTGCATTGGTATACCACTATTTTTTAAAAATAATAACAAAAATACTAAGGAACTTTGGATTATTTACCAAACCAGTTTCTTTCCTATTTTCTACAATATTTTCACACACACACACACACACACACACACACATATATATATATATATATATATATATATATATATATATATATATATATGTAAGCAAACATATGGATATAGATCCGACAGTATGAAGAAAAATATACGGAAAAAACAAACAAAAATCCTTATATGCAATTATGCTGTTTTAATGTTAATATAATGTCAACGTCGGACGTTTCGGTCTAATAAAGTATCTTCAGGACATATTCATAAAATAGAATTAATAATATAATATAATCTATTTCATGTTGAATTAATAATGTTAATTATATTTTATGAATATGTCCTGAAGATGGTTTATTAGACCGAAACGTCCGACGTTGACATTAACATTAAAACAGCATAATTGCATATAAGGATTTTTGTTTGTTTTTTCCGTATATTTTTTATTCATATATATATATATATATATATATATATATATATATATATATATATATATATATATATATATATATATATACTCCTATGTATTTATTTTATTTATACAATCTATTTATATATATATTTAGTTTGTATAAATCTATCTATCTATCTATCTATCTATCTATCTATCTATCTATCTATCTATCTATCTATCTGTTTGTATCTATACATCTATACTCTTTGTAAAACTGCTTATAATAAATCAAGAGTTTGGAATGAATTTATCATTTGTTTCTCTTGTCCATTTCGTCCGTTTTTAATCCGAATGGAAACGAGTCGGACGATAACATGATTTGACGTCCGTCAGGATGTACTTAATACAGGCAATGCAATCAAAAACACGCTTTTACGAAGAGACCCGGTCGCCCATCTTCGTCTCCATCCTTGATAGTGCTTCCCGCCAAGCTTATAGGTGTCGCTTTCTGCTTTCCCCCGTTAAGTAGGTGTCACTTGTAATCACATCTAAAAAGCCTTCGTGCTGACCTTCCAGCAATGTTTTCGGCCATAGGAATCGGACGTTTCTCCTTCGTTCTCGCAATAACGTGTTTTGATTCTTTGATGTTGTTTTTTTGTTTGCCTTGTTGTTTTTTTGTTAGTAAATATAACGATTTTCTCTCTTTTATTTGGTTTATATTTCGTTTCTTCTTCAAGCGTTATCCCCCTCCCACCTCATTTCCATTTTCACATTATTATAGCGAAAATACACTAGCATTATTATTACCGTATAATTCCGCGTATAAGACGACCTTTACATTCCAAACATCACCCTTAAAAATTGCGGGCCGCCTCAATTCTAAAAAAGAAACCTTAAATTCTGAGTGATCTTTGTCGGTAGGCTAACCTCGGCTTCGATGTGATGACCATGAAAAGATTCAGATTATCCAATAAGCTGATAATAAAAGTAATAAAACCATTTCGATCTTATATTTTTTGCTGGCATAACTTCATAATAAATTGCCTCTTTGAAAAATAATTCCTTCCATATCGATGCAAAGCTCAGCAGAGAAAATGTAAACATTGAGTTATGATTGAGTTCACAGCAATGGAATGTACTATTATCATACTATTATTAACAGTATTTTGTGGTTGTCGATGAAGTATAAGTAAATGGCCATTAGTACACCAGGTTGTTTGTAACTGTTTACAGGAAAAGAAGAGGAAGAAGAAAAATAGTCAGTATTCGCAAGAGATCACATGATGAAGCGTAAACAAAACTGGTTTCTCTTTTAGGGGACATGTGTAGGAAAAACAATATAGAATAGGTTTTATTATTTTGCTTATTTTGAATTTATAAGAATTACAGCCAGTAATAACATTTCCAATATGAATTCTTTTCATCTTGATGATCATTAAATTATATAATTTTACCATTAGATCATGAAATTACTGTTTATTTCTGCATAAAAGACAACCTTTAAATCCCCAAAATCACTCTTAAACGTCGTTGCATGATACAATTCTAAAAAGATACCTTAAGTTCTGAGTGATATTTGTAGGTAGGCTAACTACAGCCTCGGTGTGATAAGAAATAATATACATGAAAAGATTCAGATTATCAAATAAATTGATAATAAAAGTAATAAAACCATTTCTATTTTATATTTTTACTGGCATAATTTCATAAGAAATTTCCTATTCAAAGAATAATTCCATATCAATGAAATCAACTTGTATCCATGCAAAACTCAGCTGAGAAAATGTAAACATTGACTGATGATTGCATTTACAGCAATAGAATGTACTATTATCGTACTATTATTAACGGTATTTTGTAATAAAAATATATCAGATTATTAAGTAGAAAGTCACAAAATAATAACATCTTTAAATTTGCTTTGATAAAGTCCCTCAGAAGATGAAACGCATTGGGTAAGATATGTTTTTCTTTTGTCTTTATTCATATATATATATATATATATATATATATATATATATATATATATATATATATATATGAATAAAAATGACAATAGGAAAACTAGTAATTGCTGACGCGTTTCGTCCAATGTGGACTGGTATTTATTTGAACAAAAAGTACAAATTGTGGCACAAGGCCAATAAAGGGGAGGGGTAGAGGCTGGTCAGCATTAAAAATCTTATACCTAGCTAATCAGATTCGCGACCCATTCGTACATTACATTTTATACATTCACCAAAAGAACTCGTCCATCACCAAACAATCCTTCAACCACCATAATACCACGTGCTCTCAAGGGAGACCTACCAAAATCGCGCCCCATACCATGAAAATTCTAATGATGATATATATATATACAATTCTAATAATGATAAAATGAGAGGGGAGGGAAATGAACCCAATAATAAACTTAAAATAAACACAAATACAAACTAAACATAATTGATGTTAGTAGGGACCGTCCAACCCATAAAACAGAGAGGCCGCTGTATTCTGCCCAGGGGACAAAATCAAGAGACGCTCTCGCTAATGGAGTGGGAAAAAGTATAAAATATTAGGCTGGAATGGGAAAATATAAAACTGACCCAGTCGAGATGAAAATGGGGCGGGGGTCAAAACAAACTAGGGAGGATGGGAATCTCGACTTGGATCATAACCAAAGAACGGCCGGGATGCAGGCCAGGAACAACACTTACTCACATTAACTAGGTACACTGAAGCTTGTCTAACCTAACCAAGGGGAGGGTTCCACAAGAAGCCACCCCGATGTGCAATAGGTTGACCTAGAAGAGAAAATCAAGGCTAGCCCCGTTCACACGAAGCAAGCTCGCTTCTTTTACCCACCTTTCGCTAAAGACTGTCGAATGCAATCGTTTTCTATCCGATCTAATCTTCATCTTGAGCTGATGCTCAAAGAATCGAATCAGATCCGAATGAGAAAGACAATTGCCTCGCAAGACTTCCTCCTTTCGCGTCGTCCAAATCACCATTCGAGCCGTGGCCATCAGCGTCAGAAACACCATCCGTTTCATCCCGGAATACGGGGGCGACACATTGTCACACGCGTATGCGCGATCAATGGACACAAGCTGTTCGGGAGCGAGACGAGCCGTCAGCTCGCCGACATGGTCCCATAAGGGGCGGACCTGGGGGCAATGGTAGAAGGCGTGCGCAGCCGTTTCCTCTAAGCCAAGGCCACACCGTTCACAGTCTGGCAAATCCGCCAAGCCCCATATGAAAGCCTTGTCGTTGAGAGGCAGCCGATTCCGAGCCAATCGCCAGCTAAGCGAAAACTCAGGGTTACTGAGGTAATCCGCCGCTGGCGCCCAAGACCAGTAGGAGCAGTACTCCTCCTCCGACAAGCCGAGCGTATCTCGTAGGAGATCCTTCGCGGGCCTCTCCACTAATTCACGATAGAAGACCTTCCTAGGCCGATAAAGGTCACTGGACCGGGGAACGGCCCTCAAGGCCGACCGACACTCGCGAAGGAAAACCGATTGATCCCGGGGTTTACGACCGCGCTCAACCCGCGAGATGGGGGGACTGATGGTAAGGCCAGGGAACGCGTCCCTAACAATCCCCTCCAGAATCGGATCTCCTCCAGTCAATGCACGGCGTAGGAAAGCCAACCTAGAGGCACGGATGTGACTCGGCAGGTGCGGCATTCCTAGCCCCCCATGACACGGACGTTTAGTGCAGACTCGTCTGTCGACCCGATTCCCGCGTCCCCTCCATAAAATGGAGGATAGCGATTGCTCGAGCGCCTTCTTGTGAGTCTTACAGAGAGGAAGTACGGACAATCGATAAAGAATCAGGGGGAAAATGTATGTAGCACACACCTCCGCCCTGCCCTTCACGGACAACCTCCGTCGATTCCAAGTCTGACCGGCGGAATCGACCTTTGCTCGTACTTCAGACCAATTCTTCTCCAGCTGGAGGTCAGGCCCAAACCACACTCCAAGAATGCGGACAGGACCGTCTGTCCAACCGAAGCGGCCCGGAAGAGCGACCCTCTTCCAGGCACCTAACCGCAAGCCGGACGACTTGTCGCGGTTTATTTTGGCCCCTGTCACCTTCTCGTACCGATCAAGCGCCTTCTGTACCACCTCAATGTCGTTGCGGGACAACACGAAAGCAGATACGTCATCGGCGTACGCGGAAACCCTGGCTCGAGACCCTCCAGGAACGGCAATTCCACGTAGGGCCGGACTGCCGGTCTCGTCCTTCAGCCGGCGAAGGAGAGGCTCCAACGCCAAAGCATAAAGGAGAGGCGACAGCGGACAACCCTGACGAACCGACCTAGACAGCACGAACGCGTCCGACAGCCTTCCGTTCACCTGTACCACCGCACTGGGGGAGCGATACAGGAGGCTAATCCAGCGGCAGAAGTTGGGTGCGAATCCAGCGGCCTGCAGGACAGCTGCAAGGTAGCGATGGTCGACCCTATCAAATGCCTTGGACTGATCCAAATTGATCAGCGCGGCTTCTTCGTCGTCTTTTACACCCTCTATGATCGTGCGGATCAGATGCAGGTTGCTCTGAATTGTTCGGCCGCTCACAGAACAAGTCTGCTCAGGTCCCAACAGAGACTTGGCAACTGACTGCAAACGCTCCTGCAGGATCTTGGCCATAATCTTTAACTCTGTGTTTAGCAGAGTTATGGGCCTGTAATCATCTAGGTTCCCCCCACCACCTTTGCCCTTTTTCAACAGAGTGATCACACCCCTGGTGATCCGGTTGGGGATGGACCCCGACCGAAACCAGTTGTTGAACAGTGCAGTCAAAATTGGAACAAAGATGTGCGACAGCCTCAAGTACAATTCATAGGGCAAACCATCCAGACCGGGCGACTTGCCTCTGCCGACCTTCTTCAAAACCGCGTAGACATCGCCCTCCGTAATCTCTCCCTCGCAGCTAGCCGCTTCAGTCGGCGAAAGCCGAGGAAAGTCAGCCAAATAGCTACGAAACTCCTCCTCACGGAGACCAGGCTCCTTGGTAAACCGGTTCTCGAAATGGCACCGAAACGCTCCGCACATGTCGTCAGTGGCCCGAAGAGTACGCCCCTCCGGGGATTTGACTTCACGAATGTAACGATCGCCACCTCGACGGACCTCTTCCCTGCGCAGATCTGCGCCCAAGTTCACGGCTTCGGAAGACATCTTGCTTAACTTATGTCTAATTACCTGACCCATGTACCGCTCGCTATTCGATCGATCCAGGGCCTCCTTAGCTAAGGCTATCTCTAGGGGATCCCCCCCAGCCACCGCCCGGGAATAACTAGCTTTAAGCGTCTTCACCTTTTCAGCTCTATCTAGAGCGAGCCGTTTGCTGAAATCAGTGGTGAAGGACCTAATCCTACATTTAAGGCGTTCCCACCACCTATTCCCGATAACCGCCCCCACTAGCTCCCGCTGCACTAGTCTAGTTAGCTGCTCCTGGAAGTCCCGCCTGTCCAGTAAAGACAGATTGAACTTCCAGTAGCCAGCCATTCTAGGCCTATTGTCTAACGCCACCCGGGCACAAACGAGTTTGTGATCCGAATAGCCTACCCAGTGGAACTAGTAATTGCTGACAAGTTTCGTCCAATGCGGACTTTATCAAAGCAAAACGCAAAATGAATATAATATAACAAGGTAACTAATAAAAACAAAAACAGAATGTTACTAGCAACTGGAGCGTGGAGAAACGCTATTTTCATATTATTAACTGAAAATAACGTCAGTATATGTCAGTATATGTCAGTATATTGTCTTCTCTAATAGTTAATTATGATAAATTTTCATATATATATATATATATATATATATATATATATATATATATAGATAGATAGATAGATAGATAGATACACACACACAATATATATATTTCCACACATAAGATGACCTTTAAATAAATAAAAAAAATTAAAAATAAATAATTACCCTAAAATATTGGGGGTCGTCTTATACAACGATTCTAAAAAAAAAAAAAAAAAAAAAAAAAACTTAAATTCTGAGTGAGGCTAACCTTGGCCTCGCTGCGATAACGATAATGTACATGAAAATTATGATTATCAAATAAACTGATAATAAAACCATTTCTATTTTGTATTTTTACTGACATAATTTCATAATAAATTTCCTATTTGAAGAATAATTCCATATCAATGAAATCAACTTGTCTCCATGCAAAGCTCAACTGAGAAAATATAAACACTGAGTTATGATTGCGTTTACAACAATCTTTATCTATTGTCAAACTTTCAATAATCATAATGGTAGTGTTAATTACGCTAGCATAATATTCCTTTATCATTAAAAATCATTGTAAATTAAACATTATTGTACTGTTATTAGCAGTATTTTGTGATTGTCGATAAAGTAAACGGCCATTAGTACACCAGGCTGTTTGTAACTGTTCAGATATAGAAAAAGAAGAAGATGAAGAAGAAGAATAAATATTCGCAAGATATCACGTCATGACACGTAAACATAACAATCAAACAGTGATATAGACTTCTACCGAGGATGTGACTGTTCTCAGCTCCTGTCGAACCCGGACGAGGCTGTGGCGAAAGGCAGGATGTAGACAGCCCGGAACTCGTTTATGCGGGTTCTACGGGTTTTTTTTTGGTCGAGCCTATGTGCTCGGATGACCCACGGACTAGTGCCACATATATCCCTCGTAGGGTGGGGGCTGTTAAATATTAACAGTGATCTAAATTGTTCTAATTAGGCTGTCCGCAGCTCCTGTCGAACTCTGTGCCTTCGGGCAGAGAGGAACCCGGACGAGGCTGTGCCGAAGGGTAGAGTCTCGTCTGGGGAGGTAGAAAGACCCAAACCCGTTTATGAGGATTTTTTGACCGAGACTATGGGCTAGGATGACCCACGTTAAACTCAGCCTTGTGTCACATGTACCCTCGTGGGGTGGGGGCCTACGAAATATCAACATAATCGTTTCCCTTTTAGGGGGACGTGTGCAGGAAAAACATGATATAGTATCGGTTTTGTTATTTTGTTTATTTTGAATTCCTAAGTATACAGCCAGCAACAACATTTTCAATAACATCTGTATATAATCATCGAGCAATCGTCTTATACAACAGGTATAGGATAAAGTAATGAATATTTGCTATATTTTTCACCTAAAGGTCGCCTTATACGCTGATATATACGGTATTTATAAAAAAAACGAATATTAAACAGTCTTTGTTCAGTATATGTCTATATTCCTGAGATGAGGTATTATGTACATGTCCTCAAGGACACATGGTACGGTGGATAAAGGTGTTAGCTAGATCTAGTAACAGGACCCAAAGAGTGTGAGTTCAATACCCGGTTAAGGCAGTGGAGAACTTTCAGAGGCAAATTAACAAGAGATAACTGATAACTGACATCCATTAAACATGACACGTGGAACTAGAACAGCTTACCACAGTGAGCGAAATAAAGGGTTCAGTTAGACATTCCAACCACCTGAAGAAGGCCGGAGCGTACTACGGCCGAAACGTTGTAATAAATATGGCGACAACGATGAGGACAATAGTCTGAATAATGTAGTTTTTGTTCTTTTCTATGTATATATGTTACTAAAATATAATGAACACACGTTATTTGACCAACGAGTTTCAAGGATAATGTGTGCACCGCCGCAGCTCAGACCAGGCACCAGGTTCGATTGCAAGGCGCAACTTTTCCCAGTAGAACGCTTGTAACTTAATACAAGGAAAATAATTATTTGGCTGGATCGTTACCCAAGTAAAAAAAGAAAAAGAAAATGAAAACAATGAGAGGAAATTATACCAGTCGGCAATGTTATTCAATTGGTACCTTCTCGTACGGGCCGGCTGTAGGCGAGCGATGAAAAGTGAGGTAGGGTGGCGAAAGGACTAACCGGCCTGGGCTTTCCTTTCGCGTAACGGTCCTCTGTTTTAGGCAGCTAGGGACCACTGTCTTATAAATAACAAACTTTCATTGTCATGTTAGCTTTCGTCTAAAAAAGTCATCAAACGAGAACCCAGTGCTGTGAGTCCGCCCCACCCAGCTGACCCACTTTAACAGGGACTGCAGATCTGGTTCTCGTGAAGTCCGCTCCACTCAGTTGACCTTCCTTATCAAGGACAGCTGATATAGTTCTTGCGAGGTCCACTCCACTCAGTTGACCTTCTTTATCAAGGACAGCTGATCTGGTTATTGTGAGGTCCACTCTACTCAGCTGACCTTTATCAGGGACAGCTGATCTGGTTCTTGTGAGGTCCCCTCCACTCAGCTGACCTTCCTTATCAGGGACTGCTGATTTAGTTCTTGTGAGGCCCGCTTCACTCTGCTGACCTTCTTTGTCAAGACAATAATTGTCAAAACGATTTCTGCAACATTCTTAAGTGTTGGTATTGATTTTAGCATGCTTAAATTCATAAAGTCTAGGTATCTTCGAGGAAAGCTCATCAGAACAATTACCATGAATGTATTTATAGAAAAAGGCACAGAGAAGCTAGGTTACGGCAGTGGCAAAAGGACTAAAGCCGAGATGACAGATCAGGACCAATAACATTGCAGATTCTTCTTTGTATTTTATCAAAGCATCTCAAAATACATAGCAATGTAATAAATGATGGCTTTGCAAGTGTGGTATCTGAATGTAACAATTAAATCAATGTAAATCCTTGGCTGATGAATGAAACAGAAGTACCGAAATGTCTAGCAACATTCAATAAAAAATATAAAAATAAAAAAATATAAATAACAATAAAAAATAAAAAAAAATATATAAATGCTGCAGCTTATTTTCTACGATAATATTGTCTTCCTCGTGTGGTTCTATAATCATTTACTTTAACTTTTTCTGTCTGTCTCTCCCCATTTCAATCTCTCTCTCTTTATATATATATATATATATATATATATATATATATATATATATATATATATATATATATATATATAATGAAATGGACCAAGTCCGACAATTATTTTAAGATATTTTGATGTTTATACATTTAAGTAAATGCTCTGTTTATAATAAACAGTATTAAACAACATTTACTGAGAAATGGCCGAGAAATTTTCATAGAAAATATTCGTTCTCCTTCAACGGACTATGCCGAAAAACACACGTAAACCGTGAAATAGCTTATTCCTAAAATTTCGCTTGAAGATGAAACGGGACTAAACACCTCAATTCAACTTAATTTTCATAATTATTTGGATGGTTTCGGCTCTCGTTTTTGAAACATGAGAACTCTTATGTAGCGAAGGAATCATATTTTTAAACAAAAAAATATTATATATATATATATATATATATATGTATATATATATATATATAATTTCTTATTAGTATATGCATTATTTTTAGTGGGTACATGTTTGAATTGCTAGTAGGACTTCTCGATCTAGGCCAGTTGTTATTATTTTTACTCTTTAATAAAAAAAAACTAACAAAAAACAAAAACAGGAATAGCAACTCAAACATGAGAGTCTACTAAAAATAACATTTATAGCAATAAGAAATATATATATATATATATATATATATATATATATATATATATATATATATATATATATATAGTTCAGGAGTTCAATTAAAATACGCGACAGCAGTTCGACCTGGCTGTCTCGTCGGGCGGTAATTTCAAAATGAGCACTTTAACGTTTTTAATGTTGTGGACCCGGAAAAGGCCCGAAAGAAAACTCGAACTCAGTAATCCAGTGAAAACGTATTATTAACAAAAGGAAAGAATACAGAAGTGTTGCACATCCGTCTGACGGCAAAATACAGTAGTCAACTCGTCTGCTATCTACAGTTCTCTTGCGAGGCCTAATATAGTCATAGGACGAGTCTATTTTGTCCATAAAGGTAGGTCCCCATAATATTTTTTAAAAAACGCACAAAGAACGCTACATAATTATCTTTCAAAAAATAACTTAAAAAAAATAACAGACGCTTAATGATTGAAAGACAGAACATGGGATGGAATGGGAAAGTATGGTGGGGGGGGGTAAGGAGGTAAAAGAAAGAACACGAATTGATAGGAATGCAAATGCATTGTAAATCTATACAGTAAAAAGAGAAATCAAATATGTAACTTAATTATCATGGAGGATAGGGTACGTTAAAAATGTTTTTTTTTATCTTAGATTTTTTTAACCGGTTTCATATTCACTCAATAAAAATTAAACTTATATGAGGGCAAGGGCTTAACATTTCTAATTTTTGGTTTAAAAGATTTTTTGGATCCGGGAATAACATAATATTAGGTTGGTGCAAAAAAATGACGTAATAATGTCGTTTTTTGACGTTAAAAAATACGTCAAAAAACGACATTATTACGTCATTATTTTTGCACCAACCTAATAGCTAATTTCTCATATTGGTATAGTTTGCAAATGCGGGTATAAGTGTTTTTAAATTGTCCACCTTACGCCCTGTTTTTTTTTTCTTTTAAATTCCACGTGTGGCTGGCAAGTTTGGTGGAGTATCTCAGGTTTAGTAGATTAAAACTCGATGTGTGATTGCATCATCTGAGCTTGAAAGGGTGTTTCGTGCAGCCTATATATATATGTGTTTTATTAGGTTGGTGCAAAAATAATGACGTAATAATGTCGTTTTTTGAGGTTAAAAAATACGTCAAAAAACGACATTATTACGTCGTTATTTTTGCACCAACCTAATAATTTGACCATTTATATTTGTTATAAAGCTCAACATGTTATTACTCTTATTTTTCTTTCTCATGTGTATTAAACACTTTTTAATACTACTGTTCCCTGATCTGATTCAACTGTGACCATTAACCTTTATATATATATATATATATATATATATATATATATATATATATATATATATATATATATATATATATATTAAAATATAGTTTTAAGGCGTGCTATATTTTTGGGGTAAAGTGCAAAATATAAATATAAAAGTGAACATTGAAGTCAACACTCAGAGTCGACAGGCTGCTTCATGCTGGACGCAATCGTCAGGCCGCGAATGCCGGATATTTCCTCGTTTATTTATATATATGGGTCAGTGGTGCATTGTGTGTAATCTATTCTGGCGGTTATTTTGCGGGAGTAGCTTTTTTGTTTATTTATTTATTTGTTTGGGTTAATTTGTTTTTCACTTTCATTTTGTACTATTTATTCTTTTCGTTTTTTGATGTTTTATTAACATAGTAAAAAATTTGGTGGGGGGATTTCCTTAGGTCGCTTATTTAATAGTTTGTTTTGGTCTGGGAAGATAATTAAAGCTATTTATTCGTCCAATGCTTAGATTGCTTGCCGTAGTCTATTCTGTTATTTTGGCGGGTGGACAGTTTTTTTATTTATTTATTTGGATTGATTATTTTTACTTTTTTTTGCTTATTTATGCTTATTTTTATTAGTTCTAACGGTTATTTTAGCGGGGGCGATTTGTTAATTTGTTCATTCGACTAGTTCGCAGGGAGTTATAGAGAACGAAAGTGAGAGAAAAGACTGGCTATAGAGGGGATTGGAGAAAGGATAAAAGATGAACGGGATTCAAGACAACAGAAGATGTCGATTGTCGTTTTCAGGGAAGGAAGTAAACGGAAGGGAGTTCCACTGTCGGGAAGTGCGAGAAAAGAAGCTGTTGGAGTAGAAGTGACTATTGGATTTAACTATTTCAACAGTAAAAGGGTGAAACATAGTTTCCGACCTTGTAGACCGCTTAAATTCGTGTAGTCGAGTGACCAGGTAAAAAAAAGCTCGCCAGAGCAGTTGCCATAAAAATATTTGTAGAAAAGGCAGAGGGAAGCCACTTTACGTCTGTGAGAAAGTGACTGAAATTGAGACGCCAAGTCAGGAAAGATTACATGGTTATTCGAAATGAAAGAGTAGATTTCGAAAATTTAATAAAAGCAAACTCTAAGAGACAGAAAAACATTCAATACATTACTGGACAAGAAAAGCTTCAAAGTTATTAAAATAAATTTTTTTTTCGATCATGTTTAAATGCTTTTGTAGGCGCCCCGCCTCGTTTTCGCTCAGAGGTCCGACGTTATCTAAACGATAAAATTCCGAGACGCTGGTTTGGAAGATGTGGAAAAAAGGATCTTGCTTATTGTCTGTGACCTCACAGGTCACCAGATCTTACCCCATATCTGAGGGATATATAAAAGAACGAGTGTTTGTTCCACTTATGCCTCCTACTCTTGAATATTTGACACATCGAATTGTTGAAACTTGAAGTCAATATTCACAAATCAATTGATTCCAGTTTAGCAAGAAATTTCGATGCTTGTCGAGCAAAATATGGTGCTCATGTTGAGTTCAGACAAAGTTGAACAACTTTAAAATAATAAACTTTGACCCTTTCTCTATCCAGTAATGTAATGAATGTTTTTATGTCTCTTAGCATTTGTTTTTATTAAATTTTCTAAATCTACTCTTTATCTTGAATATCTCAGTATATATATATATATATATATATATATATATATATATATATGGATTCAAATGAGAAAATTCTTCTGGCGAAATATAAGTAGAGGTATGAGGAATGACTTACTAGTTGTTGAAATCAACCTGGTTTTGATCTCCCTGACGTCTACGATGTGTTCAGGTCGTGACTGTTGAGGGGAGAGAGAGAGAGAGAGAGAGCAAGAAAGAGAGAAAGAGTTAATTTATACAAAATCTGAAAAAAGATTGAAAAAGAAATTCCATTTATTTTAAATTTTGAGCTTTTTCCTATCTAGTAATTTGTTTCTCTCACTTAGCATTTGTTTTTATTAAATTTTTGAATATACTCTTTCCTTTTTAATAACTGTATATATATATATATATATATATATATATATATATATATATATATATATATATATATATATACACTCGGTCTATCTCTGATATTGTGCACTTTATTCCATAAATATAGCACACCTTAAGACTATATTTCTTCATATATATATATATATATATATATATATCACTAGGTGCTCTACGATTGTATTGAGCTCTTTTGTTAGTTCTCTACTCGTATCGGTTTTTTTTTCTTTGGGCTTCAGACCTGCATCTGTGCGATTTGTTCGACAGTAGTTCATGTTTGTAGCTCTTTCTTTTTTTAAAACCTTTTTTTCCCTCGAGATTGATTTGATTATTTGCAAATCAAAAATTCGAGGGGTCTTCAAAACGAGTCTAGTTATCTATCTATCTATCTATCTATCTATCTATCTATCTATATATATATATATATATATATATATATATATATATATATATTATAATAAAAAGAAAAAAACAGTAAGATATATAATCCGGTGTTCTTTTACAAAACAGTGCTCAATGTAAATTTACAGAGCATAAATATTATAAATTAATCGATTTAAAATATGGTTTCTTCGCTACAAAGAATGAAGCTAAAATTTTCAAATTTAATTATATAATTAAATTAAAAGCATTAGTTCTGTTTCATTTTGGATTAGCTTCGGTTTTTGAAACATGTTAATTCCTGTGTAGCGAAGAAACCATATTTTAAATCAGTTAATCAATTATAATATATATATATATATATATATATATATATATACACTGCAGTTCAAAGTTTGAAGATACCCCTAGAATGAACATGAATTTGACAGAAGAGTGATAAAAAGTAAAAAGAGTTGGTTAGACTCATTGAAAAAAGAATAGGATCAATGATCAAATTTATACTTTGAGAAACTTTTGCAACAAATGCCAAAGGTTTGTGCTGCAATAATCGAGGCGAACGGAGGATATTTTGACGAGAGCAAGATTTAATCATAAGATGCTTTTTTCTTTTTGTCATAATAAAATTTCTAATTTCTAAAATATCATGCGTCACTTTTTTTTTTTTTTTTAACTGTGTATAATAATTTTCTCTTAATTAAAAGATAAAAAAACAATTATTTTGGGGGCCATTTTAAAAAATTACCAAGTGTATCCTTAAACTTTTGATCTGTATTGTGCACGCACACACATACACTCGCAAACATAGACACACACACGCGCATGCACATATGTATATATATATACAGGTTGTCCATAAAGTGCGTGTGCACTTTAAAAACTTTATTTGTATTTGCGATAGGAATAATCTGTACAAAATTTTATAATGTTCAATGTACCTAGTTTTAAGTGTAGCTAAAATAACTAATGTGATTTCAGGCATTACTGTAAATCAGTTGGCAAATGTTTTCCGTGAACTGCAAAATCGTATTACCCTTTGTATTGCTAATGATGGAGGACATGTGGAAACTTAAATAAAATTTCAATGAAACCTTAAAAAATATAGATTTACTTATTTCGAATACGTTTTACAAATTATTTCTATCGGAAATACAAATAAAGTTATAAATTTTTTAAAGTGCACACGAATTCTATGGACACCCTGTATATAGGATGGTTGAAAAGTAACTTCCTATTTTACTATAATTTTTATAAGACTGGAAAGTTTATAATATATAAAATATGGAGTTACTTTTCAATCTTCCTTTATATATATATATATATATATATATATATATATATAAATAAAAGGATATATGTAAAGAGAGAGAGATAAACGTTAACAGTGAATCTTTTGTAGACTCAATATTCTTTAAGTACTCGTAAAATAAGGGTTTTTTTTTTGGAAGCTCGTAGTATAGGGAGAAAATTCTTCTGGCAATGTATAAGTAGTGGTAGTAGGAATGACTTACAGTTTGCTGAAATTCACCTGGTTTTAGTCTCCCTGACATCTACGCTGTAGTCAGGTCGTGACTGTTGGAGAGAGACAGAGAAAGAGAGAGAGAAAGAGATAAAGAGAGCGAGAGAAAGAGAGAGCGAGAGAAAGAGAGAGAGAGAAAGAGATAAATAGAAATAGAGAAAGAGAGACCGAGAGAAAGAGAGAGCGAGAGAAAGAGAGAGCGAGAAAGAGATAGAGAAAGAGATAAAAAGAGAGAGAAAGAGATAAAGAGAGAGATAAAGAGATAGAAAGAGAGAAAGAGATAAAGAGAGAGAGAAAAGAGATAAAGAGATAGAGAAAGAGATAAAGAGAGAGAGAGAGTGATTTCTGACTCGTCTCTGACTATTGATATTTAAGTGGGGAGCCTGAAAAGGCTCCGTAAATTATAGAGTACACAGTATTTCTATTAGTCAATAAATTAGACCGATGGACATGTGATTTGCTTTCCACCATGTCTGAATTTACTAGTAGCAGCTTTTCTAAAAAGAGAATCAGACGATAAATTTAATACTTTGAGTGACATGCCTCCATCTTTTGTTTATGATGATTAGATGTATTCGTCTGCTCAGCAATGTATGATGTATTCGCATTTTAAAGCCTCTTCCAATTTTTACTCCGTCGTCAGCTGAAATAGCAACATCGAGTCTGAGAAATTGTTTTTGCTTACTCTGATTAAATTTGGGCGTCTGGTCGGCAAAATGCTAAGCGTTCGAATTTTAAAGTATCTTTTCAGTTGCAAAGGTGAACTCGAATACCTTACAAATTGTCTTTTTATTTGTTTACGATGATTTAATCTACTCTAGCAAGGGAGAGGCGGATGAGGAAACCTTTTCTCAAGGAATCACTTTTAAACGGAACACAAGACAAATTCTAACGTGGTTTTGCAAGTTTTTTTTATGCTAATAAGCTGCCTCATACACCCATTTTGTCCGTGCAGGAAAAGATTGTTTCATGCCTCTTTTGAGAGCATTAATTGATAACTGAAGTTAAGCAATTTAAGTTAATATAGTTTTTAAAATCTCTATTTC
The DNA here is from genome assembly GCA_963932145.1 of Acanthosepion lycidas. Classification (NCBI taxonomy): domain Eukaryota; kingdom Metazoa; phylum Mollusca; class Cephalopoda; order Sepiida; family Sepiidae; genus Acanthosepion; species Acanthosepion lycidas. The sequence continues at coordinate 63,025,728 of OZ010609.1, read as the reverse complement.
TTCTGTGCATCCATATTTATGTTTTTAATCATTTGACCTGAAGCAAGGCAATAAAGCCACTAAGATGCAAGAGGTTACTGAGTGTTAGAGAATATGAGAAAAACTACTATTAATGAGAGAGGACAATAAAAGAAGAGGAATTAAGAAGACAGAAGATAACAATTGACATTGCATTTAAATTTTGGAAGATCAAAAGCAATAAAGCCACTAGGATGCAAAGGGTTACCGAGTGTTAGAGAATATGAGAAAAACTACTATTAAGGAGAGAAGACAATAAAAGAACAAGAATTAAGAAGACAGAAGATAACGATTGACATTGCATTTAAATTTTTGACGATCAAAGGCAATACAGACACTAGGATGTAAGGGTTTACTGAGTGTTAGAGAATATGAGAAAAACAACTGTTAAGGAGAGAAGACAATAAAAGAACAAGAATTAAGAAGACAAAAGATAACGAGTGACATTGAGATGAATGGAATGCAAGAAGCTGGAAGAGAGTTCCACAAACGAGAAGTGCGATAAAAGAAACTGTTAGCATAGAACTTACGGTTGCATGTAGCAACTTCAACTGTACAATGATGACACCTTTCTGTCAATCTAGTACTGCGATTGCATTCATAAGGTCTCGATACAACAGCGGAAAGTTCATCATAACAATTACCATAAAATTATTTATAGAAAAAACACAGGGAAGCTACAATATGGCAGTAGGGGGGGGGGAAGCGACTGAAGCCGAGATGCCAAAATTAAAATTGCACATTCTTGGATTTTATCAAGAATCTCTAAATATATAGCAGAAGCACCAGACCAGATGTAGCAGGAATATTCAAAGCAAGGATGAATGGTAGACTTATAAATATGTAAGATAGATTCTTCTTTGGATTTTATCAAGAATCTCCAAATATATAGCAGAAGCATCAGACCGGATGAGGCAGCAATATTCAAAGCATGGATGAATGGAAGACTTATAAATATGTAAGATAAATTATGCCGATAACAATTGTCAGCAACAAACTCTGGTCTGAGAAGGTGCAAAGAGTCATTTTCTTAGAGATTAACATTAGCCATACTGATTAAAGGTAAAAAAGGTTCTTTCAGTTCGTTTTTGAGGCGCTAAAATTATCAAGCCTCTCCTTGTTCCGATTAACAACCCATTGTACGCCCTTTTTTATATTACTATCTTACATATCTGTCTCTACTATTCATCCATGCTTAGAGTATGGTTGCCACATATGGTCCGCTACTCCTGCTAAACATCTAGAGATCATACTTATTATAAAACCCAGGTTGTGTGTGTGTGTGTGTGTGTGTGTGTGTGTACGTTCATATATTGGATCGGATTTCCTACATTTTTCAACCGATTTCAACAAAACTTCACAGGTCTATGTAAAATTACCTTACGGTGGTTCTGACAGCGCCAATAATTGGAAAAACACAATTGTTTTTGGACGAAATCAATTTGAAAACACGATTAAGAGGCATCGCGAGAATGAAAGGGGGACAACTCATATCGAGTTATACTTATTATAAAACCCAGGTTGTTTGTGTGTGTGTGTGTGTGTGTGTGTTCGTTTATATATGGGATCGGATTTCCTACATTTTTCAACCGATTTCAACAAAACTTCACCTGTTTTGGCAGGTAGTGTTTCTTATTGTCTTGCACACTTTTTTCTTTATTTTTACATTCAGAATGCTTTAAAAATTCCATTTACAAGACAATTGTTTATAATAAAATTCTATTCAATCGGTAGACTCATAACGATTGAAAACAATTTTTTTGTTTCAGTTTGGATTTGACCAATTCGTAACAAACAAACAAACAAACAAACAAAAAACAAAACAAACAAAAAAACACTAATTAAGACATGCGTGTCCATCAACCTTAAACAATAATCTTTGTCAATTTTATTTTTCAGTCTTTATAATGGCCGATACTTGATCTATCTCTTACTGTTACATCCCCGGGCAACGCCGGGCGCTACTGCTAGTTCTTGATAAAATTTAAAAAGAATCAGCAATATTACTGGTCTTGATCTGGCGTCTCGGCTTCAGTCACTTTCCTGCCACCGTAAAGTTGCCTGTGCCTTCTTTTAAAATACTTTCATGGTAATTGTTCGGTTGAGCTCTCCATTACAGTACCTAGACTTTATAAATTTAAGCGTAGCACTAGACTGGAGAGGAGGTCTCTTAAATTTATAGTTGAGTTAGATGTAACTGTAAGTTCTAAGTTAACAATTCCTTTTCTTGTACGTCTCACTTGAAATGTCAATAGCTATCTACTTGTTGTATAGCACCCTGGTCGGGTTTTCTCATCTCGTCTTCTCTCGGCCGGCGATCGCTCATCATTGCTCATGTCGATATATACCTTATTTAACTATCCAGTGCTAGTCGCCCCTCCATCACGAAACGTAGGACACGAAAGAGAACACGCCTACATTGCTTAATGAGTAAGAAGCAACTCACCGAAATTTTTCGCATATCTTTCCCACGCTAGCTCATCCAATCAAAATCGACTTCCCTATTATGGCTTACATCTGACCGCGAATGTTTAACCTCCTGAGCCGATATACATCCCCCCAAATTATAGTTTGCTAAACTATTATTAGGTTGGTGCAAAAATAATGTCGTTTTCTCACATATGTTACTATGTGAGAAAACGACATTATTTTTGCACCAGCCTAATATTTAACATATTATCATCTTGATTACTCTTCCCTTGTTCTTGCTCCTTAATAATGTTTATTTTAACTCTTCCACACTCTTTGTGTCTTAGGAGATTTACTGCCATGCTTGGGGTTAACTGGATTAAAAAGAAAATTAAAAGCCGGCCTCTTGCTTTCCAGTCAGGTTTGATCTCCAAAAAATTAAATGTAATGTCAATCTTTGTCTTCGCTCGAAGCCGTTTTTAGCCACTGATCTGAAAAAGCGGTTAAAACTTTTAGATATCTTTGAATAAATTTGGCATCAAGCGTAAGACCCATATGAAAGTATTGTTATGACGAATCTATTTCAGAACAGGACTCTTGTTTTTAGATTGATGTCATGACTGATGTTTTACGGCTAAACAGAAATAAAAGAACGCCTCGTCGGCTGGGATTTCAAAATACGTCGAGGTGTCTTGAGTATGACGATAAACTACATCCGGCAGCAAGGCCTCTGATCTGGAGGTTTTGAGGCGCATGGAACCACGTCTTAATTGCTGGTGTTCCCAGGTCCACCCTGACCCGGGGTGATAGCACCTGTCAGTGTCTCTGCCATGGGAAAATAGTTAACCCCCAACTGGGCCCAAAACAGTATGAAAGTGTAAAAATAGGTTTTTATAGTGAAAATACGAGCAATATATTTAAAAAAAAAACAATTATTACCAGCAATACATTTGACTCTCGACAAAAAACCCACTTTAGAAAAAATGTCAATGAAACTTTATCTACAAACTGAATACACACTCCATTGACGTTGATATGACGTAAAACAAATTTAACCAAACCATATTCTGTTTATAGAACCTATCCTAAAAATCCTGTCGGTATTAAATTACCCATTGTGGTTGATATAATGTAAAACAAAATAAACCAAGCCATAGAGGAATGGAATAATGCCACAGACGAGTGTTTGTAGGAAGTAAGGCATTTGGTAGATTGGCGCAACACAATCTTTCAACTCTATTTCCACCTGTTTGGTTTTGGGTTACACTCAGTTAAGCTTAATAAATGTTGAGAAGGAATGGAACAAAGGTGTTTGTGGGAAGCGTGGAACTTGGGAGATTGGCGCAACACACTCTTCCTACTTTATTTCCACTTATTTGATCTTGTGTCATACATGGTTAATCTTTTGAGATGGAATGGACTAAAGCCACGAACAGTTGTTTGCGGGAAGCAAGAAACTTGGAGATTTGGCGCAACACAATCTTTGTATCATAATTTCCCCTTCTTTGGCCTTGGGCCGTACTAATTTAAATATCGGTAAAGGAAAGGGGAAGAAATGATAAAATTGTTTGTGAAAATCAAAATCTAGTAAACATGAATTTAAAAAAACAAAAAACAAAAAAAACACTTATGGCTACTTTTCATAAGGACTGTCTCCCAATTCGTCAACTAGCTACATCCGGTCGAGAGAGCAAAAAAACATAACCAACTGTGACTTCCGGTTTTGTGTTTTGGCTAAAAAAAAAAAAATTTTTGCAAATCGAAAGCATGATAGAAACGAAACTAAAATATTTAACTTGTCTCGGCAGGAAATATTTCCCAAGATGAACGACACAGATTTCATTTGGTTTCTTTTAATTTCTAATTTTTCTTTTTGCCTATTTTTTTTTTTTTTTTTCAAATAATAAAAAAAAAATTCTTTCAGTTCCGAAACAAATCATAACATGTCCTCTTCAGCAGCCATTAAAAATATGTTCTCTCATTAAAAGCGAGCTTCTTCACTTTACTGTATATGGCTTCTTTTCTTTTTTTCTTTCTTCTTCAAGCTGTACAAATAAAAGATGGTTAAAAATCTAACCAATCAATCTATTAGTTTTCAAGAGCAGAGAAAAAAGAGAGCTGCAAATCCAGTTCGAAAATAATGTGTAGTCGTTAGGATTTTTCTTCAAAATTTTGAGTCGTTTTTTTTTCAAATATTAAGACGAAATATACAGAGCACTGCAAATGTAGGTATACAGTAAGTATTATACTAATATTATCAGTATTTGAGTTCCTTGATAAAAAGAATCAGCAATATTATTGGTCCTGATCTGGCATCTCGGCTTCAGTCATTTTCCTACAGCCGTAAGGTTGCCTCTCTGTGTCTTTTCTATAAACATTTTTATGGTAATTTTTATATGAGCTCTTCGCTATGAGATGATGTTTTATATTATTAGTCCTGCATTACGTCCGTTTAACTGATGTTTCTGCCACAATTAAGCACTGTCGGTTTTCTTATTACTAATACTATTGCAATGACAAAAGTACGCAGGTGTAGGCTTTAAGAAAGTTTTATTCAACTGAGAATACAAGGTTCGCGTATAGTGTCCTTTTATAGTCCCAATAAGGGGGAAATAGCTCTCTCAAAGAGGAGAGTAACAAAACAAGAGGAGACCACTCTTGATAATTCATTACAACTATTTTATTTATTTTCTTGTAAATAGCTTATTTCATATTGTAAATACACATTGGTGTTTAGATTTTTAATTTGCTATTTTATCTCCCCACCCAGAAGACAAGTATTTACATATGGGACTAGTTAGGACTTCATAGAGATATGAGGTATTATGGGGACTGTAGTAAGAATGGTAAGTAAAAACTTTGTTTTGCTGTAAGGAATATTGTGGTATGTTTTGGTCAGTGATAGTAGCTAGCTAATTTTAATAAGACAGAAGACCATACATTACCCATCCCCACCCCACTTTTGAAATTGTGCCACATTTTTGTAAATTTTACAAAATAAATATTGCTCTTCACTATGGTGTTGACCATGTTCGCCAAGTCTATGAATATAGAATACAGCGCAGTACGTAATCTGTTCAATGAAACAAAGTTAAAGATTAACATTCACGAGTCAGACACTCTACTGAATCTGACTATATCGCCAATGCCACCAGCAGCTGTTCCATAATTCTTCAGTCTTCGATATCAAAGGCTGGCAGTGAATATTCGGGAAAAACATGGCCGCCTTTATACACGTCGCATTGAATATTTTGAGCTCTCTGATTGGTTAACCCTTCTATTGGTGAACTATAAAATGAGTCAGCTCATTTTGGCTGGCTCACTAGTACACCAGGGTACCCCAAAACTCCAGCATATGGTACCGAGGTTTTTTGAATTTAAGCGAAGTACTAAAGTGGCGTCGAGATCTCATCATTTTACAACTGAGCTAGCTTAATGTAACCGTAAATTCTATGCTAACAGTTTCTTTTCGCGCACTGATGAACATTCATCAAGGTTCACATATTTAAAAGCATTGATAAACCAACGACATCCGCGCTTTTGTATAAAAAAAGACGTGCAAGAAAATGCCTTGACAGAAGACCAAATGCGCCAGTTACGAATACTTTTTCTTCTTGACTCTTTTCATTCATTTTGTTCCCCTATAGATATACTCTATCTGAAAATATTTAAAATTACGCACGCGCGCGCACACACACACACACACACATATATATATATATATATATATATATATATATATGACGAGACATTGGCGGTTTTATCTTTTTAGGATAATACACTATAGAGGTTTGATTTTTATTATCTAACACTTTGGCCCCAACCCCTCAACCTCCGACGTCTTACTCTCTGGGTTGAGGTGTCTACTCGGTCCTAACCGAACTTAAGGGAGTGGCCGTAGATCCCCTGAGCATCCGTAGATTATTCGACCGGTCCGCTGGTTTAATCCTGCTTCCTGTCCACGTTGTGTTTGGTTTGATCCAGAAAGCAGAAGTGATGTTCATCCATTCACGGTCGACTGAAGATGTAGATATGGCTGGAGAGTCTGCGCTAAGAAATTTAGAATGCAGCAAAAAAAAAAAAAAAAAAAAAAAAATTAATATCTGCAGAAAGCCGGACAAACTACTATTCAATGATTGAATTGTTAATGTCTTTTATATAGCAGAAAAGAATAGTAGAGGAAAGAAATTGGTTACAGTAAAGAAAAGTAATTGACGTAAAAATGCATACACTGGATTAGAGAGAGAGAGAGAGAGAGAGAGAGAGAGAGAGAGAGAGAGAGAGAGAGTTATGATTAACTTGTTAAATCGTCTCAGAACGATATACGAGTCTTGCGATTGGGAATTCGATTTCTTAATCTGAGCCGCTACCCTTACTCCACCGTGCCCCCTAATCTATCTATCTATCTATCTATCTATCTATCTATCTATCTATCTATCTATCTATCTATCTATCTCCAGTTTATTCATATCTATCTATCTATCTATCTATCTATCTATCTATCTATCTATCTATCTCCAGTTTATTCATATTCAGGCCTGACGATTGCATATAGCATGAAACAGACTGTCGCCTCTAAGTGTTGACTTCTATGTTCACTTTTATATTTATATATATATATATATATATATATATATATATCCAAATGTAAAAGAACAAAGAGTAAGATTTCAGCGTTCAAATCATTAATTTAAAACAGGGCTCAATACATATCTAACCTGCCCTCTTTTTTTTTCCTTTTCTTCCTTTTCTTGGCATTTTTCCTCTTTTTTCTCTTCTCTCTCTCGCTGTTACTAATCACTTCGCTTCCTTTCTTTCTTCACGTGTAAATTCTTTTTGACCTTTTATGGGAAACTTTCCAATGACGGATGTGGAACATGTGCTTCATTAACTGCATTTCGGAATAAAATATTTTAGTAGCATTGTGATTTCCCACCTGATGAAACGTTAAAAATATTTTTTAACGCTGAAACAAGATGTACAGTTTTGTAGTGGGTATGTACATGTTCTAATGTAACAGTGTATATGATAGATAGATAGATAGATAGATAGATAGATAGATACGAACAGACTGAGATAGTAGGTACGAACAGACTGAGATAGATAGATAGATAGATAATGGTCAAACTGAGATAGATAGATAGATATTAATAAACTGGAAATAGATAGATAGTAAGTTACTTTCTCTTAATATGTGTGGCATTCTTTGGATCAAAATTGTGGTTGAATTTATTTCTATGTATAACTAATGTATTTGATAAACTGTTGTCTATAAGACACTTTTAGTGTTCATATATACTTTTTTTTAAATACATGTTCATATGCCTGCTCATTTACATGCTCCGTGTTGGGTAAGTTATAATGGTAAATTCCTCCTGGAAAACTGCGGCATTATTTTTGTGATTCTCAGCATAATATTTCGTTTATTTCCGCCATTCTTAGAAGGTTATGTTCCAATCTGAACATCAGATGCCTCTTCCTACCTTATCCAATTTTATTTGCGACATTATTTTCTCTCTTGAAGATGATGTTTTGTATAGTTACTTTCATCTTGGTCTTCATCTTTCGTGACCGTTCAGGCCTGACGATTGCATATAGCATGAAACAGACTGTCGCCTCTAAGTGTTGACTTCTATGTTCACTTTTATATTTACACACGCTCTATCTCTGATATTGAGTACTTTATTCCATAAATATGGCACACCTTAAGACTATATATATATATATATATATATATATATATATATATATATATATATATATATATATAAAATATGAAAGAACTGGTTAGGTAAATAATCCAAAGTTCTTTAGTATTTTTGTTATTATTTTTAAAAAATAGTGCTCGATACAAAAGTAGAGCATAAATATAATTATTTATTTAAAATATGGAATCATATTTTTCAATAAATAATTATATATATATATATATATATATATATATATATATATATATATATATATATATGTGTGTGTGTGTGTGTGTGTGTGTGTGTATAAAGATAAAAGGAAAACTTATATCAGCCAATGCGTTTCGTCCTCTGACGGAGAAGATGTTTTTCAATTTTTTCAATTTATTAGACGCTCATAAATGTCCATCAGGTGAACTGAAAAGTCGAAGTAAATTAGGGAGGATGCTAAGCGACATAATTTAATGCCTAATAAACGAAAGTGAGTAAATGATTGTGTTATGCAGATTAGTATATAAATTCTTTTATCTTGGGATTAATTTATGTATTATATTTTTAAAATAACAGAAGACTATGAATTTAAACATTTTTTTTATTAAGGTTTTAACATTTTACTCATGTATGTTAGCTTGGGAAAAGAGTAATTCTTTTAAGAATGGATATATTTGAAAAATTCTGGGTCGCTGCTTTATATTTTGATAAGATTCGATAACAGCATTTTCACAAAATTTCCATCTAAGTAAGTTACTTTCTCTTTTAATATGTGTGGCATTCTTTGGATCAAAATTGTGGTTGAATTTATATCTATGCATAACTAATGTATTTGATAAACTGTTGTCTATAAGATACTTTTAGTGTTCATATATACTTTTTTTTTATATACATGTTCATATGTCTGCTCATTTACATGCTCCGTGTTGGGGAAGTTATAATGGTAAATTCCTCCTGGAAAACTGCGGCATTATTTTTGTGATTCTCAGCATAATATTTCGTTTATTTTTGCCATTCTGAGAAGGTTATGTTCCAATCTGAACATCAGCTGCCTCTTCCTACCTTATCCAATTTTATTTGCGACATTATTTTCTCTCTTGAAGATGATGTTTTGTATAGTTACTTTCATCTTGGTCTTCATCTTTCGTGACCGTTCAGGACGTTGGCGACCATGGCTCTCCACAATTTCCCGTCCTTAGTAGTTCTTAATAAATTTTGTTTTGTTCCGCCATCCATTTACTCAAGATATCTTTTGTCCTTGTTTTAGGTGCCGTGTCTCATATGGACTTGGTGATCATGGCTCTCCACAATTTCCTATCCTTTGTTTCTGGGACTACATTTCGTCTTTTTGTCATCTCTCCTACACCTTGTTCCGACATCCATTTACTCAAGCTGTCGTTTCTTCTTTTACATGCCGTGTCCCTTCAGGACGTTGGTGATCATGGCTCTCCACAATTTCCTCTCTTTGTAGCTCTGAATATATTTTTTCTTTTGCTAGCTCTCCTATACCTTGTTTCACCATCCATTTACTCAAGGACACTTTTCTTCTTCTATGTGTCATGTCCCTTGAGGACGCTGGCGATCATGGCTCTCCACAATTTCCTCTCCTTTGTTGCTGAGACTATATTTTGTCTTTTTGTCATCTCTCCTAAACCTTGTTCCGCCATCCATTTACTCAAGCTGTCTTTTCTTCTTTTACGTGCCGTGTCCCTTCAGGACGTTGGTGATCATGGCTCTCCACAATTTCCTCTCCTTTGTCGGTTTGAATACATTTTGTCTTTTTTGCTATTTCCCCATCCATTTACTCAAGCTCACTTTTCTTCGTGTATGTGTTGTGTTCTTTCCGTTTGCAAAAACCATGTTCTTTGACTTCTTGCAATTGAGGCATAGCCCTTTCAACACGCTTTCCTTCACTAGCTGAAGGTGATATTGTAGTTTCGTTCTGCGTCTATTATCAACACTGTGTCGTCTGCTTATCTTATGTTGTAAAGATTGTGGCTGCCGATAATGAATCCTGGTAGGACTTCTAATTCTCTCAGAATCCCCTCACTGTAGAAGTTGATTAAGTCTCGTGTGCAAACCAATTCAGTAAGAATTCTTGTAGTTTCCTTTCTATGTCTGCTATCAACACTGTGTCATCAGCATATTTTATGTTGTAAAGATTGTGGCTGCCAATAATGAATCCTGGTAGGACTTCTAATTCTCTCAGAATCCCCTCACTGTATAGATTGATTAAGTCCCGTGTGCAAACCATTCAGTAGGTGTTCTTGTAGTTTCCTTTCTACGTCTGCTATCAACACTGTGTCATCTGCATATTTTATGTTAAGATTGTGGCTGCCAATAATGAATCCTGGTAGGGTTTCTAATTCTTTCCGACTCACCCCACGTTTGAATAAATCGTCCTCGTCTCATACCCAACTTTATTTTTGTATATTCACTGAGTTCATTGTCTATCTGTATGCAGGCGGTTTATAGAGAGTAAATCATTTCGAAATGACAGCGTATCCACTGCCTGTTTTGTAGGCCCGAATAATTTTGGTTCTAATTTCTAAACAGTTCCCGTATCTTCATAATTGTGCACATATAATGATACGTCGTGTAATTTTCAAAAGTAAACAAAAGTTCCAGTATAAAATTTAGTCCTAAGAACTCGTTTGCAGGGAAGTAGAATTCATAACGTCTCTCTACTTAATGTTTGACTCTCGATGGTCGATTAAAAGTTGAAACAATCCACATTCAAATCAAGACTTAACCAACATCATTATTTTTTCTGCAATCAGTCGAGTATAATACATGGATGACAAGCCTTAGGAAAATTCCGTTGCTTGTTTAGGAGACAGAGCGTAAATTTTCCGTCTATTTTCAGCAAATTACCAGAAAATGTCTTGAAAATGAGCGAATCCACTTGGTTGTATTCGTTCTGATTGAGTGCATTTTTTTTAAAAAAAGAATATCAAAGATTAGAAACTTGTACGTTTCTTTATTCTGTGAGTGCAGCAATAATATGAGATTGTGGATTTTAGAAGCTGTCTAAGATTCAGTAAAGTATTTTAAAAAATAAGACGGATTATGAAATTTTGAAAAATAATTGTTTAGAATCAGATTTTAAAAATAGTTTCAGTCGCATAGAAAATGATAGAAGAAAGCATTTATGTAGGATCCTGAATCTTAATGTTATCAGAAATCATTGCTGTCGGTGCAAGAAGTTTGATTCTATTTGAAATCACTGGTGTTGGATCTAGAAGTTTGATGCTATCAGAAATCACTGGTGTTGGATTTTGAAAGTTAATGCTACCAGAAATCACTTATGTCTGACAATGAAGTTTGATGCTATCAACAATCACTTATGACGGATCCTGAAGTTTGATGCCATCAGAAAAAAAACGCATGTCGGATACTGAAGTTGGATGCTATCAAAATTCCCCTATGTCGGATCTTGAGTATTGATGTTATCAGAAATTACTGATGACGGGACCCGAATTTTGAGGATATCGGAACTCCACTGTTGGAAGATCTTGAAAATTGATGCCATCAAAAATAACTTATGACGGATCCTGAAGAATGAGGCTATTAAAAATCTACCGTGTCGAATCCTGAAGATTGATGAGACTTGAGGTTTGATCCTATCAGAAATCACTGAAACGGATCCTGAAGATTGACGGTATCAAAAATGTCGGATCTTGAAGTCTGACGCTAGCTATGAATTGCTTATGTTGGATCATAAAAATCAATGATATAAATCGCTTATGTCGGATCTTGAAATTTGATGCTATCAGAATGTCGTGTCCTGATCCTGGACTGATCTGGCTCTTGTAGGTTAGTGGGGTGGGGGCTAGATGTTTACGGTTGTAAAACAGGTAGCCGATCATATCGTTCTAACCTGGCTCATGTAAAGATAGAGCATGAAAGGCGGAGTCATATGCTTTCTGGGTCGGTATCGGGAGCAGATCATCCTGGTCTGATCTGGCACTTCTAGAGATACAGCATTCAAGGAGTAGTCAAACAATTTCTGTAGATATACAGGGAGCTGAACGATTTTGGTCAGACAGAGCTCCTACAGATATAAAGTATAGTAGAATGCACTATCAGATGCTTTCTGGAAAGGTACATGCAACCGACCGTGTTCAGTCTGATCTAGTTCTTGTAAAGTTAGATCATGTAAAGAAACGAATCAGATGCTTTCTGGTACAGTGCAGTAGGCTTCCGACCGGATTTGTTCTGCTCTAGGTCACTGTAAAGTTAGAGCATGGAAAGAAACGAGTCGGATGCTTTCTGGAACATAACAGTAGCCATCCAACCGGATTTGGTCTCATCTAGCTCTTGTAAGGTTAGACCATGGAAAGAAAATCGTCGGATGCTTTCTGGAACAGTACAGTAGGCATCCGACCGGATTTGGTCTCATCTAGCTCTTGTAAGGTTAGAGCAATAAAAGAAACGAGTCGGATGCTTTCTAGAACAGTACAGTAGTCATCCGACCGGATTTGGTCTCATCTAGCACTTGTAAGGTCAGATCATGGAAAGAAACGAGTCGGTTGCTTTCTGGAAAAGTACAGTAGGCATCCGACCAGATTTGGTCTCATCTAGGTCTTGTAAGATTAGACCATGGAACGAAACGAGTGGGATGCTTTCTAGAACAGTACAGAAGTCATCCGACCGGATTTGGCCTCATCTAGCTGTTTAAGGTTAGAGCATGAAAAGAAACGATTCGGATGCTTTCTGGAACAGTACAGTAGTCCTCCGGCCGGATTTGGTCTCATCTAGCTCTTGTAATGTTAGGGCATGGAAAGAAACGAATCAGATGCTTTCTGGAACAGTACAGTAGGCATCCGACCGGATTTGGCCTCATCTAGCTCTTTACGGTTAGAGCATGGAAAGAAACGAGTCGGATGCTTTCTGAAACAGTACAGTATGCATCCGACCGGATTTGGTCTCATCTAACGTTGGTATAGTTAGAGCATGGAAAGAAACGAGTCGGATGCTTTCTAGAACAGTACTAGCTTCCGACCGTGTTTGTCTGATCTAGGTCTTGCAAAGTTAGAGCATGGAAAGAAAAGTGTTGGATGCATTCCGGAACGGTACAAGGCGCTGACCATTTAGCATGATTTCGCCTTTGTGGAATTCAATCTTGTCAGAACGACACGG
>OZ010609.1:63002478-63007478 GCA_963932145.1 Acanthosepion lycidas | reverse complement strand
AATTCAATTTTTATCCCATGCTAGAGAAATGTTAGAAGTGTCTTTGTTTGTAATACACAAAAATAGGAGATAACATAAAAGACAAGAATGGATTTATTTTACCTCCCAAAGAAGCAATCCTGCGACAGTAGAACTCCTACGAAATACGATTTGGCACAATCTTAACAATCTAAGACACGCAAGTGTCACTGCAGTGATGGCAGATACAGAAAGAAAACTGCAAGAATTCTTAGAAAGTTTTAAATGAAAGCGAAATTAAAGGATTAACTTTCAATGCAGAGTTGTCAGAAAAAAAAAAACAAAAAAAAAAAAACAAGAAAAAAACAAAAAAAAAACAAGAAAAAAAAACAAAAAACAGAGGTGAGTTACGAATTGGAGATCGTCAACTGAGATTAAAAGGTTTCTAACCGCAACGTTAGTTTTTTTTTCTAATTGCTCCGATGAGCTGCTTTCCCTGGTCCCCAGTCTCCATGAATACAAGCTCCTTACGAGGTTGGCATCCCGCTCTCACCCTTACACTGTAGAAACTTTAAAATGTAGCCGTCTCTTCTACTCCAATAGCTTCATACCTCGCACCTCTCGCCTGTGGAACACCCTTCCCAATTACTGTTTCCCTGATAGCTATAATCTCCAACTATTCAAATGTAATGTCAATCGACATCTCCAGTTACCTTGATCTACACACTATCCTTCCCTTCATCCTTTCTTCTATCACTCCTATCTGCCCTTGCTACAAATCTTCTGCAACCCCCCTGCATCCTAGTGGCTTCATGCCTTGCTCGGGGCGCTAAGGTTAAAAAAAAAAAATGTTCCGTGGTATGTTTTCTCTGCAGTGCCTTATATGACCCCTTAAGTTTTGTACAAATATCTTCATTTAATCCTGAGAAAATTCTCTATAGTATGTAAAGATATGTTTTTGTTAGCTTATACGTATGTCATGTTTAACCAAACTTTGAAGTCAACTACAAAAAGAGCAGATACAAACTTTTTTAATTTCGGGTGAAGAGACGTCAGACTCAAACAAGTACAAAAATTTAAATATCTAGGAAATGTTTTAAGAGATGACGTAACATGTGGCACCGAAATCCGAAGAAACCGGGAAGCATGAATGCCATAAGCTAAACAAATTATTAAAAGCAGAAAAGTTTCGTTAGAAACAAAGGAAAAACTGTTGAAATATCATGTAATAGAAGTTCTCTTATAGCGCATCGAATACTAGACAATCTCCCCCTCCCAGATGAAGAAGAGACTTGACGAAATAGAGATGCTGTTGTAGGAAAGGTGGTGGAGCGAAAGTTTTAAGGAAAATGGAAACAAAAAGGACAATTAGCAATAGAAAGAGACAGTTGGAAATTATGATAAGGAAAGATGGCTTAGAACATTTGACACTCACAAGGCATATTGAAGTTAAGAGGGACAAAGGAAAGCCGTGAATAGTCTGTTTAATAAGCTTGTGTCAATGGGAGAATGGGAGAGTAAAAGACAAATATTATAAGTAGTAGTGTGGCACCATTTAACGAGGCAGAAAGGGAAAAGAAAGAAAAGAAGAAAAAGAGAGGCTAAGGACCAAATCGTGAGTGATAAGCAAGAACACACACACGGCTAAGACACAATGGATAAAAGGATATTTTGATAAGTAACAAATGGCGAAAGAGTGTCATTACAATGACAGGGAAATTCTGAGTAAAAAGAAAGTGAAAGAAGGAAAGAATCAGATATATTTTGGCATCGGCTGTGTTATCTAAGGATATGAAAACAAACTATTGGTACGGGAAGACATCTTATTATCAACTACAGACCGGCTGGCCAAAGAAAAAAAATTCAAATGAAAATGTTAATTCGATAAGTGACGAAAAACAGGCAACTAAAGGGACTTTGGACAGATATAAAATTATGTTATCAGAAATATGTACCGAAGGAAAATGAATGGGAACCTAGAGGTCTTTTTTTTTCTTTCTTCGAGGCGACAGACTGACTGGAACTTTGGAGATGTTTCTTTTTGAGACCGTGTTAGGAAGACCACACATTCTGATAATTAGCGATAAAATACCTGACGTAAACCACGTGTAGAACAAGAGTTATGACCGCCATTGTTCGCGGCCAGAGAAATGATAACACCATTAAAAGGAAGAAAAGGGAAAGAGAAGAGATAATTTTTTTTTAGTTAAGCAAGATAATTTTTTTCTTCCTGTAACAAAGCCGCGGATTCGTCCACACCCGACTAAGACATCATTGGTCGAGTGGTGATCACGTGACGCACGAGGGAGGCTGTTGCAGCCTATCTGGAGGATGATTAAGTGAGGTTGCTACGAAGATGTGGGGAGGGCAGTTCACGCCCCTCTGAAGTATGATGAGAAGGTGGGAGTGAGGAAAGGTTCCCAAAAATGGAAAAAGGTGGAAATTCCTAACCAGAGAGGTGGATATGTATTTAGAATTATCGAAGAACCCCCCGGCGCCGACAAACTCACCCCAGTTTTGGTCGGCGCCCATATAAACGAAGCCACAACGAGCAGAGTTGAGTTGAGTCCCAGCAGTTCCCAGAGTCAGTCTCCAGTTGAAGCAAGCCTCGCAGATAGCTGACCAAGATTCACGCACATTCCGGACCTCTTTTCAACCCAAGAACAATTATTTTGAAGAGCGACTTAGATCCAGATCACCGAAATAAGTTTTTTTTTGACTTTCGTCCAAAGACCCACCGAAACACCAATTTCTTAGAGAGCAGACAACTTAAGTGTTAAATCTTGCCTAGCGGAAAACGACGTGTCACAATCCATAGAACGGGTCGGGAGATAGATGCAGTCCTATGTATCGAACAACTAGACATAAAGTTTGTTACCTTTTTCTTTGATACTTTGAACTTTTGAGTTTTCATTTTATTGTCTTTTATGCATATTTGTGTGGTATCACCCCCGTTGAACTCGGTTTGCAGTACGGCCCCAACCACTGTTTGATCTCGTCTGCCTAAGATCAATTCACAACGTGGGTAGGCGGACTGGGGGATCAGTGCAGTTACCTTGGTAACCAGGCGTTGGAAGCGAGTTGGGAACGACGAGGCTGATATCAAATCTAACCAGATTCCCACCCGAATCACCAAAAGGTTAGAACGTCACATTTGGAGCAGCGACACTCGAACGGAGCAGCGAGGAGCGAACGGCTGGCTCCGCGGCGAGGACATCACAATTGGTGCTGTTTAGGGACGTCTCAGTTGGTGCCGTGGTAGACTAGGATAGAACGTCACGGTTGGCGCTGCGACCAGGGGACGACGTCACAGTAGTAGTAGTAGTAGTAGTAGTAGCATTATTACTTCAACCCAGAATGATAAAAATAACATCGGCCACTGATCTTGGACTAAGATAATCTGGTGCTGGTAGCCGGACGGTTATCGGGGCGTAGAGTGGAATTGGCGAGCCGAGTTCAAATTTCGGAGAGGGATAAAAGGCCACGATTCAAAGGGACAGATGAATTTGGTTAGCATATCTATTTCAGTCTTTTAATCTATCTATCTATTTCAGTTCATATCTATCTAAATATCTATCTATCTATCTCAGTCTGTACATATCTATCTATCTATCTCCGTTTTTTAATGTATGTATGTATCTATCTGCCTCAGTCCATTCTGAGTTCATATCTATCTATCTATCTCAGTTTGTTCATATCTATCTATCAGTCTGTTAATATCTATCTATCTATCTATCTATCTATCTATCTATCTATCTCCGTTTTTTAATGTATGTATCTGTCTGCCTCAGTCCATATCTATCTGAGTTCATATCTATCTATCTATCTATCTATCTATCTATCTATCTATCTATCTATCTATCTATCTATTTATCTATCTATGTCTACCTTGTTACTCTTATTTACCACGTTCTGGCGACAGTATGTCAAATCAATGTCGTCTTGCATATAAGCCGTCTTGTATTTTAAACATCACAATTTATTTCTTAATTCAACA
This sequence comes from Acanthosepion lycidas, assembly GCA_963932145.1. Classification (NCBI taxonomy): domain Eukaryota; kingdom Metazoa; phylum Mollusca; class Cephalopoda; order Sepiida; family Sepiidae; genus Acanthosepion; species Acanthosepion lycidas. The sequence goes on along the minus strand of OZ010609.1, from coordinate 63,003,523 downwards.
TTTTGATTTCATGGTTCCCGAATATTTCTCAAGTGCAAATAAAACCAACATGTTACTCACTGAATCCAGTTTACGCCCACTGTGAAGAAATATGGAATAAATGGATTTGCAGTTTTTCATAAACTTAATAAAGAATAAAAGAAACAAAGCAACAACAATCTTATGCAGGCATTCATCTTGAATTCTTTGAATATGGCGTTAGAGGTGTTGAGCCAATCGCTATTCTTTCGATGGTGAATTTAAGAAAAGCATGTTATTATCTCTGTAAAAACATTTTCACATGAAAAAAATAATAGTTTAAATGGTTTCTTACCCCCAGCGGTCGTATTTGTGGCCTTTCTCTTGTCATTTGCTGAGAGTTTTACAAATAGCCGACTATTCAACGAGTAGCCATTTTGTATTTTAATGAGGAAGACTGAATAGTTTGGTTGTGGGTCGCCGACAAAAATAAAAATAAAAATTATGAAACATACGCCGAAAAGAGCTAAAAAGAAAAGAAAAGGAAAATAGTTTTTCTATACATTCCAGAAAATGGCAAAAACAAAGGCCAGCTGTTAGTAGGTGGAAAATGTCATGTTAATAACAACAGAGACAGGTGTTGAAAGAAATAAACAAGCAGAACATTTGAGTCTAACATGATAGTTACGGATTTTATATTTTAGGAAAAGAAAGAAAACAGTTCAAAGGTATACAGGAATATAACAGACGATAATTCAAAATACTTGGAAAGAGAAGATATTTCAAGAATTCAAAGTTCTTAAAAAGACGAAGAAAAAGAAGTAAAGGAGAAGCCCGCGCAACATACCGTTGTTAAAATTCCATATATATATATATATATATATATATATATATATATATATATATATATATATATATATATATATATATATATATATATATATATATATATGCTCCTGAAAAATTTATTTCGGTTGAGCTCTCTAGAGAGGAAGTGTGGGTTTGTAAACAGTGACTATTACGGCAAATAATGCACGACTGTTCGGTAAATCGAAACGAGTTTTCTCAATCAGTGTGTGTTTATCTA
>OZ010609.1:62969978-62997478 GCA_963932145.1 Acanthosepion lycidas | reverse complement strand
AATATGTGGAAATCTTCACCCCTTACCTGATGATGGACGCGAGACCAGAAACACGTGTAGTAAAATTATGGAAAATAAAGCATAATAATTTTTTAAAAAAATCCATATTACAACCAAAAACCTTTGCGGTTTCTCTCTTCTTTTTAATATAGGCACTTTTCTCTCATTGGAACTACTATAACCTCTTCCTTTCAGATATATATATATATATATATATATATATATATATATATATATATATATATATATATATATTGAACAATAAAAAAATATTAAAAAATTAAAATCCTCAGACACACTGGATGTAGATTAATATTCTTTCGTTTTTTTATTATTATTCCATTTAGATTCCTCGACTAGTTTCGGCCGAAATGGCCATCATCGGGAGGAGAAATATTTCTGCTTGCTGCTAGCACTAAACTACAGAAATGAATGTCTTGATGGAGAAAATGAACTTTTGTCTGTAGTTTTCATTTGTTTTTTTTTATTTTTTTATCTTTTTAACATGAATCTTTTAACATTCCTTGTGTTGGTCAAACAGTCTCTTTTAAGTTGTTATTTGAGATAAGAGATGGATGCTGCTATGAATTCTCTGGTCAGTTTGACAGTTTTATTGGACTTGGTGAGGGGATGTTTAGTGTTTGTGTGTGTGTTATTTGGTTCTTAGGGAGTGAGTGAGTATGATATGTGTAAGCGTGTGTATTGCTGTGTGTGTGTGTTATCATTTGGCTCATTAGGGAGTGAGTGCGTATGATGTGTGTAAGTGTGTATATTCGTGTGGGTGAATGTATAAGTGTGAGGCCTCCACACCTCCGTAAGCCTGTCTGTCTTGTGTGGGTGAGAAATGTGGGTAGTTTTTTTTATTTGTTGAGTTATATCTATATATTGTTAAATTTGTGATTTAGCCCGGCTGGATATTTTGTTTTTAGACGTTGTATCCACTTATTTTCATGCGACTCTAAAATCTTTCTAATGTTATCTGCTCTGAACTGTTCTATTCTCTCAATTATAGTGAATTTGGCATGGGTTTTGAAATCGTGTTTTTCCAGGCGGAAATGTTGTTCTACACGTAATAATTTTTCATGGGGAGTCGACTTAATTCGTTTACGATAATTGTTAATTCTGTAGTGAAAGGGCCATTCAGATTTTCCTACATATTGTTTCTGGCATAGTGTGCATTCTAGGAGGTAAATTATGTTATGACTTCTACAGTTAGAATCGTGGTAGATTTTAAAAGTAGATTTAGTGACTGAGCTAGTGAATGAATTCGTGTTTTCAACATGGTTGCAACATAAACTTCTTTTGTTGTTGCATGGTTGCATGTAATATATATATATACATACACATATATATATATATATATATATATATATATATATATGTATATACATACATACATACATATATATATATATCTATATATCTATATATATATATATATATATATATATATATAGATATAGATATATGTATGTATGTATGTATATATATATATATATATATATATATATATTACATGAATTATTCATACAAAAAGTAGATTAGTAAAGTTAATGATATAAATGGCGAAAAACATCTTCGCAAACAATTTTAAAGTTGTATTAATCTACAAATCACTCGATGAATGTTATGCCCTTTGTTTTTAATAACTTCAAGTTGTCTTTTTTTTAATCTGCTAGTACTTTCGGCTGTACATTCAGCCATCCTCAGGTATGGAAATTATTTTTTTTAGTAGATCCAGGTAATAGCGGACACGAAAAATTAAATGCGAATCGAAATACGTTTTTTTTTTAGAAATGTGTTATTGTTAACGGATAAGAACTTATGGAGCGTGCAGTTGCAACGCTAAGGTTGAATATATATATATATATATATATATATATATATATATATATATATATATATATATATATATATATATATATATATATATATATATATATATTTCAATTAAAAGGTGCAATTATAATTTATAAATTCATGAATCATTCATGCAAAAAACAAATATAGAGGTTAATGAAATTAAAATAACTGATCCAACGTGAAACTTTCGGATAATAAGTGTGATATTACTGTAATTATTGAACAATATAGTTCATACCATATTGACGGAAAATCTACCAGTAAAAAAGAATTCTCTTATTGCTATATTTGTACAAAAACGCACGACCTTAAAGTTCAAATTCAAACTCAGCGTTGCGACCGCACGTTCCAAAACAATAACTCATTTCTCATAGCATTTTTTCGGATTACATCTCTATTTTCGTTGTCCTCTTATTACTGAGAAGTAAAAAACAAGAACAAAATCTACTTCCATACCTGATGATGTCTGTAGGAACAGACGAAAGCTTGTAAAAAATTAAAAAGACCTTATGCAACTGGAATTTATAAACAGGGATCATATCATTCATATACAGGTTCGGGGTTGTTGTATCTTATTTATATTGTTTGCGATGATGTATTCTCGCCATTTAAATCATTAACCTCTATATTTGATTTTTGTATGAATGATTCATGAATATTATATATATATATATATATATATATATATATATATATATATATATATATATATATATATATAGAGAGAGAGAGAGAGAGAGAGAATGAGCATAATTTTCTATATCTACCCTGTCTATATGTATAAGCTCTCCGATACTGGGAACTGTTCATCTATAAATATACCATGGACTCACACGCACACACATGCCACCAGACAACACATTAATAAGCAGCATAAGGATCATAGTATCATTTGACAGCTGTTAACAAGCAATACCAACATACTAACAAAATCAAACAGTAAAAATAGTCATATGATCCTCGACGCAATATTATACAGCAAAAAGCAACCATGAACTATAAATAAAAAGAATTATAATTTAAGAACCCACATCCTGATTATTTAATCCGTTGGAGATACAATCTCCCAAAGGGCACTTGAATTTGTAAACTATGTTGGTTTTCTCCAAATCGCTAACGAGGAGGGGGGAAGAATCATAGTTAAGTTGTATATACTATTAGTGTAGTATTAGGTTGGTGCAAAAATAATATCGTTTTTTGACGTATAACGTCAAAAAAAGATATTATTTTTGCACCAACCTAATATATGATTAACCTAATTTTTTTTTGCTAGGTTCTGTTCTGGATATATGTTGTTTATAACAGAAGCCATCGGTTTATACCAACAACTTTCCAAACTTAATACTTCTCGTTTTACACTCTCGCGTGGTTATGTGTGACGTACGAGCTGCTACGCTATTTTCGCTTCCGCGTGTCGTATATACGAGTTTGTCGTTACTTGGAAATTTTCATGCAGCAAGGGCGGACTATCATTGTTGTTTCGTCTGTTGTTATTTGATTTATTGAGATTATCATCTTTAATAATTGCTTGTGTAAGCCGAAAGCTTAGATTGGATTTAAACATGTATCACTATGGTGTTTTCCTTTCGGCATTCAATTATAATGTTATTAAGCTTATCAGACTATATGAAAGGAACTTACTTAAAATAAATAGACAAAACTTGTTTATATTACTTAATGAAACATACATTAATGAAAAAATTGCTGCCTAAATATATACAATTTAAATTGCATGATCCAGCAGCCCACCGAATATATATATATATATATATATATATATATATATATATATATATATATATATATGTATATTAAACGCATGGCTTTGTGCCACATCTAAGTTACGCTTAGAAAATCAATATATATAAAATGCACACGCACAGACACACACACAGACGCCGCACTTCACTTACGTCATGACATAAATTGCCCACGTCACTACACTGAGCAGTTCTATGAAGGCAACCATTTGTCTCTACCTACCCTGATGATGACTTAAGAAAGTCGAAACCTTGGTGAGCACGGAGGTCAACTCGAAGCTTGGACCATATTTCTTTCGGAATGAACTTTGGGCAATTTCTGGCGGAATTTCCTCCTTATCCGAGAAGGATTATTTGGAATATCGATCAGTAAAATTAACCGACACAAAATGTCTGTTGTCTTTAAAAAATATTTGCTTTAAAGAACATTGGCTACCTAAATACACATCATTTAATAGTATTTGCCTTAAAGGACATTGGCTGCCTAAATACACATCATTTAATAGTATTTGCCTTAAAGAACATTGGCTGCCTAAATACACATCATTTAATGGTATTTCCCTGAAAGAACATTTGCTTCCTAAATACACGCATACACAATATACTGGGTGCGATGAATAAATTGTCGTCTAAATTACACAAAAATGAAAATAACACTGACATCTCATTTTAACAGATATATTTACCAAAATTACACAAAATTATCTTGAAATGCTAAAGAGTAAATTTGTTCAATAAAATCACCATTGGCTTCAACCACAGCCTCCAGATGATTCTGTAATCTCCTGCACCTCTTCTGGACAGTCATCTTATTTAAGTTAGTGAATGCTGCCATAATCCTTGCCTTCAGTTCATCTTTGGTATTACAAGGAATTTTGTTGGTATCTTACTCAACTGCGCCCTGTACATAATCAAGACGGCTGCAGTCTGGGGAGTTAGCTGGCCATATATAACGGGTGATGGGGTCGTCGAAATTATCTGACAACCATGACTGTGTTTCCATGCTTGTGTTTCATGGTGCAGAGTCCCGTTGCCAGACAGCCGCCGTCTTGACCCACGGCAGCACTACTGCCGAAAGGCACTTGGTGCGGGCCTCTGTGTTGAATCTGAGGCCCTGTGGCAAGATCATTGGAGGCATAGGTTCGCCATCACTAGCGATCACTCCAAACACCAAGCAGTACGAACTTCTGGTGGAGTGAATTGTGTCATGGTACCCTTTTTTCTTACAGACGGTGCCCAACTGACCCTACTATACTATGCGATCCACAAAACAAAAAACAAACGAAATTAAAAATATAAAATGGCGACAATTTACCCATCGCATCATATATATATATATATATATATATATATATATATATATATATATATATATATATACAAGTATAGGATTAGTATATACGGCAATTCTTAAAAGCGTGCTCAATACAGAGTAGAGCAGATATAATTATTTATTTAAAAATTATAACATAAATATGTTATAAAATCACTACAAAAATAGCCATTTTGTTTCAACACTTCTGGTGTCTTATCAAGTGATGATGTTGAATGTAGAAGAAATGGTTTTAAAAGGTTCAAAACAATCAAACACCCCTCGCTGGGGGAAACGCTGTTACATAAGCTGGAATGACCAATCAGAATACAAGTATATGAGAATTCAAAAAACTTGGCAACGGATTATTATAATTATAGTAATTATTTAATGCTTTAATGTTAGGGTTAGACGAAATTCACTTTAACTAATAAATATTAAATTACGAGCAGCATGACCTGGCGTTCCCCGGGCTTGTTTCAAAAATCGTACGACTCATACAGCAATCGCTATCACTTGACTTAAAATATTTTTGCCCTTCCTTGCCTTTAAAGGAGTGCCCTTTGCCGTGCTGATGTTGCTACATGTCTTACTTCTTGCCTATCTCACACCGCGAATTTTTTTCTAAGCTCTATACTAAACATTAAATCTGTTATAAAAAAAGAACTAAACAAAATCAACACAAAACGATCAGCTTTAAAAAGGACTCGTAACTGGAAAAACCAAATGAAAAAAGAATGTTAACAACAATTACTTTTTCACACTCAACCCAGTTCTGCGGAATCAGAATCAACGTTGAGTTTAAGCAAGCGAATGAGCCAATTGGAGTAAAGTGCCATGCAGATTTAAATTTTTCCCACTTGTGACGAATGCAACTATCGATATTTTTTGCATGCTAGCATGCTAGTTAACATTCGTGTCAGTCAGCTATTGGCTCTCAGGCTGGCCAATAGAATCTTCCTGCCTATTCGAGGCAGCCAGCTATTGGCACTCACTTTGGCCAGTACAAAATGGCCGCAAACTATATGAAAACTGCCGTAGAAGCATGAAAAAATCGATTATTTACACAATCGATGGGAGTTGGGAAATGCAACGTCAGTGTTGGCCTTCCCGCTAACTTGGAGCATGTGCATGTAAATTTTGGTGAAAAATCCGTAAAAAAATTGCGGCCATGCATTCTTTACTTACACACTTACACACACACACACATACACACACACATATCCTGCTTTTTATATATAGAGATACTATAAAATTCAAAATTACCAATTTTAAATTATACATATATATATTTGTGTATATATATATATATATATACATAGTGATTTTCCATGCGCAGCTTAGATGTGGCACAAGACCGAAATTAGGGGGCACCCATTGAGGATCGAACTCACTACTCAGTCGTAATTGTTCAAGCTTGCTAACCATTACACCGACTCGAGGTCCCACCATAGATCTTAAAGACACCCACATACATATATATATATATAGGTATATATATCATTTTACAGTAGAAATACTTAAATGTAACCATGTTTTAAGCTAACAGTTTCTGGTATCGCATTTCAGGCTTGTGGAACTCTCCACCGGATCCTCGCATCCCAGCCAACTTCAATATTAAAAAATTTAAATGGAATGTCAATCGTTTTCTTCTATCTTTTTATTCGATATTCTCCCTCTTTAATAATGTCTTTTTTCGTCTATTCTTTCAATCTTAGTAAACCCTACCGTCTTAATAGCTTAATGCCTTGCTTGGAATGAAATGATTAAAATAATTGGAAACGATTTTTACTATGAAAATGCATTGCAATTGATGTTACTGTGAAAATGCATTGACCAATAATTTTTACTAAGAAAATGCATCGGAAATGATTTTTCCTATGAATATGGATTGGAAATGATTTTTATTATGAAAATGCATTGGCCAATGATTTTTACTATGAAAATGCATTGGAAATGATTTTTACTATGAAAATTCAATGGAAATGATTTGTAATATAAAAATGCATTGGAAATGATTTTTACTATGAAAATGTATTGGCCAATGATTTTTACTATGAAAATGCATTGAAAATGATTTTTACTAAGAAAATGCATTGGAAATCATTTTTACTATGAAAATACATTGGCCAATGATTTTTATTATAAAAATCCATTGGAAATGATTTTTAGTATGATAATGCATTGGAAATGATTTTTACTATGAAAATGCATTGGAAATCATTTTTACTATGAAAAAGCATTCGAAATGATTTTTAGTATGAAAATGCATTGGAAATGATTTTTACTATGAAAATGTATTGGCCAATGATTTTTACTATGAAAATGCATTGACAAATGATTTTTACTATGAAAATGCATTGGAAATGATTTTTACGAGGAAAATGCATTGGAAATGATTTTTACTATGAAAATGTATTGGAAATAATTTTTAATATGAAAATGCATTGGTCAATGATTTTTACTATGAAAATGCATTGACCAATGATTTTCTCCATGAAAATGCATCAGAAATGATTTAATGCATTGGCCAATGATTTTTACTATGAAAATGGATTGGAAATGATTTTTACTATGAAAATGCATTGTCCAATAATTTTTACTATGAAAATGCATTAGCCAATGATTTTTAGTATGAAAATGCATTGGAAATGATTTTTACTATGAAAATGCATTGGAAATCGTTTTTACTATGAAAATATATTGGCCAATGATTTTTACTAATAAAATGCATTAGCCAATGATTTTTAGTATGAAAATGCATTGGAAATGATTTTTACTATGAGAAAGCTTTGGAAATGATTTTTACTATGAAAATACATAGGCCAATGATTTTTATTAGGAAAATGCATTGGAAATGATTTTTAGCATGAAAATGCATTGGAAATCATTTTTACTCTGAAAATGCATTGGCCAATGATTTTTACTATGAAAATGCATTGTAAATGATTTTTACTATGAAAATGCATTGTAAATGATTTTTACTATGAAAATGGATTGGAAATGATATTTTACTATGAAAATGCATTGGCCAATGATTTTTACTATGAAAATTCATTGGAAATGATTTTTACTATGAAAATATATTGGCCAATGATTTTTATTAGGAAAATGCATTGGAAATGATTTTTAGTATGAAAATGCATTGCAAATGATTTTTACTACAAAAATACATTGGCGAATGATTTTTATTATGAAAATGCATTGGAAATCATTTTTACTATGAAAATGCATTGGAAATGATTTTTACTATGAAAATGCATTGGCCAATGATTTTTACTATGAAAATGCATTGGAAATGATTTTTACTATAAAAATGGATTGGAAATCATTTTTACTATGAAAATGCATCAGAAATCATTTTTACTATAAAAATACATTGGCCAATGATTTTTTTAGGAAAATGCATTGGAGATGATTTTTAGTATGAAAATGCATTGGAAATGATTTTTACTACGAAAATACATTGGCGAATGATTTTTATTATGAAAATGCATTGGAAATGATTTTTAGTATGAAAATGCATTGGAAATGATTTTTACTGTGAAAATGCATTGATCAATGATTTTTACTATGAAAATGCATTGGAAATGATTTTTACTATGAAAATGCATTGCAAATGATTTTCAGTATGAAAATGCATTGACCAATGAAAAATGAAAATGCATTGCAAATGATTTTTAGTATGAAAATGCATTGGAAATGATTTTTACTATGAAAATTCATTGGCCAATGATTTTTATGAAAAGGCATTGGAAGTGATTTTTACTATGAAAATGCATTGGAAATCATTTTTACTATGAAAATAGATTGGCCAATGATTTTTATTAGGAAAATGCATTGGAAATGATTTTTAGTATGAAAATGCATTGGAAATGATTTTTAATACGAAAATAAATTGGCGAATGATTTTTACGATGAAAATGCATTGAAAATGATTTTTACTAAGAAAATGCATTGGAAATCATTTTTACTATGAAAATACATTGGCCAATGATTTTTATTATAAAAATCCATTGGAAATGATTTTTAGTATGAAACTGCATTGTAAATGATTTTTACTATGAAAATGCATTGGGAATAATTTATACTATGAAAAAGCATTCGAAATGATTTTTAGTATGAAAATGCATCAGAAATCATTTCTACTATGAAAATGTATTGGCCAATGATTTTTACTATGAAAATGCATTGACAAATGATTTTTACTATGAAAATGCATTGGAAATGATTTTTACGAGGAAAATGCATTGGAAATGATTTTTACTATGAAAATGTATTGGAAATAATTTTTAATATGAAAATGCATTGGTCAATGATTTTTATTATGAAAATGCATTGGCCAATGATTTTCTCCATGAAAATGCATCAGAAATGATTTAATGCATTGGCCAATGATTTTTACTATGAAAATTGATTGGAAATGATTTTTAAAATGAAAATGCATTGTCCAATAATTTTTACTATGAAAATGCATTAGCCAATGATTTTTAGTATGAAACTGCATTGGAAATCATTTTTACTATGAAAATATATTGGCCAATGATTTTTATTATTAAAATGCATTAGCCAATGATTTTTAGTATGAAAATGCATTGGAAATGATTTTTACTATGAGAAAGCTTTGGAAATGATTTTTACTATGAAAATACATTGGCCGATGATTTTTATTAGGAAAATGCATTGGAAATGATTTTTACTATGAAAATGGATTGGAAATGATTTTTTACTATGAAAATGCATTGGCCAATGATTTTTACTATGAAAATTCATTGGAAATGATTTTTACTATGAAAATATATTGGCCAATGATTTTTATTAGGAAAATGCATTGGAAATGATTTTTAGTATGAAAATGCATTGGAAATGATTTTTACTATGAAAATATATTGGCCAATGATTTTTATTAGGAAAATGCATTGGAAATGATTTTTAGTATGAAAATGCATTGGAAATGATTTTTACTATGAAAATGCATTGGCCAATGATTTTTACTATGAAAATGGACTGGAAATGATTTTTACTATGAAAATGCATTGGCAAATGATTTTTACTATGAAAATGCATTGTAAATGATTTTTACTATGAAAATTTGCATTGGAAATGATTTTTACTATGAAAATGCATCAGAAATGATTTTTAATATGAAAATGCATTGGCCAATGATTTTTACTATGAAAATTCATTGGAAATGATTTTTACTATGAAAATATATTGGCCAATGATTTTTACTATGAAAATGCATTGGAAATGATTTTTACTATGAAAATGCATCAGAAATGATTTTTAATATGAAAATGCATTGGCCAATGATTTTTACTATGTAAATTCATTGGAAATGATTTTTACTATGAAAATATATTGGCCAATGATTTTTATTATGAAAATGCATTGGAAATGATTTTTACTATGAAAATACATTGCAAATGATTTTTTACTATGAAAATTCATTGGCCAATGATTTTTATGAAAATGCATTGGAAGTGATTTTTACTAGTAAAATGCATTGGAAATCGTTTTTACTATGAAAATACATTGGCCAATGATTTTTTTTAGGAAAATGCATTGGAAATGATTTTTAGTATGAAAATGCATTGGAAATGATTTTTACTACGAAAATACATTGGCGAATGATTTTTATTATGAAAATGCATTCGAAATCATTTTTACTATGAAAATGCATTAGAAATGATTTTTACTATGAAAATGCATTGGCCAATGATTTTTACTATAAAAATGAATTGGAAATCATTTTTAGTATGAAAATGCATTGGAAATGATTTTTACTATGAAAATACATTGGCGAATGATTTTTATTATGAAAATGCATTGGAAATGATTTTTAGTATGAAAATGCATTAGAAATGATTTTTACTATGAAAATGCATTGACCAATGATTTTTACTATGAAAATGCATTGGAAATGATTTTTACTATGAAAATGCATTGCAAATGATTTTCAGTATGAAAATGCATTGACCAATGAAAAATGAAAATGCATTGCAAATGATTTTTAGTATGAAAATGCATTGGAAATGATTTTTACTCTGAAAATGCATTGGCCAATGATTTTTACTATGAAAATGGACTGGAAATGATTTTTACTATTAAAATGCATTGGCCAATAATTTTTACTATGATAATTCATTGGCCAATGATTTTTATGAAAATGCATTGGAAGTGATTTTTACTATGAAAATTCATTGGAAATCATTTTTACTATGAAAATACATTGGCCAATGATTTTTATTAGGAAAATGCATTGGAAATGATTTTTAGTATGGAAATGCATTGGAAATGATTTTTACTACGAAAATACATTGGCGAATGATTTTTATTATGAAAATGCATTGTAAATGATTTTTACTATGAAAATGCATTGGAAATGATTTTTACTATGAAAATGCATCAGAAATCATTTTTACTATGAAAATGCATTGGCCAATGATTTTTAGTATGAAACTGCATTGGAAATGATTTTTACTATGAAAATGCATTGGAAATGATTTTTACTATGAAAATGCATTGCAAATGATTTTTAGTATGAAAATGCATTGACCAATGATTTTTAGTATGAAAATGCATTGGAAATGATTTTTACTATGAAAATGCATTGGCCAATGATTTTTACTATGAAAATGTATTGGAAATGATTTTTACTATGAAAATGCTTTGGCCAATATTTTTTACTATGAAAATGCATTGGAAATGAATTTTACTATGAAAATTCATTGGCCAATGATTTTTATCATGAAAATGCTTTGGAAGTGATTTTTACCATGAATATGCATTGGAAATCATTTTTACTATGAAAATACATTGGCCAATGATTTTTACTATGAAAATGCATTGGAAATCATTTTTACTATGAAAATGCATTGGAAATGATTTTTACAATAAAAATGCATTGGAAATCATTTTTTCTATGAAAATGCATCGGGAATGATTTTTACTTTGAAAATGCATTGGCCAATGATTTTTATTAGGAAAATGCATTGGAAATGATTTTTAGCATGAAAATACATTGGAAATGATTTTTACTTTGAAAATACATTGGCGAATGATTTTTATTATGAAAATGCATTGGAAATGATTTTTACTATGAAAATGCATGGCAAATGATTTTTACTATGAAAATGCATTGCAAATGATTTTTATTATGAAAATGCATTGGAAATGATTTTTACTATGAAAATGCGTTGGAAATGATTTTTAATATGAAAATGTATTGCAAATGATTTTTACTATGAAAATGCATTGGAAATGATTTTTACTATGAAAAGGCATTGGAAATGATTTTTAATATGAAAATGCATTGCAAATGATTTTTACTATGAAAATGGATTGGAAATGATTTTTACTATGAAAATGCATTGGAAATGATTTTTACTATGAAAATGCATTGGAAATGAATTTTACTATGAAAATGCCTTGGCCATAGATTTTTACTATGAAAATGCACTTGTCCAATGATTTTTGCTATGAAAATGCACTGGAAATGTTTTTTTTATTATGAAAATACATTGGAAATGATTTTTACTTAGAAAATGCATTTGGCCAATGATTTTAATATGAAAATGCATTGGAAATGATTTCTACGGTGTAAACCCATTATAAATGATTTTGTTATGAAAATCCATTGAAAAGGATTTTACTACGAAAATTCATTGTAATTGCTTTTACCCTGAAAATGCATTGGGAAATATTTTACTATGAAATGCATTGCAAAACCCTTTTCTCTAAAAATGCGTTGGAAATCACTTTAATTTAGTCCGTTTGATTTTACGACATGTCCATCCATGTTGGTTTATTTAAACTCGAATGTTGTATGGGCCACTCAGTGAGAATTACTACTTGTAATATTCTATCTGAAAAATTATTTCTTTATTTTCAGTTACTTAATTATAGATTCAACTGATTCAGTTGTTTTACTTTATTGACTTTAAACAAATTACAAACATATTTTTAGATTAAATTACGACTTTATTTCTAACATATTATGATAACAAATATCAAATATATTTATTACATAACTGATATACAAGAGTTCAATATATGTCGGAAATAGCAAAATCTTTGATACGTTGAAATAAAATATTCTCCAAACATTTGAACTGTTTATCGCATCAGAAGATAAGAATTTATTAAAAGATGAAATCAAGAATTTAGAAGTACGTTGGAGAACAGTAATTCATCAACATGGTGCCCCTTTCAACCAAATAAATTAGTTATTTAACATTTCATGAGCATTTTATACATTTGCCATAATGTACGTCATTTCATATGTGACAACATAAGATGTCACAGTATTTACATTAGTCGGACTATTGTCCTTATCTTTGTCGCCATATTTGTCACAACGTTTGGACCGTTGTACGCTCCGGCCTTCTTCAGGTTGTTGGTATTTCGAACTGAACCCTTTATTTCGCTCACTGGGGTAGACTGTTTTAGTTCCATGTGCCATGTTTGATGGATGTCAGTTATCAGTTATCTCCTGCTAATTTTCCCTCTGAAAGTTCTCCACTGCCTTAACTGGGTATTGAACTCACACACTTTGGGTCTGTCACTGGATCTAACCAACGCCTTTATCCACTGTGCCAGGACACATGGCACACATAATAAGGCCGGAGCGTACAACGGCTGAAACGTTGTGACAAATATGGCGACAAAGATGAGGACAATAGTCCGACTAATGTAAATACGGTACATAATACCTCATCTCAGAAATATAGACAGACTCCATAAGATGTCAGTTATGTAATAAATAAAATTTTGTACTATATGTCATTTTTATAAATGAAGATACTTGCATTTAACCCTTTGAGTTCTGACCATCGCTTTACCGGTGTTAGCGAAAAATGGCTTAATGCCCAGCCACCGGTTGAACGGTGGGAAAACACATAACTATTTTTATATCTACAGTGAAACATTACATAGCAATTATTTGTGGATTTTGACTCAGGAGCTCAGACAGAAGGGTTGAAATTCTTCAAGAACGCAGGGTCAAAGGGTTAAAATGTGTACCGTCATCATGGAACATAATTTATAACAATTTATTCGACGACAGAGAGATAGGGAGAGAGAGAGAGAGAGAGAGAGAGAGAGAGAGAGAGAGAAGGGGAGAGATAGTAAAAGAGCGAATTGTTTAACTTCCTTGATCGTACGGGAACCCATGTTTCGACGTGATCCGGCCGTAATCTTGGTGATCCTAAAGGAATGTAATTCGCCTGAACACAGCGATGGAATTAAAAATAAAAAAAATTTAAAAAATTAAATCAGTTGAAAATAAAATTATATCTTAACCTAATTTAAACGCAGAAAGAGAAAACGAGGATGAGACAGAGAGAAGAAACAAAAAGAAGAGTAGAGAGAGAGAGAGAGAGAGGGAGAGAGAGAGCATGAATGCGAAGGAAGATGGAGAATGAGAGAGAAGACGAGATAGAAAAAAAGAAGAGAAGAAGAGAGAGAGTGAGAAAGAGAGAATGGGAAGGAAGACAAGAGAAGGACAGAGAAGGCGAGAGAGAGAGAGAGAGAGAGAGTGAGTGAGAGTGAGAAGGAATACAAGCGAATAAGAGAGAAGACGAGATAGAGAGAAAATGAACAGAAGGCGAGATAGAGAGTGAGCGAAAAAGTGGGTGAGTGTGAGAGGGAAGACGAGAGAACAAGAGAGAAGACGAGATAGAGAGAAAATGAAGGGAAGATGACAGAAAGAGAGAGAGAAAGAAAGAGTGGGAGTGAGAAGAAATACGACAGAATGAGAGAGAAGATGGGATAACGAGAAAACGATAGAGAAAGAGAGAGAGAGAGAGAGAGAGAGAGAGGATGGAGAACGAGAGTCAGTATGAAGACGAGAGAATGGAAGAGAAGACGCAATAGAGAGAAAAGGAAGAGAAAACGAGAGAGAGAGATAGAACATGAGAAGGAGAAGGAAGGCGAGATAATGAGAGAGAAGACAAGTTAGAGAGAAAACGACGACAGAGAGAGAGAGAGAGAAAAAGAGCGAGAGTGAGGGGGAAGACGAGAGATTGAGAGAGAAGACAAGATAGAAAACGAAGGGAGAGGGAGAAAATGGGAAGGAAGACGAAAAAATGTGAGAGAAGATGAGATTGGGAGAAAACGAAGAGAAGACGAGAGAGAGAAAGAAGAGAGAAAGAAAGTAAGAATGAGAAGGAAGACGAGATAATGAGAGAGAAGACAAGTTAGAGAGAAAACGACGAGAGAGAGTAAGAGAGCGATAGTGAGGGGGAGACGAGAGATTGAGAGAGAAGAGAAAACGAAGGAAAACGAGAGAAGGGAAGAGAGTGAGAAGGAAGATGAAAAGAATGACAGAGAAGACGAGACTGAGAGAAAACGAAAAGGAGACGAGAGAGAGAGAGAGAGAGAGAGAGAGAGAGAGAGAGAGAGAGAGAGAGAAGACTCCTTAAAATCATGGCGGTTTTCAAAGCGTTCGTTTTGTCACGTTGATACGCGAACGATCTTACCCCTCTACGCGCCACTCATGATAATCACGATCTCACCCCACTCCTTAATAATATCCCCCACGTGCCACCCACAACCACACCCTCGTGCCACACCTACAGATATAATCAAATACATCACCCACGTGCTACCCACCTACATATTCTCCACACGCGTGATCGTTATTCCCTTTCTCGCTATCACTCTCACACACATCTACATCGATTAATCTTACATTGGTCTGGCACAAGGCCACAGAAATAGTAAACCAAGGTGATGCTGTACTGGGATGTATTATTTCCCACTCTCTAGCCTCTTTTTTCTCCAGACGCAATACCTATTGCTACTCCATCGCTATTTCCATGACTAATGTCCAGATGAACTTTACTCCTTAGTGCTGTCTTTAAATCACAAGTGGCGCTCGAGCCTTGGCTGAAGTCCCTAAGATCAATGGTTAAAAATAGCTTTGAGCGAGTAAAGCCTTTGGATGTTGATGATGACCAAAATTCTTCGAACCGTGTGAACTGGCGCTACAGAATCCCGAACAAAGAACTGTACCAAAGAACAGAAACCACATCATTTGACGACTTCCAATAGCGGCAACAACTAAAGTGGATAGCAAATGTAACTCGAAGAGAAAATAATGACTTAAGATTTTAACAGTTTTTTTCAGGTTAATGATAAAAATAGCATTGAGTGAAGGAAACTTGTAGGTTTTAGTGAGGACCATTGCTACAGAATCACAAAGCACTATACTAAATAACAGAAACTACATCAATTGAGGACTTCCAAGAGCACCAACAACTAAAATGGATATCACATGTCCGTCGAAAAGAAAATAATGATATAATCAAGATGTTGATATTCCACACAATTTCAAACAAAAGGCTAGGAAGGAAACCACGTCAATACTGTAAAAAGCGATAACAGCTTTCCATCATACAACCTCTTTTCCAGACATGAAAATTTGCAAGCCTCTTGCTACTTCACAGAAAGTGTTCAAACGGACTATATTCCTTAGTTCCAGCAGGCTTACAACATCAAGTTGAAACACCGATTCCCTTACGAAGTTAAGCAACGTCGAGCCTGGTCAGTACCTAGATGCATACTCATTTGGAAATACTAGTTGCTGTAATCTTGGATGTGCGGGTGGTGTAATGGATAATGGTTCAGAATTCTTATTTAGAGAGCCGAGTTCCAATTCCCGTTGGGTTCGTTATCTCCACGCGAAAATACCTTTGGGAAAGGTATGAATCCACCTCTTTAACCTCAGCTATGGGTTAAAGAGTTGTGGGGCAAGGCTAATGTTAAATTGAGAGTCTCGCGCGCACATGGAACTAGGGACAAAAACTGCTCTCAGTAAGCATTTTCACGTTTGTTGATTAAACTTCTTTCCTCTGATTAGGATAGACAGGTTTAATTTTGTTAAGAGATTTAATTACATTCAGTGCAATGTTATAACAGTTACAAAAAAGATAAACGCTTTCAACGCATACGTGGATTTTTTTTTTTTTTATGCAGAATAAAATGTCTCCGGAACGTAGAAAATATGCGTTTATGGGATTTTGCTCTTGTGCGGAAGGATATCTGTCTAATGCTTAATTTGGCTAAGATTAAAAACTCCTACACAGAACTGCGCAATAAAATCATAAATTTGGACATAAGAAAAAAAAAATCAGCTTTTTTTTCTACGTAAAAATTAGATAATTATTAAATTTTATCGAACTTTTCGGAAATTATTGGGTAATAAATCGAATTATTTTTTTAAAGTTTTTTAAAATAATTCGTAGAAATATTTTTAGGTCTTTCATTGATTTAACTTGCTCGCAAAAATATACTGAAGGCCAAAAGTTTGGGACCACCATCTGGATTTAGAAGTGTCACCAAAAAATTGGAGGTTGTGTATCTGTTTCAAAACTTTTTTTTTAATCATTATCACGTCATACAAGGTAGCAAAGCCACTAAGACACAAGGGGTGTGGAAGAATAAGGAACAGAAGCATTAATAATTAGCAGGAAGAGTATAAGAGTAATCAGGAAGACATTAGATAGAGATTGACAGTGCATTTAAATTTTTACTTATTAATGTTGTCTGGAAAGAACGGAGCCGGAAAGGAGTTCCACAAGCGAGAAACGGAGAAAATAAACTGTTTGCATAAAATTTACGGTTACATCTAGCCAGCTGAACTGTAAATTGATGAAATCTCGCCGCCAGTCTCGTATTGAGTTTAAAGAAATAAAGTCTCGGTAACATGGTGAAGATCTCATCCGAACATTTACCATGAAAGTGTTTATAGAAAAGACACAGGGAGGCAACATTTGGGCGGTGGGAATGTGAGTGAAGCTGAGCCACCAGATGAGGACCAATAATATTGCTGGTTCTTCTTTGGATTTTATCAAATAGCTCAAGGTAAATAACAGGAGCACCGGATTATATATGGCAGCAATATTCTAAGTATGGACGAATGGTAGAATTATGGATACGTAAGATAGATTCTGGAGAGAAAAATTGTCTCGCACGACACAGAGAACCAACTTTTTTAGCATCTGACCATGACACAGAGAACCAACTTTTTTAGCTGCTGACCTTGACACAGAGAACCAACTTTTTTAGCAGCTGACCTTGACACAGAGAACCAACTTTTTTAGCTGCTGGCCTTGACACAGAAAACCAACTTTTTTAGCAGCTGACCTTGACAATGAGAACCAACTTTTTTAGCAGCTGACCTTGACACAGCGAACCAACTTTTTTAGCAGCTGACCGTGACACAGAGAACCAACTTTTTAGCTGCTTACCTTGACACAGAGAACCAACATTTTTTAGCTGCTGACCTTGACACAGAGAACCAACTTTTTTAGCTGCTGACTTTGACACGGAGAACCAACTTTTTTAGCTGCTGACCTTGACACTGAGAACCAACTTTTTTAGCTGCTTACCTTGACACAGAGAACCAACATTTTTTAGCTGCTTACCTTGACACAGAGAACCAACATTTTTTAGCTGCTGACCTTGACACAGAGAACCAACTTTTTTAGCTGCTGACCTTGACACTGAGAACCAACTTTGACAATGGACTCAGTATAGTCTTTCCACTTCATGTCAGCTGAAAACGTTAGCACGAGAAGGAGCAATGCTTGACTTTCCTGGAGGTTAGTATCAGCCATGCTGATAAAAGGCAGAGACGGTGCATCTAGTAGTTAACTTCGGGCCAGAGTGATTTTCTCTTCTTGAAGGTTTTTATCGTATATTCAATAATAATGACAACAAAATTAATCCATTACTGTATAAAGTCTCTTGAAAATGTTAGCTCTTTTTACTCATAGGGCTGGCGTGTTTTAAATTTTAGTCAACCCCTCTCTAAAATATTCGTCGCTATGCATTAATTCGTTAAATAATTTCTACATCCCAACTTAGTAGGAGTTAATTAAACTAAGGAAGGCATGAAACCTACTAATTATTAAATCCAGGGGTTGACCTTGAAATTTTGATGTATATAAACAAATAGTTTAAATGAAACTAAAATTGATACCTGCATCAAGAGGGTTAGTTCTGTTTTCAGTCTGGTAACAACCCCTTGGTAACAGGAAAATATTATAAGTACGCTTTTTGAAATCATTTTTATTACACGTGTATTTAAACTGAATTACCAAAATCAAACAAGTGCCAAAATGTAAATATCTGGGAAGTGTTTTAACAGAGGACGGAAATTGCGACACTGAAATCCGAAGGCGCATTGGGATGGCGAAAGATGCCTTCCAAAAGCCAAGCAGAATATTAAGAAACAGAAAAAAAACTTAGAAGTAAAGAAAAGAGTACTGGACTTTTACCTGATATCAATCCTTATATATGTCAGTAATTGCTGGACAATCTCTTCAAAGTTGAACAGACTTGAGGCAACAAAAATGTGGCTCTACAGAAAGATGATGAGGATACAATGGATCGAATATGTGAGCAACGACGAAATCTTAGAGAAAATGGAAACATATACTTAACATCAGGGAGAGAATAAAGACACAAACGAAAGCTGAAGCGTCAAAAATTATTTGAAGCAACAAAAGATGGGAAGTTGTGAAGCGCTACGAATGTCTACATATTGAAGTGGTATGGCATGATAATAGTAATATTCACTGTTTCCTTATGAGGAAACATTCAGTATTCATTGATCAAGCAGGCAGGTTATTCAAGTTACCTTCAGACTGGGATCAAAGTGTAGTATCTGTTTTCCTCCTAACAATAATGATAACATTAGCCATTTCCTTATAAGGTATCCATTGATTGGGCATCCGGTATTGATTTCCACTGAAAATCCTTCTCTTAAAACATTTCTCTTAGGAAAATGGTTTTCTCAATACAGTAGCTGTTTTTTGATAATGTTCATCGTGTACAAGGCCCCAAAGCCCCTCAAGGCAGAGACTTACAGAGTAATAGGTAAGAGATACAGTTTATGAGTGTATGTGGTAAAGCTAACGGTTAACCCTAGACTTTAACAGGTTAAGATTACTTTTTTAAATTATAAGAATATTTCTGTAAATAATAAGAGCTTAGATTAAATTAATTCGGCCTTGTGCCACATCTGACCCCGTGGGACGGTTGGTAGATATCCTGCAGATATTCACTTGAGATTCACTTGTAGCAGTTGACTACTTCTTCTACTCTTCGCTAACTAATCTTATATGTGTTGTTCGTGTCCTAAGTATTATCGTTCATTACCAACCTTCGTAAGACTATTCTATTCAGTAACCTTCCCTTGGCTGCAACAATATATATATATTTAATTATATATATATATGTATTGTATTTAGGCAGCAATCCTTCTTTCATGCACGTTTCATTGAATATGGCAGACAAGGTGCTTTGATTTAGTTTTTTTTTATACAATTTCTCATGTGATCTTATTTTTTTTCTTCTCAGTCGATAAATTATATAAAAACTGTCCAATTGTTGTTTTTTTCTTGAGCGCTTTTGGCTATACATTTAGCCATTTTCAAGGTTGAAATACATTAATTGTTAACAAGAAATAGATTCTTGTATGTATGTATTTATATAATGTTTTCATTTTCAAAACACGGTCACGATATTGTTGTCCATGTTCATAGTTGATATTATCGAATGTTGGTGTTTTTGTTTTTATTAATAAAGCTTCCATTATTTTTAGCCTTTTCTTACATGTAGATGATGCTATTAGATTTTTGTTATCAACGAGTATATCACGAATAGGGACCAGTAGGCCTCTATGAGTATTTAAATGAGACCTAATTGAGCTATGGTCAGAAAGATATAATGTGAGTCTTCTGGTTAAACATGTTGTAGTGTGTCCGATGTAATTGTAATTTTGATTGATTTTTTTAATGTAATTTATCTACCGAAAATAAACGTGCATATATATATATATATATATATATATATATATATATATATATATATATATATATAGTTAACAAATCGGAGACTTCAGAAAGCCATGGTAATATTTTATATTTCGTGAGATCGATAAAATTTAATTTCGCTTTGTCAGACCTTGCGGTTTCAAAACCATGAGCAGATTCAAATATTCTTCCAGGAATCAACCCAAAGACGAAATGAAAAACAAGTTTAGCGGAAGTTGTGTTTTAAGATAGTTACACAGAGTGGGAAGAGAAAGAGGGAGGTATATGTCTATAGGACATACGATGGTTGTAGCATTGACCTCTCATTCACTGGACAAGAGAAAGGAATAAAGAGTGAGGAGGAGGCAGGGAACAGAAGCGAGGAAGAGAGAAACCTGAGATCGTACACAAATCCCTATACCTACATACATACACATTTTTCTATATACCATATAATTAAACTTACACATATCTGCCTGCATCCATATACACATTCGCATCTATCTACACATATATGTTTTCACGTAAATGTGTCCATCCATACGTATGTATACACACATATACACCCATACGCATCTATTTATCTATTTGTATTCATAAACACTTATGCACATATTTTACTAGTACATTTCTAAATCAATACTTAGATAAGATGTAAGATGTCCTCAAGTACATTACTAATCGTGTAGCTATAAAGGGGCACTTAAGAGTGTTGTCCATCAAGTGACCCCAGATATATACACAACGCTTAATCTATGCATCTACTTATGAGAGAATACAGCATGCAGACGATATATACTCACATACCTATTTACACAGACAGGGGCACACATGTTTGCATGCACAAAAACTATGTCCCAACACAGATACTAAAGAAAAGAAGTACCATAGTATGCTTTGCATACACGTACACGAAGAAGAGAGATATGTGAGCGTTAGATGCCCAGGTGAGATGGTTTTTGTAAAGTGAGGTTACATGTGATGAAGGAAGGGGGATTCCTATGAAGGATCGTAGGTGGTGATTCTGCATACACACATACATACACACACAAACATACACACACATACATATATACACACACGCGCACACATTGTACTATATATATTAATGTATATATATATATACACATATACCTATCCACATACACATACATATACGCATGCACAAATACTTGTAAAACATCCGGAACCCAATTTGGGTCAATCTTCTTGAAATTTGGTGTTATTTTAGAAATCCGAAGCGGTTCTTATGTCTGCATTTGAAGACAAGCTCGTTTCGTCGATTAAGTAATTCGTTGGTGTTTTCATATCTGATTATTAGGATTTTTTCCTTGATGCATAGATCATATCTGTCTCTGAAATTGTTGGGAGTTCGGGCCTTATATATGATCCTCGATTTTAATTGTGGGATGAAGCCTCCATCAATGAGGTTCAATAGTGTTTTGATAGGGCCGTCTACTGTCTTTGAGATTCATTATTGAAGGAATGGCGGTGACTGTAGAAACGCTGTTTCCAAATTCCCGCTGAAATTCCGATGTAAACTTTTTCCTGGTTTACATTTTCCTTTGGAAAAATCATAGCGTCATATACCACATTTTTCGAAGTGCAAATCCCTCCCACTGGAAAAACGGCCCCAACTCTACAGCTATAACGAGGGTTGTTCCGTCGTGCCTCACTGTCGTGAAATTTATTTAAGATATGATTGTTGTGGGAATTGATTATATTGTCTACGTTGCCAACACATGAGTAACTGATTTTTAAGGTTTTTCTGTTGAATATTTTCTTCAAAGGATTGTTATCATTAATAAAGTGTCTGTCTATTAACTTTAAAAATATTTACCAATATTGATGTTGGATAACCTGCAGAATGGTGAGTTAAACCATACTAACATATTTTTACAATCTATCCAAATGCATCTATATTCTTTTTCTTTCCATCATCTTTATTTACTTCCCTGCTATATTCACAACGTTTCGGCTGTTGTACGCTCCGGCCTCCTTCAGATGATTGAATCTCTGAGATGAGGTATTATGATTATTTACATTATTCAGACTGTTATCCTGATCATCATTGCCACATTCACAACGTTTCGGCTGTTGTATGCCCTGGCCTTCTTGAGGACACAATAGATAAAGGCGTTGGTTAGATCCAATGACTAGACTGTTATGAGTTCAATACCAGGCTACGGCAGTGGTGAACCAAAAATACTTGGAGAGTTGAATTAAAGGGAAATAATTGAGTCATCCAGAAGAGGCATGGCACGTGGA
Organism: Acanthosepion lycidas; assembly: GCA_963932145.1. Lineage (NCBI taxonomy): Eukaryota > Metazoa > Mollusca > Cephalopoda > Sepiida > Sepiidae > Acanthosepion > Acanthosepion lycidas. Next base: position 62,974,451 of record OZ010609.1, on the reverse strand, counting down.
ACTAGGACAAATATACCTCGGTTTACGAAATAAAGGGTTTGGTTCGAAATTACAATCAGCTGAAGAAGGTCGGAGTGTACAACGGTCGAAACGTTGTGAATATGGCAATGAAGATGAGGATAACAGTCTGAATAATGTAAATAATATATAACTGGCCACTCGTATTCGAGGATACTCTTAGCAGACCTTAGTTACAGTTTCTGGGAAAGAGTGTGCTATCTAGCGTGATCAACAATTTGAAGAAGACCAGCACCTCGGCCACGATGACTTGTGACTTCGTGCTAATACACGCGTTCCGTCTACCCAATTTCACTCACAAGGCTAGGGGTCAACCCGTAATATGGTTTTCAGGCACTTTCCAAAGGTGCCGCACGCTGGGACCGACCCCTCCAGTGCGATGACATAAGGAAGTCTCCTTCCTGACAAATCAACCATGGTGAGATTCGAACCCTGGTCTCATGGTCAGAATTCTAACAAATGCTGTGGTTTAAGGAAAGTCTAATGAATTTCATTATACACATTTTTTTTTTGCTAATCATTTTACTCCAAGTAAGGCGATAATGCTACTACGACGCAAGGGTTTACTAGGAGTGAAAGAGAATGAGAAGACATTAGTGGGGAGAAAGAACAATAAAAGAACAGGTTTCAGGAAGACAAAAGATGGCGATAATGCCACTAAGACGCAAGAGTTTACTGGGAGTGAAAGAGAATGAGAAGACTTTAGTGGGGAGAAATGACAATAAAAGAAGATGCTCCAGGAACACAGAAGATAGCGATTGATGTTGCATTTAAAGTTTGAAGATTGTAGATAGCAGGGAAGCAAGAGAGAGAGAGAGAGAGAGAGAGAGAGAGAGGTGAGAATCGCAGGAAAAGAAACTATTAGAATAGAACTTACGGTTATATCTAGCTAATTCAACATTAAATCGATGAGGCCTATCCGCCAATCTAGTAGTATGCTTAAATTCATGCGATCGAGGTACCAAGGAGAAGAGTGCATTAGAACGACTGACATGAAAAGTTTTATAGAAAAGACAAAGGGATGCCACGTCGCACGAGTGGGAAAATGACGGAACTCAAGATGCCAGATCACGACGATTACATTGCAGACCCTACTTTGGATTTTGTCAAGAATTTCCAGGTATATTGCCGGAGCACCATTCCAGATATGACAGAAATATTCAATTCTCAGACGGAGGGAAAATTTATAAATGCGCAAAATGGATTCTAACGAGAAATATTATCTGGCACGGTACAGTGAACCGACCTTCTTAGCTGCAGCCCAAGCAATTGAATTAATAAAATAACAAAATAAAATAATAAAATGATAAAATAAATAATAAAATGGTAAAAAAATAAGATAATAAAATCATAAAATAAATGAAAAATAAAATAAAATAATAAAATAAAGCAATAAAATAAAATAAAATAAAAAATAAAATAATAAAATAGATAATAAAATAATAAAACAATAAAATAAAAATAAAATAAAATAATAAAATAAGATAATAAAATAAATAATAAAATAAAATAATAAAATAATAAATTAAAATAAAATAAGATAACAAAATAATAAAATAAAATAAAAAATAAAATAAAATAATAAAAATAAAATAATAAAATGTCAGCGGAAAACGTGAGATCCAGAAGGCGCAATGAGTTGCTCCCCTGGAGTTTAGCATCAACCATGATGACGCAGGACAAAAATTGTTCTCTATGATGAAAGCATAGCAGTTTCGATTTGGAGGCGTTAAAATTTACATGGCATTCTTGTCCCGGTTATCCACTGATTAGAGGTAATTTTCAACTACAATTGCCTGTCTTACTTTGACAGATGTAAATGAAAATAACACTGGCATCTCATTTTAACAGCTATACATGGTGCGATGGATAAATTTTCGTCTAAATGACGCCAAAATGAAAATAACACTGACGTCTCATTTTAACAGATATACAGGGTGCGATGGATAAACTGTCGTCTAAATGACGCCAAAATGAAAATAACACTGACGTCTCAATTTAACAGATAACCAGGGTGCGATGGGTAAATTGTCGTCTAAATGACGCCAAAGTGAAAATAACACTGACGTATCATTTTAACAGATGTACAGGGCGCGATGGATAAATTGTCGCCTAAATGGCGCCAAAATGATAATAACACTGACGCCTCATTTTAACAGATATATTTACCAAAATTACACAGACATATTTTGAAGTACTAAAGAGTAAATGTATTCAATAAAATCGCCATTGGCTTCAACCACATCCTCTGGGCGACTTCGGAATATCCTGCACTTTTTGAGCAGTCTCCTTGTTTAAGTAGCTGAATGCTTCCATAATCCTTGCCTTCAGTTCATCTTTGGTGTTACAGGGAGTTTTGTTGCTCGCTCGGTCAATTGCGTCCCACACATGATAATCAAGGGGGTTGCAAGTTTTGGGAATTAGGTGGCCAGATGGAAAGAGTGATGCAGTCGCAGATTTTTGTCTGACAGCCATAACTAGGTTCTCTGCTTGTGTGGCATGGTGCAGAGTCCTGTTGACATACATAGGGTCTTCCAGCAGCTACCCTCTTGACTCAGGGCAGCACGACCTCCACAAGGCACGTGTTGAGTCTCAGGCCCTGTGGGAAGATGATTAGAGGCATAACTTTGCCATCACTAGTGATCACTTCAAACACCTTGGTAATCACCATTAGACTCACCCATCTCTTTTCGAAACCTCTGCTCATACTGACACCCAAACACTCTGAAATATTCGTATTGGAGCTTCCGGCGCGAATGCCAAGCAGTACAGCATGCGGTTTTCAAATTTCTAGCGGAGTGAACTGCGTCATAGTGGTCTTTTTTTCACAGGTGGTGCCCAACTGACACTTCTATTCTGTACAGTCAAAGCTGGAAAGAAACAAGCAGCAACGCATTTGTTGTAAAGTTTATGTTGTGGATTCCGCAAATGGAATCCTGCACAACTAAATAAACAACGCCAGTAATTGAGATAGAAAAATAATTGTATTAAACGTAAGAATACAGACTTGAAGTGAAGATTAGTAGTCCAAGAATGCGGGTTAGTAGAAAGTATATGTACAAGTCTCTGTAAGTAAAGCCGTAATCATCTCACTCTCTGGACTCTTGTATAACTCTCTGAGAACACCCAGTGTCTGTCTCTGTATCTCTCAAACTGTCTCAACGTATATCTTAACGTATCTCCACGTATCTCAACGTATCTCAACAGCAGATATTCTCTCTGTCAGTATAAGTATACTTTGGATGAGTCCATCTTATGTAAAAAGGGGAGAGCCCCACAACAGTTTAGAGAGTACAGAAGCCCGTTTAGGCTTACGTTACCTTACGACAAGTCTTCCCGCTTTAAGGCGATATATTTTGGAGATGAAGGCAAAACCTATGGACATATTTATCTTCGTATCACTTAGTAAAGATTCCGTTCTAGAAGCAGAGATTCACCTAATCAGTCGAGGGTTTAGAAAAGAAATTCTGAGTATAGCATTTGGCTTTATCAGCAGAGGAGATTAAGGATTTACTCTTGTTCAACACACATTTACAGATCCGCCAGTAATCACAAGAACCCAATTTATGAAAGGCTATACGGTATATCATTCTCTCAGCAAATAGCGACTATACCTTGGTGAGGGCATGCTTCTACTCATTACAAGCGGATACAAAGACGCGTATTTTATGATATGAAGTATCATGTTGCTATAGCCGGAAGAAGTGGTTTCGGAGGGCTATAGCGGATGAGCAGGCAGGATTTAAGCAAGAAAAAAGATGGCGGTTTCATTTGGTACTTCCGAGCTGACACGAAGGCTTCCGTGCCGGTTTTCACCCAGGGAGAAATCTCAGTACCACATTTTCCAACGGGAATATTAAAAATTTCATTACAGAGTATCTCGAAGAAAATCGTAAAACGAGTCCCCCTCCCATCAATGCGCTGGTAACAAAAAGATGGGGTTCTTGCCTCATAGGCGAGCGGAAAGAAATATCTTCAGACACGACCGCGATGGTCAGAGTTGACAAGAGGACAGAATTGCAAAGCATGGGTCCGGGGAGGAGGTAAGGAAGAGTTGAAGCAAAGAAACTTGTCCGTCAGAATTATGAGGGAAAGGAGTTGGCAAATCTATTATTTGAGTGTGAAACTGAGCAGTTGAGAAATTCAAAGACTTAGTTTCTTCATATCTATTTCTCTGTTTGTGCCTATCGAATATCTCATCTCAATCATGTTTATATTTGTCTATGTTTCTATCGATAAGTATCGAAATATCTTCATATCTATCTGTATCTCAGCATGTTAATCTATCTATCTATCTATCTATCTATCTATCTATCTATCTATCTATCTATCTATCTATCTTAGCTTGTTCATTATCTATCTATCTATCTATCTATCTATCTATCTATCTATCTTAGCTTGTTCACTATCTATCTATCTATCTATCTATCTATCTATCTATCTATCTATCTATCT
>OZ010609.1:62902478-62964978 GCA_963932145.1 Acanthosepion lycidas | reverse complement strand
TTTTTATTTTTAATAAAAAGACCGAATATACATAACCAGTAATACATTTTATCTGTAGTTGGAGGCACAGAATTGCGTTCAAAATATATTTAATTGAAGCCATAAAATTGTGTTAAAATATTTAGATTTCGGGATTAAATAACCCATAGATTGCAGCAAAACAGTGATTCGGTAGGATGGTGAAAAAACGAAAGTTAATAAGAGCTATAAGGGATAGGACGTTGTGGAGAGCCATGATGCAGGTCCTAGTGCAAATTAACACTTCCTGTATCCCTACGGTTAAGTTCTTCTCCAGAGGTCGATTTGATTCGGTGCAAATTGATATTTGGACCTCAAATGGAAGGACTATATTGAATCAATTGCTAAGTCTGCTGCTAAGAAATTGGCTTCACCATGTCGTGCTAGACATTTTTTGTCAACATAATCTTACATATTTATAAGTCTAACCTTCATCTATACATTGAATATTGCTGTCATAAATGAACTGGTATTCTTGCTGTGCCTGTAGAGTTTATAGATAAAATACAAAGACGAATCTGCAATGTTATTGGTCCTGACCTGGTATCTCGGCTGAACTTTCTTCTTTTTATAAAGGAACGTCAGCTCTTAAGTAAGGAGTCGCAAAGTGGGTCGTTTGCATTGCCGCACTATAAATAGACATCAAAAATTAATCGAGAAAATCATTGGTTCGAAAAAAAAAAAATATGACAAAAATAGGACTTGGAAAATGGTATTGAATTGAAAATAAAAAAGAAATGAAATAAAAATGACTAGTAAAAAATGGATTTTAAAATAATTGGATAAAAAAGGCCTGAGAAAAAGAGGACTTGGAAAATGGTATTGAAATAAAAAAGACTTGCAAAAAATAGATTTGAAAAAAAATTGGGTAAAAAAGGACTTGGGAAAAGGTATTGAATTAAAAGAAAGACTTGTAAAAATGGATTTGAAAAAATATTGAGTAAAAAAAGCTTGAGACAAAAAGACTTGGAAAATGGTATTGAAATAAAAAAAAAGTATTGTAAAAAAAAGATTTGAAAAAAATTGGGTAAAAAAGGACTTGGAAAATGTATTGAAATAAAAAAAAGACTTGTAAAAATGATCCTGAAAAAAAAAACTTGCGTAAAAAATGACGTTAAAAAAAGGATTTGAAATATGGTATTGAATTATACAAACATTGTAAATAATCGATTTGAAAAAAATTGGGTAAAAAAGGCCTCAGAAAAAAAGACTTGGAAAATGGTATTGAAATAAAAGAAATTCTCGTAAAAAATGATCCTGAAAAAATACTTGCGTAAAAAACGTGTCAAAAAAAAGAAAAAAGAAAAAGGATTTGAAATATGGTATTGAATTATACAAACATTGTAAATACTCGATTTGAAAAAAATGGGTTAAAAATAACCCGAGAAAAAGATAAAAAAAAAGGATAGTGAAATTGTAAATACCTTGCAAAGAATTAATGTGAAAAAAAATTACGTAAGAAAAATAACCTGACAAAAAAGGTCTCGAAAAATGGTACTGAAATAAAAAAAAAACCTTCAAAAGAATGAATCTGAAAAAAAAGTTGGGTAAAAATTCACTTGACAAAAGAAGGAAATGAAAAAAGGTATTGAAATAAAAAATAAAGACTTGCAAAGAATAGACTTGAAAAAAAGATATTTAGTTAAAATGACCTGACAAAAAGAAAAGATTTAAAAATAGTCTTATAGAAAAAAAGACTTGAAAAGATATATTAAAAAAATGGACCCACGGAAAAAAAGATCCTGAAAACAAGAACTTGAAAAATTGCATCCGAAAAAAAATGAAGCTGGTTTCAAAATAAAAAGACTTGATAAAAAGGTATTGAATAAAAAAAAAAGATTTGCAAATAGATTTTTAAAAAATAGTGGGTTGTATTGACCTGACAAAAAGAAATACTTAAAAAAGACTTAAAAATAATCTCATAAAAGACTTGAAAAAAAAAATGTATCTAAAAAAAAGTGCGGCCTCGAAAACATGTCCTGAAAACATGAACTTGAAAAATTAGATCTGGAAAAAGAAAAAAAAAATGTAGCTGGCTTCAAAATAAAAGAACTTGAAGAAAAGGAAATTAATCTTAATCGTTTCACCCCAAGCAAGGCATTGAAACCACTAAGACGCAGGAGGTTACTGAATGTGAAAGAACCTTATTTATTAGATCGTTTATTTACAAGAGTAATTTTAATTTTACAACATTCTAAAAGCCAATCAAATTGCATTTAAACTAATGGATTCCAATCATTTATTTATAAAGAAATAAATACGAAAACAATTTTTATTCAACAATTCATAAACATTTCCTAAATTATTAAAATATTTACCACAGTATAAAGTTCTAATCGATTGGCCGAGGTTTTGTGAAGCATTCACCAATCTAAATAGTATTTATTATTTTTGTTGTCAATTATCATGAACAAAAATTTTGTATAAATTCACTTTCAACAGATGTTTAAGTTTTATCACAATTCTAATCATCGCTTTTTAAAAGAATAAACATTGCCCAGGAGTGAAGGTAGTTAAAATAATAGCGGTGTTAAGGGAAAAACCATCATTTTGATCGTCCGTTTTTTTACGGGTACGAAGGTCCAAGTTTGTTTTCTCTTTTTTTTTCCCTTTTTATCTTTCTCTTTTCTTCTCTTTCTTTTTTTTTTATCATTTTTTTCTTTTTCTTCTTCTTTTCTACTCTGTCCTTTCTTTTCTTCTCTTTTAATATTCATTTTCACACTTTGCCTTCAGTCTTTCTTTCTTGGGTTTAACTCTTTTCTTTTTCATCTTTCTCTTTTTCATCATTTTCTCCTCTTTCTTCTCCTCTCTTTTAATCCTCATATTTTTCTCACTTTCGCTTCTGTCCTTCCTTCTCGTTTTCCTTATTCTTCTTTTTCACCCTTCTCTTTACTTCTCTTTCTTTTTTCATCATTTTCTTCTTTCTTCTTTTCTACTCTCTTCTTTCTTCTCCTCTCTTTTAATTCTCATTTTTCTCTCACTTTCCTTTCTGTTTTTATTTCTTTTTTCCCCTTTTTCGTTTTCAGCTTTCTCTTTTCTCCTCTTTTTTCCATCTCTTTTCCTCTCTCTCTTTTCTCTTCACTTTTAATCGTCTTTATTTCACTCTCACTTTTCTTCTCGGCTCTTTTCCTGTCCATCTTTCTTTTTGCTTTTCTTTTTTTTATATATACATCTTCCTTATTTCCTTCTTTGTTTTTTTTTTTTATTCTCTAAATTTTCTTCTCGACGCTTTTTCTTGCTTCCTACTTCCCTATCCCTTACAACAATTTCATTCTCTGATCCTTTACCTTGACTGGCTCTTGGCTTTTGTATTGCATGAGCTAAAGTAAAAAAAAAAAAAAAAAAAAAAAAAATCACCCCTACATCAATCTTGGCTCTTGGATATCTCGATGTGGTTTAATGTCTGGCACGGTTCACTCGCTAAAACAATTACAACTGAATAGTGAGTTCGATCCACACTAGATGCCTTATGCTTTCGACCTTGTGCCGCATCTAAGCTATTAGTTATTTCTATTTCCTTATTCATCTCACTCTTTTTTTCTCCTTTCATCCCTCACTTTTCTTCTTTCTTTATTTCCTTTTTCTTTCTCTTTTTCATTTTCTCTTTTTTCTTTTCCTTTTCTTATATTTCTTTTCTCTTCTTTATTCCTTTTATTTATTAGCTTCATTTCTTCTCTCTTTACTTTTAAATATTTCCCCTGCCCTCCCCAACCCAGAATTGTAATTAAACACGTCCTGGCCTGGGACTGAAACAATCCGTTAAGTTAGCAATGCCAGACTGACTGCGTATCGGCCGACTCCTTAAATTTGAGCAGAACGATTGCAAATTGACGAATCACCGCTCGGATTAAATTTGCTGCTCACTGACACCGGAAATGATAAAATTGGTGCCGGAAGTTTAGGACATTTTTTTTTTTTATTTTTCTGAATGTTTTTTTGTTTTATTCGTTCATTCGCGTATTATTCACTTCAGTTCTTTTAACATTCCGCCTTTTTCGCTTTTGATCTCAGAGTTTGTCAACCCTACTACACACACACACAGACACGCGCGGGTATATATATATATATATATATATATATATATATATATATATATATATATATATATATATATATATATATATATATATATATATAGGTATACATATATAATAACGGATGCTAAGGCATATGTAAATAGATACAAGCACACACACACATATATATATATATGTATCACATACACTGAGTTTTTATCTATAATAACGTCTATTGAGGCATACGTATATATATATATATATGTATACGTACATACACACCTATATATATATATATATATATATATATATATATATATATATATACATACTAACGTACACTATGGCATATATATAATTAGCTTTATATTTGCATAAATACACTTACACACGTACACAAAAAGCACACAAATATCTCTCTTTATATATATATATATATATATATATATATATATATATATAATCTGATGAGTAGATTCACGGGTGTACTCTATGGCAGCATGTTATAAGAATTACATTACATGCCATCAGACACACACACACACCCAAACACACACACACACACACACATATATACATATATATATATATAATATAGAAGGCTAAAACATTAATATTTCTTGGTTATAATTTATTACATTAGAATCGTAATCACGATCCAAATCATCAGACGTACAAATTCAGAAAGAAATCGGAAAATATTTTTTTGAATTTGGAAATTTGCAAATAAATCAGGAAAAAATCTCTTTGAAATTGTAGGTCTGATGAATTGTATCGGGATTACGAGCCTTTTTTATTATATTCTTACTCTGTCCTGGACATTGAGTTCTACTTGGATTCTGTTGTCTTGGAAATTTACATATATATATATATATATATATATATATATATATATATATATATATATATATATATGATGTAATATATATATATATATATATATATATATATATATATATATATATATATATATATATATTAGTAGTAGTAATAATCTTATAAGTATAAGAAATTATACTCGTCCGAAAAACCTTCGTTGTCTTGATTTGCAAATAATCAAACCAATAGCAAAGGGAAACAAAAGTTATATAAAAAGAAAGAACCACGAACATGTACGTTAGCCGAAAATAATCGTCTAACATGCAAGTTCAAAGCCCAAAGAAAAAAAAAACCCGATACGAGTAAGCAAAATAACTAAATAAAGTGCTCAATACGGTAAGTAGAGCAGACCTAATTAAACCTAAAGAACCAGACAAACCTACCCTGACGATCCGCTTAGGTGAAACCTTGGGAGGTTTGTCTGGCTCTCTAGGCTTAACTTAATATATATATATAGTTCAATTAAAAGGTGCAATTATAATTTATAAACTCATGAATCATTCATACAAAAAACAAATATAGAGGTTGATGATTTAAATTATAATTGCACCTTTTAATTGAAATATATATATATATATATATATAATAAAAAGGCTTAAACACTAATATTCCATGGTTATAATTTATTACATTGGAATCGTAATTACGATCCAATTCATCAGATCTAGCAATTCATAACTTCATCCTCGTAAGAAAGAAGCTTGCATCTTTTTCGGTAAAGATCTATTCTCGGTGTCTTTTGCAGTCTTCCAGGGAATTTAAGTTTTTTTTTTAATTTTATTTTGCAACTTTATTGGTGAACATATTTACAATTTTCTACAATTATTTTCTGACGTCTTTCAGATAACTTTATAATTTCATCCTCCTGAGAAATCTTTCACAGAAAAGAACTTGTCTAGGAATCTTTTGCAGTCTTCCAGGGAATTAGACTATTTTATTTTGGAACATTGAACGACGTGTTTACCACGTTCTTCAATTATCGTTCGCTATCTTTCAGACAACATTATCATTTAACTTTCACGGTAAAGAACTTGTCTAGGAGTCTTTTATACATTTCCCGAAAATTGAAGTATTTATTTTTATATTCTACATTACCTTTAGTGGTCGAGTGGTAGTTAGAACGTACGCTTTCTGACCAAGGTATCAGATGTTGATTGACATTACACTTCAATATATGAAGTTTAAAGTTATCAGGGAAGCAAAAAAAGGAAAAAGACTAAGAGGAAGGGAGTTCTACAGTCGGGAAGTGCGAAAGAAGAAGCTGTTTGAGTAGAAGAGTTACATTCAACCGTTTCGACAGTGAAAGGGTGGGACCGAGATGCCAGCCTGGTAGCTCGCTGAAATTCATGCAGTCTGGGAACCAGCGAAAGTACCTCGTCGGAATAGTTGCCATGAAAATATTTGTAGAAGAGAAACGGGGAAACCACGGCCCGTCTGTGAGAAAGCGACTGCGGACTAGATGCCAGATCAGGACCTATCACATTACATATTCATCTCTGGATGCATTATTCTATTCAATATGTGGCAACCAAAGAACACAGAATCCTTTATCCGAAATTCTTGGGACCGGAAGTGATTCGGTTTTCAATTTTTTTTCGGATTTTGTAACACAGGATATTCGATGTGTATATAACATCTATAAAATAGTGCAGCTTGGGAATGGAAGTCAAGAATAATTACGATATCCCTTTATATGTCACAACACAGCTCATATATATATATATATATATATATATATATATATATATATATATATATATATATATATGTATATATATATATACCCTGAAGGTAGTTTTATATAAATAACATATACACTGAAGGTAGTTTTATATCAATCACATACGCTGAAAGTCAGTTATGTGCCATGCGTGATACGCACTTAGATGATCATGTATCTTTCGATACATGACTGACGAGGCATATTTTTTTTCCTGAAGTAGGTTGTCATTTCTTTCTGCGGTAGAGCAGGTGCCATCTAAGGATATAGAACCTGGTCTGTTCTGCTATTTACCCATAGCTCTGAGGAGAAGAAGAGGACTCGTACCTTTCTCAAGGGTATTAGCATGTAAGTGAATGTAATGGATGCGACTGGAATTCGAACTCAGCTCTCTGATTCCTCAATACGAACCGCTATCCATTAGTCCCTTTTCCCGCAGTAGGTTGCCATTTCTTTCTGCAGTAGACCAGTTGCCATCCAAGGCTATAGAACCCGGCCTGTCCTGCTATTTACACATAGCGGGAGGAGGGGGAGAAGAAGAGGATTAATACTTTTCCCAAGGGTATTAGCCCATAAGTGAATGTAATGGATTCAAATGGAATTCTTGGGACCGGAAGTGATTCGGTCTTCAATTTTTTTTCGGATTTTGGAATACAGGATATTCGAGGTGTATATAACATCTATAAAATGGTGCAGCTTGGGAATGGATCTCAAGGATGAATACAATATCCCCTTATATTTCTTAACACAGCTTATATACATACATATATATATATATATATATATATATATATATATATATATATATATATATATATATATATATATATATATATATATATATATATATGTTTGAATAAAAACAGACCACGTTAAGGTTCCATGTAATAAATTATTTCACCATAACCCCTTTAACAGGGCTCTGGATCATCAGACTTTACTTCCAAAAATTGAAATGAAAAATGAAAAGAAATTCACACATTTTTGACGGACCTCATCAAGTACACGTAAAATTAACGAAGTGAGGAAGTGAGGTGGGAAAGAGGATATGAATGTGTCATATGTAGCATTTCAAATTCTTATTTTTAATTTTTAACTCCAATGTGTCGGCTAGATGTTGTTCGAATTTATTGTGTCTAGTCTCAAGATATAGATGGCTAAGGAGTGGAGGGGTGGAGACCGACTTTAAAGGAAGAAGCTACACTACTTTCACGAGGACAGTTTTGCTTTCAAATTTTTTAGACGCTGTTAATTCGCGTTACTTTAACGGGCATGTTTGGGAGGTTAAAGTTTTTTCTGTATCTAAATGTTTAAACAATCTACGAAGAAATTAATTTGAAATTCGGTGGAGTTTTTTGTTATTTTCTATGAAACAGTCGATTAGAAAAATTCACAGATAGTACATTGAAAGAGTGATCTATTTTATATTTAGTAATCTTATTAATTAATTTATTTTTATCTTTTATTAATTCGTAAAAAAAAAACAAAACAAAAAAAACCTATGTATATTCCCATATTTACACATACATCTGCAGAGAAAACGCATATTCATATATCTTCATACATATCTCCACATACACTTATACTTACATATATATACATATACATTTAAAGACACCTGTATATCCATATACATCTACATATATACATATATATGTATTTTTTCACACATATACGTATATACACATACACATATACACACACACATATGCATACATACATACACACATGCATATATATACAAACACATACATTCATATATACATAATATGCAGCATATCCATATACACACATATACGTTAATTTGCACTTACACATATCTACACACGTACATGTCTCTATCCTCATGTTCACCCATGCACCCACTTATGCCTGCGTTCAAATACTCTCTCAGTATTTAATTACATAATCTATATCTTTACACATATAATATTACCCGTTCTTTCATATTTATGGCAAAATATATAGGTACCTATCTAAATGTACACCCCCACACTATAAAAAAAACCCAAAAAAAAACCTGCTTCTTATACCATATAAAAATATATACATGTACATATCAACAGGTGCCTCAGTGTTCAAGCACATTACCATAGTTGTATACATATAGTTATGTGTTGGTGTTCATGTGTGCATAGTAATATTTCTAAAAACAAAGGGAATAAAAAACACTCAAAATTGCTCTTATTATATGATTATTTTTCAATGTATCTGCTTAGGTTGAGATTGTTTTTGTGCCGCCATTTAAAAATTAGTTCACTGTGTTTATTCAGTAGTATGTCTGGATCTTTATGTTTGATCATGAAGATTTTCTCCTTTAAACATAAGTTGCATCTGTCTCTGAAGTTTTTGGGAGTTCTGGCTCTTGATATTATTTTCCACTTTATTTGTGGGGTTAGGCCACTCTCCAACAGATTCCAATAATGAATAGATAGTGCCGTTTGGTTCTTTTTGCACTTATTTTTGAAGGATTGGCGATGGTTGTATAGTCGGTGCTTCCAATTTCCCGCCGATATTCCTAAATATATCTTTTTCTCCTCAACTTTTTCTTTGGGGAAAATTGTCGCTTCATATATTGTGTTCTCTGCCATGCATATTCCTTCAACTGGGCATTCTGTTCCTGTTCTGCAGTTGCATGTTGATTTTTCTATTCTGGTTGTATCCTGATTTTGTTTTGGATTATCATGAAGCTCTCTCAAAATTTTACAATTGTGTGAGCTAATAATTCTCCCCATATTAGCCATGCAAGAATAGCTAATCTTTAGATTCATCTTGTTGAATATTTTTTTCAGAGATGTATTTTTGCTAAAATGTTTATCTATCAGTTTTATAAAGTATTTGCCTATATTAATATTGGAGATGCTACAAAAAGGTGGGTCGAACCATATAATTTTCCTTTTCCTATTTTTGGGTTTAGTGGATTTTTTATTTACTGACTTATCTATGTAATTAAGAGTTTGTTTAAAATTACTCTTAAATAGGGCTTTATTGTATTCCGATTTACTCTGGTTAAAAATAGTTTTACTGGAGAAAAGTTTATTTATTCTAGCATTTACTGTATTTGGGATTTGTTTAATTATTGATTTCGGGTGATTGGAGTGGATATTTATATATATGGGTGATTGGTTTTCCTTTTGGAAGGGTTTATAAGTGTTATTGTTCAGATTAAATGTAACGTCTAGGAAGTTTACTATTTTTAAGTTGGAAGAAATCTCGATTCTAAGCCCTAGAAATTTGAACGCCCTAATTATTTTCTTTTGTAGTTGGGATGTTAACGGACCATTAGTATCAGGTACAGCAACTAACCCGTCATCTCTGTATAGTCCTATATTTTGAGGGTCAAGGAATCTACTTAGGATATCTAAAAAGTATATACCTATTAGGTCAGCTATTTGAGCTGAATCAAATGATCTCATTGGGACATCAAAGTTGTTTCTGTCTTTTTTAATCCAAGTAGTGTTGTTCAGTTTTAGTATGGATTGTCTAGAATCCATTATGATTTTTATCTCTTCGTCAGTAATGTCAGTGTGGATTTTGGCAAAACTTAAGCTATTTTCTAATAAGTCTTTAGAGATTGAGGGGTAGAAATCGATGATATCAAGTTGTATAAAAGTAGTTTTATTTTTATACTTTATTTTTTGGAACCAGTTAATGGTGTCCGATGAGTCTTTCCAAAGGTTTAACGGGTATTTTGTTAATATAGATGTGTTTACTCTTTTTAAGATGTTTTTAGAAATTATTCCTAACTCTGATTTGGAGGGATTTATTAGTCTGAACTGTAGATTATTCTGAAAGTTAGGTTTATGGTCTTTAAAAAGTAGGTAGGCGTCTTTTAGATGCGTTGTACCCATTCTATCAGCAATATTATGTTTAAATGCTAATTTCGCAGTTTTAGTGTTTAGAATTGTTGTCTTTCTTATAAGAACCAGAAACTTTATTTTGAATCAGATGGTTGTATTCCGAGGGATTAATTTTGTAGATATTTTTAGATTTCTCAGCTCTGATCCATAGTGTTTTTGAATTTTTTATATTTGTGATGTCTTTTTTAAGTTTGGATTGGAATGGGTTGCATTTTTTCTGGAAGGATATTTTCTTAATTAACTCAATTAAATCTTTTTCAAAAGGTTCTAATAATTTATTGTTTGGTGGAGTGTTTTGAGATTTAAAGTAAAAGGCTTCATTTAGTTTAGTGGGTTTGTTATGGGGATTAAAGTGAAAGTAAATTTTCCATCTCATTCTTTTGATGACGTCAATGATTTTCTCCGTCAAAGACATGGTGAAGGATTCAATAGTAGGGTGAGGAATGTTCTTGAGTGAGTAGTCCGGTGTAAATTTAGCTATTTTTCTTTTGGAAGTTTGGATCCTTATGGTCCTTATATATATATATATATATATATATATATATATATATATATATATATATATATATATATGATCCTGATATATATATATATATATATATATATATATATATATATACCCTGAAGGTAGTTTTATATAAATAGCATATACCAGTATATACACCATATATATCAGTCAGTTATGTGCCATGCTTGATACACGCCTAGGCGATCATGTATCTTTCGATACATGATTGACGAGTCAGATTTTTTTTTACCGCAGTAGATAGCCATTTCTTTCTGCGGTAGACCAGTCTCCATTCAAGGCTATAGAACCCGGTGTGTTCTGGTCTGGGGTCTGAATTAAAGGATTCAAGTTATGAATGAATTCGACTGAAATTCAAGCTCAGCTCTCTGAGCCGCTATTTATTACTCCACCGAGTCTCCTGAAAGTAGTTTTATATATTTTTTAGTGTAGTTGAATAACATTTTTCTGAAGCTATTATCAGATAATAACAAGTTAATTAACATGATAGAGTTGTATTCGCATGACCAATGTATATTTTCATTTTTGTAATTATTTCTTGGATATTTACTGGCGTAAGGTATTATTTTTATTGTAGTGTTTTTAATAACCTTTTTACTGAAATTATTATCAGGTAAGTAACATGTTAATTAAAATAATACAGATGTATTACTAACGGGTAGTTTTCTTTTTTTATTAGCATTATTATTGGTAATACAGTATCCTAATAGACATGAAATATATATACAGGTTAAGATTTATAGAGCTTAACCTCCATATGCCAGTGGATCAGAACCAATTACTGAGTGCACTACATCCTCATTGGACAAGAAATGTTAAAAACATTTCTAATTTACATTTTCATGTTAGTTATAGATTTTTGTGCAAGCTAAACACAATCCAGGCTCCAGTCGCAAGTTTTAAAATAATTGCTTCTGATTGGCCAATATATCTCAAAATAATAACAACGCCTACGCACACGTGTTTAAACACAAAATACCGCCAAAAATCTTGAAATGTGTTCGCGAGTCACGCACGTGACCAGGAATGTAAATAAATACGATGCACAAACAAAAGTTTACCAGTGAGCTTCGTGACGGATAACCAACTGCCAAACAACTCCACGTCACTCATACTTTTGAAGTTACAAAGTTAAATTTATTTAACACGAAACAACTCCAATACACTCACTCACCAACCTCTGAAATCACTCCTAAACTTTTATCAATTTTAGAACTCACAATTCCAAACCTTATTCTTCTGAATTACAAGTTCAATATTACAGTAAAAGGTAAATTACTTCTTAAGAACTTTCTGTTTAAAAGACACTTAATATTAACAACTTTAATATCAACATTAACGAACGATTAAAAGAAAGACATTCTGAAACCTAAAACATCATCCATATTTGCAAACATAACATATACCAAATATTCTGCTTGTACATTGTTTTGAATGTTTTATTAGTTTCTAATTAAATATGTCTTGTTCGTAATATGAACTCTGGTACAAATATTTCCAAATCAAAGGGACACGACTCTGTCCTACCTTTTCTTTGTATGTTGTACACCAACCTAAATAAATCTAATTGTTACGTTTTAAAACAATTCAGTTGAATTTTGTATTTTATTTTGATGTTAGTGGAAATAGTTAATTGACACGCAACTTATTCTCAACAAATATTACCACATAATTAACCCATCCACTACAGATTTCTTTATCGGTCGAGATGCCTGGTCAGGAAATTTCTCTGGATTTTTGTCAAGAATCACAAAATGTACAGCAGGAACATCAGACCAGATTTGACAACAGCATTCAACACACGGACGAATTGTATATATATATACTCGACTCTCTCCCGTCGATTTCGACGTATGAGGGTCAAGCAGATCAGTTTCCAGGAAACCGACAGCCCGACAACAGCACATGATTTCATTATAGTGGTGAAGGCTTCGTGCAGAACCATCCACACTTTTTGAAGGGCCGAATACAGAGATCTGGTGCACTACGTGCCACAAGGTCCCCAAACGACCCTCCGCTGGTTTTGAATTCAGAGTTGTCCTTTTCCTAGACCAGTGCCCATCCAAGGCTATAGAACCCATATATATATATATATATATATATATATATATATATATATATATATATATATATATATATATATATATATATATATATCCAAGATGGATTCTGAGGAGATAAGTTTTCTGGTACGACACAGTGAGCCAACTTCTTATACTCGAGTGAAGAATGAGTGGGTAGTATATCTGCTTAGGAGGAGAAATTGTTGAGCCGAGTTCGAATTCCAGTCGGTTTCGTTACATTCACTTGGGGAAAGGGTGAATACATCCCACCTTCTCCCCACCACCTATGAGCTGAATGGCAGGTCAGACCGGGTTCTTTAGCCTTGGTTGGCAACCAGTCTACTGTTGAAAGAAATGGCAACCTACTGCGGGAAAATCATCTGTCTAGTTAGTCATGAATCGAAAGAGACATGAACATCCAAGCGTGTATCGCGCATGGTACTTAACTGACAATAATAATGTCTCTTCATCTCTAATTATAACATATGTAATACAATGAGCGTACCAAGTGTAATAAAACACCAAGCTTACTAATATAAGCACACAAGTCTCATAATCTTCTCTTCTTTCATCTCAATCGTAGTACAAGCGAAGCATCTTGTATATAAAATTCCAAAATCCGAAATCTGCCCCAAATCCGAAAGTTTCTCAGATACTGATATGCTTTGCCGCAAATGGAAAATTTCAGAAAGCATTGGGAAGGTTTCTAGATGATGTGCAGCTGCCGTAAATGACCTCATCTACCCTGGGTGGGGCTTCCAAGAGTAATCGGAAGGACAGTAGATAGCCATTGATATTGCATTTAAATATTTGAAGATTATAGTTGGCTGGAAAGCATGTAGCCGGAAGGGAGTTCAGCAACTAAGGCAGTAAAGCCACTAAGATACAAGGGGTTACTGGGTGTGGGAGAATTAGGAAAAGAAACATTAATAAATAGCGGGAAGAGGAAAGAGTAATCAGGAAGACAGTAGATAGCCATTGATATTGCATTTAAATTTTTGCGTATGGAAGTTAGCTGGAAAGCATGGAGCCGGAATGGTGTTCCACAAGTGAGAAGAAACCGTTAGTATAGGACTTACGGCTGCATCTAGCCAACTGAACTGTAAATTGATGAGATATTGACGCCAGTCTAGCACTGCGCTTAAATAAAAAAAGAGTATCATAGCGAAGAGCTCATTTGAACAATTATCATGAAAGTATTTATAGAAAAGACAGAGAGAAGCAAGCTTACGGCGGTGGGAAAGTGATTGAAGCCAAGCTGCCAGATGAGGACCGATAATATTGCAGATTCTTCTTTGTGTCTTATCAATGAGCTCAAGGTAAATACCAGGGGTACCGGTCCATATGTGGTAGCAATCTAACCTAGATACAACCGCCGCATTTCTTGCGCTTCCCTTCTGCAACACTCCCTTCTGATTTCTTGCTTCCCTGGTAATTACAATCTTCACAAATTTAAATGCACATCAGTTGCCATCTTCTGCCTTTTTGAACCCCGTTCCTTTTTTGTCTTTTCCTTAATCCTCCCTACTAAAGTCTTCTTATAACTTCTTGTAACCCCTTGAGTTTTAGTGGCCTTGCTTGAGGTGAAATGAGCGAGGAAAAGAAAAAGAAAAAAAAAAGAAAGTAAAAGAAGCATGGCACGTGGAATTAGAACAATCTACCTCGGTGGACGTAATAAAGGGTTCGGTTCGAAATTCCAATCACCTGAAGAAGGTCGGAGCGTACGACGACCGAAAAGTTGTGAATATGCTAATGAAGATGAGGAGAAGAATCCGAATAATGTAAACAATGTAAGTAACAGAGTTTTTAATTTTTTTAAATAAAATCCTAGTATCGATTCTTGTTTAGGCAACTGCGTCATTTCATTTTTCTAAGAATTTTTCATGTTTCTTGCTAGAAAAAAAGAATTGCTACAGCAAAAAGAAATTGTTTGAAAAGAAGATTGTTTAAATGATTCGTTTTCTACAGATTATCAACCCTTTGCAGGTTATTTAAAGACAAAAAATATAATGTGGAGAAAGTGGGGGATCAATTCTATATTACAGTCAATATATAAACTGGACCCTTACTTTGTGGGCACTGTAGTTTCTATATATTTATATTCCAGAGAATGTAAATAAATCTAAAAGACATGTCTACAAGAAATTATGATGTGAATATAAAGTGAGGGACCTGTTCTATATTACAATCAATATATAAACTGATCCCTCACTTTGTTACCACTGTAGTTTCTATGCATTTATATTACAGAGAATGTAAATAAATCTAAAAGACATGCCTGTGTAGCTGATCAGTATTTCTTTGATTGATTCGTTTTCTACGGTTTATCAACCCTTTGCAGGTTATTTAAAGCCAGAAATTATAATGTGGATTATAAGTGGGTGATCAATTCTATATTAAAATCAATATATTAATTAATCCCTCACTTTGTGGCCACGGTAGTTTCTAAACATTTATATTCCAGAGAATGTAAATAAATCTAAAAGACATGCCGGTGTAGCTAATCAGTATTTCATTGATTGATTCATTCATTTTCTATGGCTTATCAACCCTTTGCAGGTTATTAAAAGCCAGAAAATACTTATAGATTTTAAGAATTTTGGAGGGGGAGATAATAATTTAGTGGATATAAGTCTTACTAATTAACCCATAGCTGGGAGGAGAAGAGGTCGATTCATACCTAATCAGAATTTGATAAACAAACCAGAAATTATAATGTGGACATAAAGTAGGGGATCAATTCTATATCACAATCAATATATAAACTGATCCTTCACTTTCTGGCCATGGTATTTTCTATACATTTATATTACAGAGAATGTAAATAAATCTAAAAGACATGCCTGTATTGCTAATAAGTATTTCATCGATTGATTTGTTTACTATGGCTTATCGACCCTTAGCTGTTTATTTAAACCTAAAAAAATATTTACTATAAGATTTTTTTGAGATAATTATTTACTGATACAATCTTGGTAATTAACCCATAGCTAGTGGGAGAAGAGGTGGATTAATGGTATTTGCGCATAAATGAGCATAAAGAAGGCAACGGGAACTAGAACGCGTTCTCCCATTAAGAATCGCGAGCCATTATCCATTACACTAACCTAGCTTACAAAACCTGGCATTCCCAAGCGGTTTCCCATGTAGGTACTTATCCGGCTCTAAGTTGCTTAACTACGGTGATCTTATTCAGCGTGATACGGCAGTAAGCCATTTCTCACCTCATATCCAAGCTCACAGCCTTTGGATTTCCCAAGCGGTCACCCATCTAGATACTGGCCAGGCTGGACGTTGCTGAACTAGTGTGATTGTACGGGAACCGGTGTTTCAACGTTCTGTGGCCGTAAACCATTTCTGACCTCATATCCAATCTTAGAGACTTTGGTATTCCCAAGCGGTCACCCATCTATGTACTGACTAAACTCGATGTTGCTTAACTTCGGTGATCGTACCGTACGTTGCTTAATTTCGGTGATCGTACGCGAACCGGTGGTTCAACGTCATGTCACCGTAAGCCATTTCTACCCACACGACCAAGTGCGGTATTCCCAAGTGGTCACCCATCTCGATACTGATACGGGTCAACGTTGCTGAACTTTGGTGATTGTACGGGAACAAGTGTTTCAACGTGATATGGCCATAAGCTATGAAATTAAGAGTTTATCATCGGCGAACAATATTGCTGGAAATTAAAAATAATTCTATTTGCTTAAAATTGGATTAGTTATTGTCAAAGAAACAACCTCAACGCTTCTAATGCTCTTTAGCTGCAAAAGCCAATCAAAGAATTTTACCATTTTTCGCCAAGAATTCCTTTAGTGAGACGATCGTAATAGATGTAAATGACTTACAATGGGAAGTAAATAGAATTTTAATTCAATAGAGGTTCTAATTCTAAGCAAACATAAGTAGATTCTTATATGTGGCGTATCCGTTTAAGGCGTTGGCGATCATGGCTCTCCACAATCTCCTGTCCTTTGTGGCTCTTAGTATATTTTATCTTCTACCTATCTATCCCAATCCATGTTCTGGTAACCATTTACACAATCTTCTTCATGTTCTTCTCTGTGCCGTACCCCTGCAGGACCACAGCGATCATGGCTCTCCACAATTTCCTGACTTTTGCAGCGCTTAGTAAAATTAGTCTTCGTTATTGATCCTAATCCCTGTTCAGATACCATTTACACAATCTCCTTCTTGTTCTTTTATGTGCCGTGTTACTTCAGAACGTGGGCGATCATGGCTCTCCACAATCTCCTGTCCTTTGTGGCTCTTAGTATATTTTATCTTCTACCTATCTATCCCAATCCATGTTCTGGTAACCATTTACACAATCTTCTTCATGTTCTTCAATGTGCCATACCCCTTCAGAACGTGGGCGATCATGGCTCTCCACAATTTCCTGTCCTTTGTGGCTCTTATAATGAATTTTAGCTTTTAGCTATCATAATTCCGTTTCTGCTAACCATTTTTCAAATTTTCCTTCTTGTTCTTCTGTGTCGTGTCCCTTCAGGACGTGCTAATAATTCCAGTTTTCTTAGAATCCACTTATTGCATAGACTGAATTGATCTGGTGAGAAGTCTCATCCTTGTCTTATATCCCATTCTTTTTTTGTTTTTGTATATTTACTGAAATCATTTCCTATCAAAATGATGGCGGTTGGTTCCCAGCATAGGCTCCAGATTATTCTAATATCCTTCCAAAATCTGTCTATCTTCACTAGTAGTTCTAACAGTTATTTGTCACGTAGCTTATCAAATGCTTCTGTATAATATACAAAGTATAGGTATACATCATTCGTAGGGTCTTCTAGGGAAATGAACGTATGAGTCTTTAACTGATCTCTCGCTACTTCCAATGTGTTCGGACGAACTGCATTCCTTGGTTCCGACAGGTCTAACCTTCAAGGCCAGGAACCACCATGCCACTTACAGAGTAGCAAACCACCTAAATGCCCTTCGTTTTTCATTGGTGGGAAATAAGTTCCACTCGAACAGCTTCTTCCCGCGAAACATTGCTCTGTGGATGGTAAAAGAAAAAAAAATCAACGCGCCTAATGTCATCTAAGGACGAACGTCGAAGAATTTGTTACAGGAACAGATTTGTTTTGGTTTCTTTGGTTCTGCCAGTTCTAACATTCACGGCTAAAACCCGCCATGCAACCCACATTGTAGCGAACCACCCACATTCCCTTCGTATTCAATCGGTGAGAAGTAAGTTCCACTCGAACAGCTTCTTCCCGTAAAGCACTGCTCCGTGGAACTGACTCCCAAGAGGATATTTCCCCGATTACTACAATCTTAACCTGTTCAAGTCGGGAGTTAACCGTTATCTTTCCTACCTATCCGTATAAATTAAAAGGTCGAATGTCTACATCAGAGGTTAAAAGAAAAAATAATCAACGCCCCTAATGCCATCTAAGGACGAATATCGAAGAATTGTTGCGGTAACTGATTTGATTTGGTTTATTTTGTTTTGCTGCATTTCTTGGTTCCACCAGCTCTAACCTTCACGGCTAGGAATCGCCATGCCACTTACAGAGTAGCAAACTACCCACCTTCCCTTCGTGTTTCACTGGTGAGATAAGTTCCACTTGAACAGCTTCTTCCCGCGAAACACTGCTCCGTGGAACTGATACCCAAAAGTATGTTTCCCCGATGTTTACAATCTTAACCTATTCAAGTTGATGTATAACCTTTATCTTTCCTTTCTATCCGTATAAATTGCCTCTTACTGCGTAACCCTCTACTTTGAGTGGCTACCGAGCCTTGTACAGGTTGAACGTCACAAAAAAAAAAAGGATCATAATCTGATGATTTAGTTTCTCCAACCATTGTTGTAAATGCATTCCAACAACGTTTATATGAAACTTTAGAACCAAAATAATATGTATGGCGACATGTGGTAGGAATGGCGGTTAATGTCTCGCAACGATCGCCAATGTCAAGGTCAGATAAGGAACTTATTTTGATCTGTCGCCATTATGAATAAGCTTTGAGTGACGTCCATAAAGGTGAAATTGTTATACCCTGAAGATTGGGTCAGTTCATTTCCAAAACCGCATGTCTTGGGAAAGGCAAATCAAATTGTGGTCAGTAAAAGCCACAGCGATTATGACGTTTATTAAACAGAGAAAATATCACCAATGAGCCACGGTACGCTAAAATTAAAATGTCGAGTGTCTACATCAGATATTAAAAGAAAAAATCCCTTAAAATCAACGCCTCTAAGTTGGTTTAGTTTATTTTGTTTTACAGCATATCAACCGCATTAGGTTACTTAATGCTGACAAGATTTTTCATATGAACAGAATATGCATTTTTTATAAGAAACTTCCCTCTCCAAAAGGCTTCTTCTACTACTGGACTTTGGAACCGACTCCCAAGAGGATGTTTCCCGGAATACTACAGTCTTAGCCTGTTCAAGTCTAGGGTTAACCGTTATCTTTCCTACCTATCCGTATAAATTAAAAAATCGAACGTCTACATCAGAAGTTAAAAGAAAAAAAATCAACGCCCCTAATGCCATCTAACGACGAACGTAAAAGAATTTGTTACGGTAACTGATTTGGTTTGGTTTATTTTGTTTTACAGCATATCAACCTCAATGGGTTATTTAATGCTGACAAGATTTTTCATATCAACAGAATATGTATTCTTTGTAAGAAATCAGTTTGTGGATGAAGTTTCATTGACGTATTTTTTGTAAAGACGGATTTTGTCGGGAGTCAAATGTATTGCTGATAATATTTTTTTCAAATATGTATTGCTGGTATTTTTACTATAAAAATCTATTTTGATACTTTCAAGGTGTTTTAACTCCTGTTTGGTTGTTAACTATTTGCCCATAGCTGGGATCCTAACAGGTGCTACCACCCCGGGTCAGGGTGGACCTGGAAACAACGGGAATTAAGAGGTTGTTCAACGCTCCTCAAAACCTCCCGATCAGGAACCTTGCTGCCGGACGTAGATGCTTTTTTTTTTACTAGCGAATAATTGGCAGTTGACTGAGTGAAAGGAGTGAAAATATGGCTGATTAGAGATCAAAGAGTGTCACAAATCTGGGATCTAGGTAAATTTCTCGAAATCAGTTGCTCGACAGTAAATTGCTCGAAATCAATTGCTCGACAGTAAATTGCTCGAAATCGATTGCTCGACAGTAAATTGCTCGAAATCGGTTGCTCGACAGTAAATTGCTCGAAATCAGTTGCTCGAAAAATATTTTCTCGAACTAGTAATTGCTCGAATTAATTTCGAAGCTCGAAGCACCACGGAAACTGCGCCGTCTCACGACACGTCAACGGAGCTGGATATAAAAGTAGCCACAAAACTCACTTTAGCAGTTAGTCTTCTATGACTTTCTCTCTTGGCTGGCTCAACACATGGTGGCAAGGCTACGCTCTGTACGTGTGGTTCTCCCTTTCTTCCCATAGCAACCATATCTATTGTCATTAAACTTGTCTTACAGTATTCCCTTAATTGTTAATACTCATCACTGGATTGTCTATTGTTGGTATTGTATTAACCTACAATACTACTGACTATTTTCCGGATTTTTTTTCTATATTAGTTTTCTATTTCTATTTCAAACTATGACACAAAAAACAATGTTCAAGAATACTTAAGAATTGTTGCATATAATATTTCATACTATCAGGTCATCCCATAAGTTCTGTCCGAATTTTGAATAAAGAAAACAAGTGACCAAAAGTTACATTTAATTACAGATTCAATCAAAAATGTATTTTCCCTGATTATCTATGACTTCCTTCCATCTATTAACAAGCTTACCAATTCCATTACTGTAAAAAATTTTTTGGCTTTGACTCGAAGAACTCACAAATATCAGTTTTAACCTCTTTCTGTGTTACAAAAGCTGTTTCTTCCAAATGATTCTGTAAGCTACGAAACAAATCGTAGTCTGAAGGAGCAAGATCGGGAGAATAAGGTGGATGAGGAAATTTCTCCCAACCAAGTTCTTCGATCTTTTGTGACGCGATTCTTGCTGTGTGGGGTCGTGCATTGTCCTGATGAATCATCACCTCTGTTCGATTCACTAGAGCAGGTCTTTTTTCCTCAAAGCTTGGTTCAAACGCTCTAATTGCTGACAGTATATTTGAGCATTAATTGTTGCATTAGGTGGTAAGAATTCAAAGTGGATTATTCCTTGGCGATCCCACCAGATTGAAAGAAGAAGCTTTTGCCCATGAAGTTCCCTTCTAGGCTGTGGCTGGGGTCCTTCCCCTTTACCAAACCATTGTGTACGATGCTTAACATTTCGATAAAAGATCCATTTTTCGTCGCCAGTCACAAGTCTATTCAAAAAAGGTGAAACAAGTTGGCGAGAATGGAGAGAAGAGCAGATGTCAACACGGGATTTGAGGTTGTTTTCAGACAATTCATGAGGCACCCATTTTCCAAGTTTAGGGACTTTTCCAAGTTGTTGAAGATGATGATGAACAGTTGTATGGTTTGAACTGAGAACCACTGCCAATTCCTCAACTGATAAAGCAGGATTTTCTTCAAGGGCTGCTTCAAGAAGTTTTTCATCAAACTCAACTGAACGTCCGGTTCGATCTTCATCTTCAAGGGTGAAATCTCCACCTCTGAATTTTGCAAACTATCTTCTGCAAGTTCTTTCATTCACACATTCCTCTCCATAAACTGAGTGAATGTTTCTAGCCGCTTCGGCTGCTGAGTTTCCTTTCTTGAACTCATAAAGCATTATGTGCCTCAAATGATTCTTGGGTACTTCCATGTTAGCAGGGTTTTAATCAAACAAAATTTAATTTTATTGTTCTCTGAAATAAAATTTGATCAGTTTAAATGCATCTAAACATAAAAATAATGTTCAGCTCCATTTAGACATTATAAAATACTCTTTAAATTTCGTTCATTTTAATAAAAAGTTAAAATTCGGACAGAACTTATGGGATGACCTGATAATAGACTAAATATTAGCAACAATAGTTATATATTTTTTTTATTTTTTAAATCACGAAGAATAACAGTAACAAGTTTCGATCATTTGATAGTTCGAGCTATTTACTGTCGAGCTATTTACTGTCGAGCTATTTACCGGTCACCGCAAATCTGCTACCAAAGGCAAAAAAAAACAGTTCTTTTTTTTCTTTCTCTTTCGAGTCTGATGTCAATAGAAATCACATTTACCGCCTTCATTCTACGACCTTCTTTAATCTGACACTTAACTTGGCAAATGAAAGATAAAGGCGACTTCATGTTTATTGATAACCTTACGGGTACCGATCTTTTAATTACAATTCTGTAGACGATGATAGGTCAGCAGAGGTTTGGAAATGAAATGTCCTCACCCAGTCTGCCCGCCCGCCCGCCCGCCATGCGTCCCATCCAGGTTGTCTAATTTACAAGAGTCGACGACCCAAGCGGAAAAGGAAGGAATGGTTGGTTTTACATTGAGAAGTTAAATGGTGGACAACTTTTGTTGGGTGTCAGTGAAGCAAGCAAAGAACGCAGCCTGCAGCAAAAAATTGCGACAATCAAAACTTTACTTACCGGAAGTAAAGTGACAAAATCCGAAGGAGAAAGAGAGTGTTAGATAAAATAGAAGGAAGAAGTGACTTGTGGAAAGAGAGAGAGAGAGAGAGAGAGAGAGAGAGAGAGAGAGAGAGAGAGGAGAGAGAGAGAGAGAGAAGAAAAACGAGTAAGAAATCGAAACAAAGAGAAGTGCCTTATAACAAAGAAAGAAAAATGAAAAATAAAATAATGATACATGGATAAGAAAAGAGTTATTTAAGACTAAACGCTCCTAATGCCATCTAACGAAAAAATTCAATTAACATTTTGGTCGACCTAATACAAACGAAAGCGATCCTTTAAAATGAAGTTATTTAAAACTAAACGCTACTAATGCCATCTAACGAGAGAAGCATAATGAAATTAGGACGTCTAATACAATGAAAACCGTTCAGATGTTCTGTATATCCGAGCGCTTTCGGCTATTCTTCTAGCCATTATCGAGGATGATTTTTATTTTATTTAATTTTATTTTTAATTGAATGTATGGATTTTTTTATGTATGTATCTAGATTTACACAAATGTTTTATTTCCCAAACACGATCAGTACATTGTGGCCGTGTTTAAAGTTGATGTTATTGAGTGTTGGCTTTTTCTTTTTTTAGTATAAGTGCTTCCATTATTATTATTATTATTTTACATATGGATGAGACTATTGTATTTTCCACAAGTATATATATATATATATATATATATATATATATATATATATATATATATATATATATATATGTACACGGAGACGTGGCTGAGTGGTTAGAACGTTCACTTTCTGAGTGAGGCCCAGTTTCTAATTTCACCATGGTCGATTTGTCACTAAGGAGACTTCCTGATGTTCTCGTTCTGGAGGAGGTACGACGGCTTTGGAAAGTGCCCGAAAAACCACACTACAGGCTGACTTAAGCCTTGCGAATGAAATTGGGCAGGAGCCGTCGATAGCTGTGCTAGCACGAAGTCACAAGTCATCGTGATCGAGGATTTAAGCGTCCTGGCCTTGTTCAGATTGTTGATTACGCTAGGTAATACGCTTATCTCCCAGGAACTGTAACTAAGGTCTGCTCAGCATAGTTGCAGTGGGCTCTGTAGATGTTGAACAAACACAAATGTGCCTGTGTATGCAATAGGTTATTAGCTGGCCGCCATAGTAAACGGGTATCCTTTAATACGAGTGTCCAGCCAGTCTATATATATATATATATATATATATATATATATATATATAATTATTTATTTAAAAATATGATTCCAACTCGCTACATAAGAGGTCTCATGTTTCAAAACAAGAGCCGAAAACTTCAAAATAATATTTGAATTAACTTGAGTTAAAGTAGGCTCTGTTTCTATCTTCAAGCGAAATTTTTTGGGAAACTTGAAGATGGAGGAGTTTAATCTTTAATCTCACTATCACCAACACAGTATTTCAACAGAAGAAATACCACAAAACTACTTGGATGCAACCCCGTTCAAATAACTGGCATATGATTGATTATGTTATCACAAAGAAACGCGATATTCGCGACTTCATGATAACGCGCGCATTTCATACCAGTTGTTACCTATCTGACCATGCCCTGCTGCGCAGCAAAACTTCTCTTTGTCTTCATCGCCGGCGAATTCAGAAATCAACTGTCCCTAGACGTATTAACGTTAAGCTATTGAAGAATCCTGAAGTACAGATAGCATTATCCGACAAGCTGGATGAAAACCTAGAGAACGTGGAAGTGAATGATGACATTGAAAAATCCTGGAAAGCCCTACGCGATGCCACACACGCCACTGCCATGGAAGTGTTAGGCTTGCCAATACGTAAGCATCAAGATTGGTTCGACGATCAGAATGTTGAAGCGCAAGATCAAATCCAGAAAATGCACCGGGCCCGCAAGGCATGGATTGATGACAAAAATTCTGCAATGTAAAAGAAGGCTTACAAGACCTGTAAAGCACAAGTGCAAAAAGTACTGCGACAGATGAAAGAGAAATTGTGGGCTGATCATGCAGAATCTATTCAAGCAGCATTCAATAGGAAAGACACAAAGGCCTTTTATGAGGGAATCAAGAAAGTTTTTGGTCCTCAACAATCTGGAGCTTCGCCTATTTCCGCGGAAGATGGAACCTTATTGACTGATAGAAGTGATATTTTAAACCGCTGGAAAGAACATCTTGAGACAGTATTAAACACTTCCTCTGTTACGGATGACGATGTTATTGGGTCAATTCATCAGTTTCCTGAAAAAACAGAATTGTCTGAGCTACCGACTCTACAAGAAGTCTTTGACGCTATAAAACAGATAGGTAAGGCACCTGGCAACGATGCTATACCACCGGAAGTGTTTAAGAATGGTGGCCAAAAGTTGGCTAAAAAGTTCCATCCTCTTTTTGTTTCCATTTGGATAACTGGGAAGGTTCCCCAAGACTTCAAGGATGCCTTCATCCTTCACCTTTACAAAAACAAAGGTCTTCGAAATGTCTGTGATAATCATCGCGGCATATCTCTTCTTTCAATTGCTGGTAAAATTCTAGCCAGACTTATACTCAACAGATTACTTAGGCATGTTGTTGATGAAATCTATCCTGAATCGCAGTGTGGCTTTTGCGCTCTTCGGGGAACGATTGATATGATATTTTCTTTGCGTCAAGTATCTGAGAAAGCTCGCGAGAAAAACCAGGAGTTGTACATGGTGTTTATTGACCTTACCAAGGCATTTGATACTGTGAACCGTACAGCTCTTTGGAAGATATTGAAGAAAATTGGCATCCCAGACAACATGATAAAAGTTATGATATCTTTTCATGAGGGTATGAAAGCATCAGTCGTGTCGAATGGGGACTCTTCGGAACAGTTCAATGTAACCAATGGCACCAAACAAGGATGTGTTATGGCTCCGGTTCTGTTTGCTCTATTCTTCTCTGTTATGTTGAAACACGCATTTTCAGATGTTGTTACTGGTGTAAAATTTCAGTTCCGTACAAGTGGTGGAATATTCAATCACCAGCGCTTCAAAGCAAAAACGCTCCTTCGTAGAACAATCATCAGGGATTTGCTATTTGCAGATGATGCTGCACTGGTTGCAACCTCCCTCGAGGAAGCTCAATTTCTTGCTGATCGGTTTTCTGCTGCATGTGAAGCCTTTGGCCTAACCATCAGCGTAAAGAAAACCGAAGTCATACATCAGCCCCGACCTACACCAAAGCAGGTGCACGGTGTGAAACAAAATCAGCCAGCCCACAATTTTTCAGTAACCCTTATCCGAGTCGATGGAAGCAATTTGAAATATGTGAAAAACTTCACATATCTTGGTAGCGTGGTGAATTCAAGTGCATCACTCGATAATGAAATAGTGAATAGAATCTCTCGTGCTAGTAGTGCGTTTGGAAAATTGAGTACCCGATTATGGAAAGACCGAGGAATAAGCCTGAAAACAAAGATAGCAGTGTATAAAGCCGTCATACTTACCACACTACTGTATGCATCAGAGTCATGGACACCCTATCGTAATTAAATTAAGCAACTTCACGTCTTCCACAAGAGATGTCTTCGTACTATTTGTGGTTTTACTCTTAAAGACCGGGTATCTAATGCAGACTTGTTTACATTTTGTGGCATCAGTGGAATAGAAAGTTTTCTGATCCAATCACAACTTCGCTGGGCAGGTCATGTTGTTTGCATAGACGATAGTAGGATACCAAAGCAGCTCATGTACAGTCAGCTTGATGGTGGTAGCCGAAATGTTGGACGACCTTGACTTCGCTACAAAGACAAATTGAAAGCTAACCTTGCAGCTGTCCAGATCGATAGCAGAAATTTTGAGCTCAATGCTAATGATGGAGATGCTTAAAAGAGTATGTGTCACCAGCGAATCAAACATTTCTCCACGGCTGGTATTCACAAATTAAAGGAAACTAGGCTTAGAACAAAAGCGAATGCAAATATACCAGCGACGCTTTCTCTCAACCCTCACGCCTGCATCCATTGTGGCGTTGTGTGCAGGTCTCTAGCTGGACTCAAATGCCATCTTCGCCTGAGCGTGTGCAGACACAAAGAACCGTAAACAGGGATATTTGTCAGGACCTCATACGTCGAAATCGATGGGAGAATCCATCATATATATATATATATATATATATATATATATATATATAGCCAGGTAAGATGAGAGGGAATGAATATAATTCCAACATTCGTAACATTTAATTTAAAAAATGGCTGAATACAGAGTAAAGCAATTAATAAGTAAATTAGTAAAGAAACTAATTGGTCACTCGCCAGTAATTTACAATCGCCTGAGGAGACGCATGGATATGCGTTGAAACACCTCTGCAATGCTGTAGCGATTTTTGACATGTTTTCGATTTAATATCCTAAAATAAATTATATAGACATATATATATATATATATATATATATATATATATATATATATATATATAATATATATATATATATATATAGAGAGAGAGAGAGAGAGAGAGATGAAGAACTAAGAAGAATTATTAAATAAATAAATAAATAAATATACTATGTCTATATTATGCAATATATATTCATATATATATATTAAAACATGTTTCAATAAATAATGTAGATGTATTATGTCTATTTTATAATACGTTTTCCAGTTCTCTGATCGGTTTCTTGATGTTAAGATGAAAATCATCAAGGGAGGCTCCGTAGTTTTTTTACTACCCAAGTACTTTCGATCTCTCTCTCTCTCTTTTTCTATATATATGTAAGTGGATATTGATGTCCACACCCAGCAGTAACAGTCTGTTTCAGGCTTAAACGCAGTCCTCAGGCCATGAAGATTGCGTTTTAGTCTTACTGTCGCCGGTGGGTGTTGAGCTTAATGTCCTCTTTTATATTTACATACGCCCTATCTCTGATACTGAGCACTTTAAACCATAAATATAGCAAACCTTAAAATTATATTTTGTATTATATTTCATCATATATAACTTGATCTGCGCAGATGTTGGGATTGTCGAATTCAAATCGCTTGTTGTTCGTGTCGTTGCGTACAGAAAAGTAGTGGTAACATATATCTCTTGCCTTGTTTGGTAACCAGACTAGGAGAATAGCAATTCAAATCTTGCAACGGTGTGTCTTCCTAACAAGCGATGGCTGATATATAATGAAATATAATACAAAATAGAGTTTTAAGGTATTCTATATTTATGGGTTGAAGTGCTCAATACCAGGGATAGGCTGAAAAAGCAACATGTGTGGCACAAGGCTAAACGTATGAGACAGAACGTGAGCTTTCGGTAACGGAGATATGATTCTACAGGAGAATGATGAGAGTACTATGGACATAGCATGAAAGTAACAAAGAAGTTTGAAGGAACATTGAAACAAACAGGAAGCGTATACTTACAATCAGAAGGAGACATTTCTAGGACGCATGATGAGGAAAGGTGGGTTAGAGAATTTGTCACTCTCAGGACATAATGGAAGCAACAGAGACGGATGGGAAACAACAAGTAACCTACGTAACGTTGTTAACAGCTGCAAAAGATAGGAGGTTGTGGAGAGCCATAACCGCCTACGTCTTGAAGTGACACGACACACCGAAGTAATTTTATCTGATACCTGCTTGATATCGGCACCGTAAGGGCGTCTGAAAAGAGGTGGTAGGTATTAAAATAAATGTATACAAATGGTGGGTTGGAGGTGGGCGCTTCTTCTTTTCCTTTTATATGCCAAATGACTTCAGGATATAGGCGATCATGGCCCTTCACAACTTCCTGAAACTGGTAGTTATTAATAAGTTTAATCTTTTTGTTATTTCTCCCAAACCGTGTTCTACCACCCCAAGCTCATCAAGTGCGTTGCGCGCTGCTTTCCTCTGTTCCTCTTTCCGTCGATCGGTCCTGTGAGTATCAGATTTTCCAAGCTCTCTTTCCTCATCATGTACCCCAGAAATTTCAACTGCCTCTTCCTGACGTTAAGTCTAATTCCTTTTTGTTTCTATTCCCTTCAAAACTTGTTGCTCACATGTTCCGTCTATGGTATCCTCAGTATCCTTCTGTAGAACCAAATTTTTGTTGCTTCAAGTCTCCTCTTCATCTTTGAGGAAATTGTCCATCATTCGCTGCTATAGAGGAGGGCATATATCACGTAACAGTTCAATACTCTTTTCTTTGTTTCTGTTGCTTCGAGTCATTCCTCATCTTTGAGGAAATTTCCAGAGTTCACTGCCATACAGGAGGACACCTGTTTTTGTTGCTGTTGTTCGAGTCTCTTATTCATCTGTGACGAGATTGTCCAGCATTCATTGCCATATAGGAGGACTGATATTACGGAACAGTTCAGTACTCTTTTCTTTGTTTCTGTTGCTTCAAGTCTCTTCTTCATCTGTGAGGAGATTGTCCAGCATTCACTGCCATATAGGACTGATATTATGTAATAGTTCAGTACTCTTTTCTTTGTTTCTGTTGCTTCAAGTCTCTTCTTCATCTGTGAGGAGATTGTATAGCATTCACTGGCATATAGGAGGACTGATATTATGTAATAGTTCAGTACTCTTTTCTTTGTTTCTGTTGCTTCAAGTCTCTTCATCTGTGAGAAGATTGTCCAGTTTTCACTGCCAATTAGGAGGACTGATATTATATAAGAGCTCAGTACACTTTTCTTTGTTTATGTCGCTTCAAGTCTCTCCAGTCATCTGTGAGGAGATTGTTCAGCATTCACTGCCATATAGGAGGACTGATATTACATGACAGTTCAATACACTTTTCTTTGTTTCAGTTGTTTGAAGTCTCTTCTTCATCTTTGAGGCGATTGTCCAGGATTCACAGCCATATAGAAGAATAGATTTCACGTAACAGTTGAATACTCTTTTCTTTGTTCCGAACTAAATATCCATGTCTCTTAATACTCTACTTAGCTTTTTGAATGCATTTTATCCCATCGTAATACATCTTCAGATCTCTATGTCACACTATCCCCACTCTATTAAAAGACTTCCCAGATATTTAAATTTTTCTACTTGATTGAGTTTAGTATCCCCGATTTGTAATTTGCATTTTGTGCTCATTTTGCTAACACACGCATAAGGTTAGCTTATTTCCACGAAACTCAGAAGTTGCTTGGGGAGAATTATCTTTGTAAATTCACTGCCTTTTGTGTTGTGTATTGTACTGTGGAGCCCTTGTTTCATCATGTGTTGTGATATATTTAAAGAAAGTTTAGGAAAACTGGAACTGAGAAACCTATTTTCTGGAAAAATTGTTTTAATAAAGAAAATTTATATATTTCAACCATCAGTAGCTCTGGTTGCACGGTCAATGAATGTCGAATGTTTCTTTATTAGGAAACGGCTAACATTACCATTACCATTCGAGATAAGGCGAACAGATACTACACATTGATCTAAGCCCCATGACTAGGGCACTGGCTGCTCGGTCAATGAATGACAGATGTTTCAATATAAGTAAACAGCTAATATTAACATTGCCATTAGAGATGTAGAGAAAAAATACTACACTGAGCCCAGTTCGATGGTCAGGGAGTAAAGAAAAGGAGGGAATGGAGGCCGTGGGACGGACCTAACCGGATCGGTCGCTGACATACCCATTATATGTGAAACGGAAACAACATACTCGACCAGCGAGGGATTTCAGTCGTCAGGGGCCAGAACTCCAGAGGCCTTCTTCTCTGGGAAAGAAAAGGAAAGGTGACCAGTTTTTCTTCACTCCAGCAAATAGGTCTACAGTCGGTTACGATAATAGGCCTTTTTGGACCTCTACATCCAGACAGTTGGGGATGGAGACGAAGACCTTGTAATCTATCATCAACTCGAAGCTCCATCCCTTGGTCAGTTCGTCAGAGAAAGCACTGAGTATCTGTTCGAATTGGCAAAGATAGGCGGACAAGTGCTCCCCAATGATCTGAGGAGGCACCTCATATACCTATCGGTTGCTTTGGTATTCAGAGATCTTTAT
Source organism: Acanthosepion lycidas (assembly GCA_963932145.1). NCBI lineage: Eukaryota > Metazoa > Mollusca > Cephalopoda > Sepiida > Sepiidae > Acanthosepion > Acanthosepion lycidas. The sequence continues at coordinate 62,934,396 of OZ010609.1, read as the reverse complement.
TTATTAAGTCTCGACTTCTAGCAGCTACACGATCAACAGGCGTACGACTTAAATGAAAATTTCTTTTCCTTTTATGACTTGTCTGGGTTTAACCTCCAGGATTGTCAACGATTTAATGACGGTGTCCTTTGTGTAGCGACAAACTTTACGCTAACGCTTGTCCACCACAAAGACTGATACAACTCTTTTCACAACATTCTGTAGTTCCAACGGATTTTTCAAGAGCCCATCCTCTGTATCAAGATTTACGTAGTTCTTGGCTTTCTCGAGGAACTCCGTTATGTTGATTTTACATTTTGTTCAGTAAGTGGGTGTTTCCTCGGCCGCTACATTTTCGTCTTTGTTTTTTGTCTTTCTCATTAATTGATTCTTCTGAAGTTTGGCCTTTATCCGTCACCATGATTTCGTCTGGTGACTATTTTCTCGTGTCCGAGGTTTTTATGATCTTCTCCGGATTTTGACTATTACTGGCCACCATACATTCGTCTGTTGACCGTTTTCTCTGGCCAGATTTTTTATGATCTCCTTTGTATTTTGGCTATTACCGGCCAGAATACTTTTATTTTACTCTTGATTTTTCAATGAGTCAGCATCTTTTCCTTTACCCTTATTAGGAGGGTATTTTTTATTTTGGTCCAAAAGGATATTTTAGCTGACTTGATATTGTTAGCCATATTGTTTTTGTTGTTATTTTTTTTTTAATTATTAATTAAGTAAACTTAAAATATAATTAAAAAAATATATTAAAGATGGAATTGAAACAAAATTATAAAAGAGAAGAGAAATAAATACAGGAAAAAGTTTAGACACAAAAATCAAAACGCAAATTTCTTTCTACAAAATGAAGAAGAAAATAACAAAGTTAACAAGGTATAAAGAAAAAAGGCAAAAACTTGGTTCAAATGAAAACGGTTGGACGTGCAAAAAATAATAAAACAGCACACACAAAATTGCACAATGTAAGACTGAGAAGAAAACAAAAACGTAATATATAAAAGTATATAAAGTTCTTTTTAAAATTATAACAGCAAAAGAATACAGAAACAAAATATTATAAAGAACGAAAGAGGTGAATATAACAAGTCTTACGACTTAAACACAAAATGGCCGACGTTACACGAAAAGAAAAAATAACAAGTCTTACTACAAAAATAAAAAAATTAGAAAAAAACATAACAAAACAAAAACGGAAAGACTGACAATTTATGAGAACTATTTACTCAGGGAGACAAAACATATAAACGAAGTAAGACGTAAAAATATACAAAGTTAATCAAAATTTATAAAAAGGATAAACAGAAATTAATGTCGGGCGCGAAATACAAAATAAACTGAAAAAAATAAGTTCAATATAACTAAAAAAAAAAGATAAAGTAAATCAAGAGACCTAATAATAATAAAAAAAGTGTAAAGCAAAGATAAAATAAGAATTGGGGGGAGGGTGAAAAAAGAACTGAAAAAAAGGGAAAATTCTAGAATTCACTCAGAAATAATCAGCAAAGGAACGTAAAATTTAAATTTTTAAAACTTAACGTAAAGTTCAGTGTTGAAAACAAAAAATTGCAAGATTCGAGCAGCAAGCAAGAATCAAGTCAGGCGCTAAGCACTGATCAAGCTGGTCTGTGAAAAAAGAACACCCACATCAAAGGTGAGTAGCACTGGCATTTCAGCCAATAAATTCCGAAAGCTACTTCATAAGGCAACGGCTATTATTACCATTGAAGATTCTACACTTTGATCCCAGTTCGATTGCCATGGAGTGAAGAAAGGCGTTACTCGGTTAGCAAATGACTGCTCGGTCAGTGAATGCCGAAGGTCTCCAAATAAGGAAACAGCTAGTATTATTATTGCTATAAAAGAAATTAAATCGACTACCACGGTCAATGCATGTCGATTTTTTCCTCATAAGGAAAAGTTTATTAATATTACCTTTAATATTTGTAATTACAATTCGTTATTACAATTGTTTTCCATATTGAGTATGGCTCTACATAATGTAAATATTAATAGAAATAAAAAAATAGTAACATGACTTAATACAGACGGTTTTGATTAATATTTATTTTTTTACATATATATTTTAATGAGTTTATTTTCCATTCGTTTTTAGATATTCATATGCTTTGTTGCAAACAGGACATGAAAGCGGATCTCGAAGATCTCCATGGCTGGAAGATGAGCGAAGAAAATTGTTTTTCTGCGCAGGAGGATCACGCATTAAAGATATTTCAGCCAATAAGAATGATTCACACCTGAACCACCCCCACCAAAAAAAAAAAAAACAAAAAAAAAAACTTGACGCTCAGCGCCTGTTTTTAAATCCAGTAAAGAAGCAAGACACCTCGTCTCAGGGAGAAAGAAACATTTTCAAATTTCGAACGGATTGCTTCACCTTTCTCAACGGCATTTGTTTCTATGACAGTCCAAGTTATAGAACCTCCACTTCGAAAGGTACCATTATTAAACTTCATCTTGTACTCCTGAAATAGGGAAATGATGTTATTCTCTTTACAGTAGACTCTTAGGAAAAGAATATTTCGTTCACGTTAGAGTCAACACTAAAGGAAAATAATTTTTATTCTCTGTCGTGAATTATACAAAGAAAAATGAACGCGGTGAAAACAAGAAGAAAAACCTATAAAAAAAGTGCGATAGCAATAAATAACATTAACAGTAAAGTGGTAATATCAAAATACAATGTTCCTTTATATAGGTAATACAGGGTAGGGCAGTAATAGCTCCCACATTTTAAAGACAGACAAAAAATCCACGGTAACTGCTATTAGGAATTCATTTCACTGTTGTTTAAACGAAAGGCGGTAGTTTTTATTCATTTGGTTTTAAGAATGACATTCTCCAAATGGTGACCTCTATTCGCCATATACTGCTGTAAAAGATTTCTAGAGTTTTCCATCACGTGAAAGTTCGAAAGAGTTGAGGCCTTTCAGATGGCTTTCGTTTAAGCGCTGAACCTGTGACCCTGAAAATTTTCAACCCATAGCAGCATCGATTTTCTATCCGGAAAAGCTGCATTCTGACGTAATATGAAATAAGCGAGAAAAATCTTCGTGTTGCAATTACAGATTGAACGTCTTAAATTTACAAAAAAATAAACAAAAAAACTTTCAACAGCAAACGCAAGGTATGTATTGATTTATGCTAAAATAGTAACTGATAGTATGCGAAAAGAAATGGCAATAGATTAGCTAGATGGAGGCGCCATTGTTACTTGCCTAAGTTTATTAGCACTACACAGGTGACAGTTTAAATTGTGGGAGAAATTTCTGCCGCTGCCTATATTATATACAATAATATTACAATATTGTTATATAGGAATAAAGTGTCCCTGCCAACACTTGACTTTGTCAGTGAGTAAAGACAGCTATGCGATTATTGAAATAAGTAGACCAAGTGACCATAGAGGAAATGCATTAGCAGGAAATGGCTTCACATTCTACTGATCATCATTTCTATTCTATCCTCTATTACTATACGGACCTCCATTTCTAGTCTATCCTCTATTACTATTCCGATCTTCATTTCTATTCTATCCTCAATTTCTATACGGATCACCATTTCTATTCTAACCTCTATTACTATACGGATCATCATTTCTATTCTATCCTCTTTTACTATACGGATCACCATTTCTATTGTATCCTCCATTACTATACGGATCACTATTTCTACTCTATCCTCTATTACTATTCGGTTCACCATTTCTATTCTATCCTCAATTACTATACGGATCACCATTTCTATTTTATCCTCCATTACTATACGGATCACTATTTCTACTCTATCCTCTATTACTATTCGGTTCACCATTTCTATTCTATCCTCAATTACTATACGGATCACCATTTCTATTTTATCCTTCATTACTATACGGATCACCATTTCTATTCTATCCTCTTTTACTATACGGATCACCATTTCTATTCTATCCTCTTTTACTATACGGATCACTATTTCTACTCTATCCTCTATTACTATACGGATCACTATTTCTATTCTATCCTCTATTACTATACGGATCACCATTTCTATTCTATCCTCTTTTACTATACGGATCTCCATTTCTATTCTATCCTCTTTTGCTATACGGATCACTATTTCTACTCTATCCTTTATTACTATACGGATCACCATTTCTTTTCTATCCTCTATTACTATTCGGATCTCAATTTCTATTCTATCCACTATTACTATTTGCATTTCCATTTCTATTCCATCCTCTATTACTATCCGGAACACCATTTCTATTCTATTCTCTTTTACTATACGGATCTTTATTTCTATTCTATCCTCTACTGCTACACGGATCTCCATTTCTATTCTATCCTCTATTACTATACGGACGACCATTTCTATTCTAACCTCTATTACTATATGGATCACCATTTGTATTCTATCCTCTATTACTATTCGGATCACCATTTCTATTCTATCCTCTATTATTATACGGATCACCATTTGTATTCTATCCTCTATTACAATACAATCGTCATCTCTAGTCTATCCTCTATTACTATGCGAACCGCTAATCTCTCCTCTATTCTCTATACTATTTCTCTATACGGATTACCATTCGAGCGAGTATTATCGAGCAAGTACTATTAGCGCGAGTGTTAATCGAAGGCGTCCGAAACCAGTTTTGTTCAAAGGTGTGCTATAGTTTTATCTGCGATTACAATGTCTCTACTAGAAATTACGAAAGTGACAACGAGTATTCGTTAGCATTACAAAAGTGGCAACGAGTGTTCGTTGACATTATATATATATATATATATATATATATATATATATATATATATATATATATATATATATCTTAATATATCTAATTAATGTAATTGTCTTATCTTCTCTTTTTTCTTATGCTTCTTGATTCCATGGGTCCTCAACAGCACCTCTTCAACCGACGCAGTTCAGGGCGATCCTCTTCAGGTAGGCCCATGTCGTGTCTTTACCTCTGCATCAACACTTATGTGACAAGTCTTGTTTGGTCGACCCACTTTTCACTTCCCTTGTGGATTCCAGTCAAGTGCCTGCCTGGTGACACTAGAAGCAGGCTTGCGGAGTGTGTGGCCGATACATCCCCATTTCCGTTTTTTTGATTTCAATCTCGGTTGGGGCTTGTCTAGTCCTGTCCCACAGTTTGTCATTGGAGACGACTTACCTTCTAAACCACGTAATGTATATAAATATTTATATATGCACACTATATGTTTTCCAGTGGTTGTCATACCCGAGGGTAAGAGATTACAAGCTCCGGCTCTCTATAAAATGCTTCCGTAGCACGCGTCTGAAATTTTTTCTGAAAACTGTCCACCCCCAAGCCTGAGAACGGGCGATGGCGGAAAACTGGCGCCTCATAACCAGCTGCATCGGGTAGATGGAACCCGAAAGCCCAGGGAAACCGTCTATCTAGAGAAGGTGTTATAATAATTTACCCATGCGAGTATTGACTCTCCCAGCTATGAATAGGAGCAGGTACTGCCTTTTGGAGAGGGAAGTTTCCAGCAGTCAGCTCTGACAGTCGGACTGAACATTCTTGCTGTAACACTCTCGTTTGTATATGTTTGTATTATTGTTTCTGTTAATATATTTGTTTAACTCAATTTATCTCTGTGTTTTTATTTCTGGCCCCTAAAATGACACAACAAGAAAAACCCTGGTTTTAAACCTCAACTACCTTGTGATTATCTCCCCTAAAAGGGAAATGGCTATAGAAGTAAATCTAGACAGAAAACCCTGAGTGCATCCCCGAAGGAGGTAGTCTGTCAACAGGGACAAATTTCCAGCAACTCCTGCACCCAAGTCGTCCCCAAATGTAATGCACTGTATTCAACCGAGAGGTGGGGAGCATGTAGTCTGGGCAGCACATGGACGCCATATACCAGTCTAGGAGAAAGAAAACTCTGAACTCAAATCACCTGCGGCCTTGTAGGTTTTGCCTCTTTAAACCCTGAGAGGATGAACGGGGGTTACCTCAACATCCCTGGTGCAAAAGAAACCGTCAAGCCACTGCACAAATCTCCCTTGAATGTCTCCGTGAAACACAATTGTGAAATGGAGAAGAGCTAACTCAATACATGAATTATATATATATATATATATATATATATATATATATATATATATATATATATATATATATAAGATTTAAGAATATATTTCAAAAGGAAAGTGGATATTTTTTCATGTAGTACTCAATTTTAAAATTATTAAAATAATATTAATATTAAAAACAGAGCATTGACAAAAATATATACAGAAATATTACTTAACTGTAAAGATCAATTTTTGGTGTTGTGTCCCCAACTTCGGAGTTTCTTGAAATTATCCATTTTTCAAGGATTCTGTTGTTTAAATAAGATTATTTACAATTTTTTTCAATTTTTTCGGGTCTTTTTTTAATCCGTTGGGTACAGGTTCATGAGTTTTACGTTTTTACTCGCGAATGTTCAGGAATTTTTGCTTTTGTTTACATGTTCGTTCGTAAGTGTCATAAATTATCCTATTGTAAATTTTGGAAATCTCTCTCTCTCTCTCTCTACATATATATATATATATATATATATATATATATATATATATATATATTAGGTTGGTGCAAAAATAATGACGTAATAATGTCGTTTTTGACGTTAAAAAAACGACATTATTACGTCATTATTTTTGCACCAACCTAATATATATATATATATATATATATATATATAAATGTTTATTATTGAATAAATATGTATTATCCCCTCCCCAGTGGCCTAGCTAGAGTAAACGTCACCCGGGGCGGTCCGCTCAAATGTCACCCCAATGACCCCGATTCACCCTATGCTGAATCTGTAGCTAAATTTTCATACATGCTCTACCTCTACTTTACTTTACTGACCGGTACGTTACTGTTTACATGTATGATCCAAGACAAAATCCAATACCACAAAATAATCAGTTCAAATTAAAAGATTTTTAAAATGCAACTGTTCACTTTCAGAACAACTAAATACAAAACATGGCAATACACAAAAGAATGACATTCGATACTATGGTCTTAGAATGAATGTTTTCTTGTTTTCATTGTGGCAAACTGGTCAATGACATCGTCAAAATCTGTTTGTCTTGTAAGCTCGTTTTCAATGGACAAAACAGCCAGATCCGACAGTCTCGACTGACTCATGGTTGACGTAATTTTCTGTTGCTTATTTTCCGGTGTCCAATTTTCCGTTGCATCATTTTCTGGGTACCATTTAATTATCAATGATGTTTGAAAGTATTTTTCTTGACAAAAATGTTCTATTTAATTTTTCGGAACATTGTAAATCAACTGCATTTTTTTAAAGGTTACCGAGAGAATTTATGCAAAGTTTATTTTTTTTGTTTTTCTTTATACAAGTAAAATAAATTTACATCGTATTTTGATGTTATTATGATTTTAGTTTTAGTGATAATTTAAAAACAATAAATATTTATCATTAGTACCAATAATGGAAAATTAAGTTAAAAATTTAAAAGTATCGTTTTTGGAATCGGAAAATAGGTACACATTTTTCCGATTCCGATACCGTTTCCGATACCCCCAAAATTTCCGATTTTCCCAATTCTCGATTCCGATTAATCGTCCCAACACTATTAGATATATTCAAAAGTATATCGCTCACTCAATGGAAAATTGTATCTCAGCGAATTGATACACAGGCAAGACTGAAATTGTTGCACTTTTGGCTTCGTATTTCGCTTTGTTGTTATTAATGATGCAGAGTTAAAACACCATATCATCCGATAAAATGTTACAACAATGTCTCTTGTTAGTAACCAAGATTGTAGCAACTGAAACACATGAAAGCTGAAAACATTGCTATTTTTCCTACTCACAAATTTCCCGACAATTTATTAGAAATTTTCTGACATGAGGACAAAACTGGGGGTTCATAAATTATTTCGGGGGTGGGGGTCATATGCCTGCCTGCGAAACCCTGTGTCTCCACCACTGTTTTCAGACTATTTTTGGCACCTTAGCCTGGTTGAAAAATTTTGTTGGGGGTGACATTGTGTCACCCCTCCTGTGCTGGCACCCAGGGCGGTCCGCCCCCCGTTAGCTACGCTACTGCCCCTCCCATTGTTGTGTTACTGTTTATTTTATTTTAATTTTAATTTTTTAGTCACATGGTCATGGTTGTTTTATGTTGTAGGTTTATATTCTGTACTAATGTTACCTCTAATGTTACCTCTTTGGCCAAGCGTACCCTGACGACCCGCGTAGGTGAAACCTCGGTAGGTTTGCCTGGATCTTTAGATTCGTAATTAGATTTGATCTACTTTGTGTATTGAGCACTTTATTTAGTTACTTTTGCTTTACTCGTTTTGGAGTTTTTTTCTTTGGACTCTGAGCTTGGATTCTGGATGATTATTTTCGCCTCAATTACATGTTCTTCGTTCTTTCTTTTTTTATTCCTTATTTTTCCTTGGGTATTGGTTTGTTCATTTACAAGCCAAAACACCTAAGGTTTTTCCAGATGAGTATAATTACTTATATTTGTTATTATTATTATTATTATTATTGTATATATATATATATATATATATATATATATATATATATATATATATATATATATATATATGTCACACTGTGGGTTAGTCAGGGACAAACGTGATCGAGAGAAAAAGAAATAGAAAAAGAATACAGAAGAATTTGTATAGATTGAGAAAAAAAAATGATTTCATAAATTTTGAAACTATCTGCGTCTCTCGTTTAGTGCGCATGTCTAAGACATGGCAACGTCAACAAACCTCAGTCCGATGAAATACTAACGTATGAAACGCGTCACAAAAAAAACTTTCCACTTTGTCATATTTTTCTAAATATATATATGTATATATATATGCAAGAGAAAAGTATTCAACGCAACAGTAATAAGGCCAAAAGTTTACCAAGTAAGTATGGCGTTAACCCACAAAAGGGGTACAGACAAGCGATTGCAGCATCATGACTTCAAAACAAGAAATATGACGGATAAGACCGAGAAGTGGTCTTTTTTCTAATAACTATTTAATAATTACAAGAGAAATTAACTCTCGTCACTGACCTCAATTTGTAGGACGCAGGGTGGTTTTGAGAAATATTATACAGGAAAAAATGCGTTTTATAAGTAGAAAATTACGGCAATAACGTAGTAACTATACATATTTAAAAACTGAAATTTTACAGATTTTATATAAGTTTCAAACGCTGTGTATTTTTAAAAATCTTATAAATTATAAGTTGATTAAATTGTATTTTAAGTTGGTATCCGCTTAGACGGGATATCTTATCCTATTAACAATTTTCATTGAAAATACGTTGTCTGACACTAATGAATTAATTCAATTAATGTGTCTACTATAATTTGAATTTGTTTAACTTGTTCGTTATCTTAAATTCTAATGTACACAGATTTTTAAAGATTTTCTTCACAAAACGAAGCAACGTTATGACACGAATTAAACTTTTTAGTGATGAATTTCTGGAAATAAGTATTCATTGTCGCAAATAATTAAACAACAGTTGAATACACAACGAGAAATTAGACTTGGGTATGACGATAAACAGCATCCGACAGCGAGGCCTTTGGCCGGGAGAACTGAGGGTTTGAAGAGCAGCTCTTAATTGCTATTGTTCCCGAGTCAGCTCTAACCCGAAGTGATAGCAAATGTTAGGGTCACAGTTTTGGGTAAATAGTGAACACTCAAAAAAAAATCAAAACCCTAGAAAAGTATAAAAATAACAATAGAATTTTATACAAAAATTAAAAACAACATTTTAAAGCAAAATGACCAGCAATACATTTTATAGTAGAATTACTAATAACACATTTTATAGTAAAAATGACCAACAATATATTTTATAGGACAATTGACCAACAATACATTTTATGCTAAAATGACTAACAATACATTTTATAGTAAAATTGATATGCCTTAAAACAAAATAAACTAAACCAAAGAATACATATTCTATTCATACAAACCTATCCTAAAAATCTTGTCGACATTAAATAACCAATTGACATTGAAATGCCTTAAAACAAAATGAACCAAACCAAACAATACATATTCTATTCATACAAACATATCCTAAAAATCTTGTCGACATTAAATAACCAATTGACATTGATATGTCTTAAAACAAAATAAACCAAACCAAAAAATACATATTCTATTCATACAAACCTATCCTAAAAATCTCGTCGACATTAAATAACCCATTGACATTGATATGCCTTAAAACAAAATAAACCAAACCAAAGAATACATATTCTATTTATACAAACCTATCCTAAAAATCGTCGACATTAAATAACCATTGACATTGATATGCCTTAAAACAAAATAAACCAAACCAATGAATACATATTCTATTCATACAAACCTATCCCAAAAATCTTGTCGACATTAAATAACCCATTGACATTGATATGCCTTAAAACAAAATAAACCAAAACATATTCTATTCGTACAAACCTATCCTAAAAATCTTGTCGACATTAAATAACGAATTGACATTGATATGCCTTAAAACAAAATGAACAAAACCAAACAATACATATTCTATTCATACAAACATATCTTAAAAATCTTGTCGACATTAAATAACCAATTGACATTGATATGCCTTAAAACAAAATAAACCAAACCAAAAAATACATATTCTATTCATACAAACCTATCCTAAAAATCTTGTCGGCATGAAATAACCCATTGACATTGATATGCCTTAAAACAAAATAAACCAAACCAAAGAATACATATACTATTCATACAAACCTATCCTAAAAATCTTGTCGGCATTAAATAAACCATTGACATTGAAATGCCTTAAAACAAAATAAACCAAACCAAAGAATACATATTCTATTCATACAAACCTATCCTAAAAATCTTGTCGACATTAAATAACCCATTGACATTGGTATGCCTTAAAACTAAAGAAACCAAACCAAAGAATACATATTCTATTCATACAAACCTATCTTAAAAATCTTGTCGGCATTAAATAACCCATTGACATTGATATGCCTTAAAACAAAATAAACCAAACCAAACAATACATATTCTATTCATACAAACCTATCCTAAAAATCTTGTCGGCATTAAATAACCCATTGACATTGATATGCCTTAAAACAAAATAAACCAAACCAAAGAATACATATTCTATTCATACAGACCTATCCTAAAAATCTTGTCGGCATTAAATAACTAATTTAGGTTGATATGTCGTAAAACAAAATAAAACGAAGAAAAGAACACATATTCTATTTATACAACCCTATACTAAAAATGTTGTCGGCATTAAATGACCTATTAAGGTTGATATGCCGTTAAACAAAATAAACCGAAGAAAAGAACACATATTCTGTTCATACGAACCTATCCTGAAATCTTGTCGGTATTAAATAACGCATTGATTTTGATATACCGTAAAACAAAGCAAACGAAACGAAACCCAGTAACCCCTTGTGTCTTAGTGGCTTGACTATTAAAGTTAAGAATTTCATGCAGCAAATGAGGTAATTTGGTGAGTGTCCAGTCGTAGTAAATGTAATATTATCGTGAATGTTTTTTGCACTGATTATTTTTTGTCAAAAAACAAAAAACAAAAAAAAAACACAAAATATCGCCCCCCCCAAAAAAAAAAAACAAAAAAACAAAAACAAAAACTAACAATTTGTTTTGATTAATCTCATTTCTTGTAAGGAAAAACAAGCTTTCACTGCTCGTTTGATTTTCTAAGATTATTTGGTAAAAAAAAAAAAAAAATACAGCCAAATATAAAATGTCATTCTTTTGAATTAATTATAAAGAATTGAATTTTCATATTTAGTATTCAGCATTAAATAACCAATACGGGTTGATATGAAGGTCGTTTAAAAAGTTCTAAGCCTCACCAAGAAGGTGTTTGAAAACAATTTTTCCATTATTTGTCAATATATCTTCCCGCTTGACATCAATGCACTTAATCCAACGATTCTTAAGCATTGCCCTCGTATCACAGAAGATGATGGCGTCTTGGTCTTCCAAAAACTCCTTCACAGCGCATATGACTTCATCATTATTTTCAAAATGGCGACCACACATGTGGGATTTGAGTTTAGGAAACAGGAAGACGTTAGATGGAGCTATGTCTTGTGAGTAAGAGGGAATGGGGTAGTAATTCAAAACTGCTGGTTGCTTCAGCGACTGCAACCTGAGAAGTGTGAACGGGCGAGGTATCCTGGAGCAAGAGCACACCTGCATTGAGCTTCCCTCTGCGTTTTGACTTGATTGCTTACCTCAGTTGTCTTAATTCTGATGCATCGTACAGTCCATTAATAGTTTTTTTCCCTTTTCCAGAAGCCATCATCTTGCCAATAGACGCTGCCTGCTTGAACTTCTTCGGGGTGGAGAATCAGTGTTTTGACTGTTTGCTTTGAATCTTTGATCCGAGTTCAAAGTGATGAGCCCAGCTTTCAACTGGAGTTACTAATCTGCAGTGTAAATTCTTAGAGTCAGCCTGAAAGCAAATCAGAAATGACCTGGAAATGTCAAGCCTTTACAGCTACAGCTCTGGTGTCAGCGTTCTTGGGATTCATTTTACAAACATCTTGCACATCACCAAGATCTCAGTTAAAACACTATCGACCGAGCCATAACTAACGCCTATGGACTTAGCTATCTGCTGGACAGACAGATATCTGTCATCCAAAACTATACGCTGAACTTATTCATCTGTTGAGGTTTATGGACGACCTGACCGAGGGTCATCTTCTGTGCTGTTCCTGTCTCGCTTGAATTCCTCAGCCCACTTCTTCACGGTTCCATAGAAACGGGAGTCCTCAGCAATTGTCTGTATCATTTCCTCATAGATTTCCTTCGATGTCATACATTTTCTTTTCCAGTTACTTTATGACTGCTCGGGCCTCTGCTTTGTCCATTTTTAGTTTTTCTTAATAATTTGCTTTCCTCCCAAGCAAGGCAAAAAAGACATAATTGTTTATGGAGTGTTAGAGAATATGTGAAAAAAAAAAGAAAAGAAAAAGAGAGAACAATGCAACAGACGCTGCATGCTTGAACTTCTTCGGGGTGTAGAACCAGTGTTTCTACTGTTTACTTTGAATATTTGATCCGGGTTCAAAGTGGTGAACCTAGGTTTCAACTTGAGTTACTAATCTGCGGTGCTGAAAGCGAATCAGAAATGACCTGGAAATGTCAACCCTTTTTAACTACAGCTCTGGTGTCAGTGTTCTTGGGATTCATTTTACAGACATCTTACTCATCCCCAAGATCTCAAATTAAACAGTATTGGCCGAACTATAACTAAAGCTTATGGACTTAGCTATCTGCTTGACGGTAAGACATCTATTATCCAAATTCATACGGTGAATGGAATCAACTTGTTCATCAGTGGTTGGGATTTTCAACGACCTGACCGAAGTTCATCTTCTGTGCTGTCCCTGTCCTGGTTGAATTCTGCAGCCCACTTCTTCAGAGTTGCATAGGAAGGGGAGTCCTCAGCAAGTGTCAGTGCCATGATCGTATGGAATCCCTTGGGCGTCATATATTTCTTTATGACTTCTTGGGCCTCAGCTTTGTCTATTTTTCGATTTATTGCACACCTCTCACTTTTGTACGGGCTTCACCTGCACAGAAATTAAGACAAGTATTTGAATTAGTGTTTCTAGTTTTATCAGAAGTGACAGTTTGTTGCCGCAAACAAAATATTCAGCTATGGCTCTTCTTTCTGGGTTGGGCTTAGAACTTTTTGAACCATGCCGTTAAACAAAACCAACTAATCAACAAACAGGAATCTCCCACAGGTCTGTGAATTATCATGGATTCTTGCGATAATTATTTCAAAGGTCTCTCGTTCTCCACTATTTAAATTTGAGAGTTTTCCTTCTTTTATGTTGGTTTCTGTCGAACGCCCCAATATCACCTGCTATTTAGCGGCTAATTGGAGAAAAGATGTCATTCAAATCTGAGTGGGAAGTAGATATAACCGCGTAAATTCTAAAAAAATATTGGCTACAAAGACTAAAATGAGGAACGTTGGTTATCACTTGTCCTATCTTAACCTAGATAGTCTCACTCATTGACACGTCTGTACAAAAAATTACCCATTCACGATAACATTACATTTACTATGACTGGACAGTCACCAAAATACCTCATTTGCAGCATGAAATTCTTAACTTTAAAAGTAAAGCCACTAATACACAAGGTGTTACTGGGTTTCATTTCGTTTGCTTTGTTTTACGGTATAGCAAAATCAATGGGTTATTTAATGCCGACAAGAATTTTAGGTTCCTAAGAATAGAATACGTGTTCTTTTGTTTGGTTTATTTTGTCTTACGGCATAAGAAACTCAATGGGTTATTTAATACCGACAAGGTTTTTAAGATAGATTCGTATGAATAGAATATGTATTTTTTGGTTTGGTTTATTTTGTTTTACGGCATATCAACGTCAATGTTTTGTTTAATGCCGACAAGATTTTTAGGATAGGTTTGTGTGAATAGAATATGTATACTTTGGTTTGGTTTATTTTGTTTTACGGCATATCAATGTCAATGGGTTATTTAATGTCGACAAGATGTTTAGGATAGGTTCGTATGAATAGAATATGCATTCTTTGGTTTGGTTTATTTTATTTTACGGCATATCAGCCTCAATGGGTTTTTTAATGTCGACAAGATTTTTAGGATAGTTTTGTATGAATAGAATATGTATTCTTTGGATTGGTTTATTTTGTTTTACGGCAAAAGAGACTCAATGGGTTATTTAATGCCGACAAGTTTTTTAGGATAGGTTTGTATGAATAGAATATGTATTCTTTGGTTTGGTTTATTTTGTTTTACGGCATATCACTGTCATTTGGTCATTTAATGCCGACAAGATTTTTAGGATAGGTTTGTATGAATAGAATATGTATTCTTTGGTTTGGTTTGCTTTCTTGTATGGTAAATCAATCTCAATTGGTTATTTAATGCCGAGAAGATTTTTAAGATAGGTTTGTACGTATAGAATATATGTTCTTTGTAAGAAATCAGTTTGTAGAAGATCTGATTTCATTGATGCATTATCGTAAAAAAAAAAATGGGTTTTTGTCAAGAGTTAAATCTATTTTCTGTGAACGAGGACCCCCATCAGAATTACTGACAAACAATGATACCATATTTATGAAAAATCATTCAAGAGATTCTTGGAGCAATGAAGCATTCAAATACACTACTGATGTGCTTACATACCGTCAGGCAACCGTATCGTTGAGCGATGCAACCAAAGCGTTAAACGAATAGCAGTCAATGAATGATGTTCCAAAATGGTGGCAGTGTAATGTCACAATGAGCCACTGAAGGTTTGGTTTGGTTTGTTTTGTTTTACGGCATATCAACATCTCCATGGGTTATATGATGACGACAAGATTTTTATAGCTGGTAATATTTTTTTTCAAAAATTTATTACTGGTAATAATTCTTTCTTTAAAAATTCATTGCTGGCAATAATTTTACAAAAATGTATTACTGGTTCTGGTTTATTTTGTTCCACGGGATATCAACGTCAATGTTTTATTTAATGCCAACAAGATTTTTAGGATAGGTTTGTATGAATAGAATATGTATTTAATGGTTTGGTTTATTTTGTTTTACGATATATCAACCTCAATGGGTTATTTAATGCCGACAAGTTTTTTAGGATATATTTGTATGAATAGAATATGTATTCTTTGGTATGCTTTATTTTGTTTAAGGCATATCAACATCAATGGGTTATTTAATGCCGACAAGATTTTTAGGATAGGTTTGTATGAATAGAATATGTATTCTTTGGTTTGGTTTATTTTGTTTTAAGGCATATCAATGTCAATGGGTTATTTTATGTCGACAAGATTTTTAGGATAGGTTTGTATGAATAGAATATGTATTCTTTGGTTTGGTTTAATTTGTTTTAAGGCATATCAATATCAATGGGTTATTTAATGCGGACAAGATTTTTAGGATAGGTTTGTATGAATAGAATATGTATTTATTGGTTTGGTTTATTTTGTTTTACGGCATATCAACCTCAATTGGTTATTTAATGTCGACAAGATTTTTAGGATAGGTTCGTATGAAGAGAATATGTATTCTTTCGTTTGGTTATTTTGTTTTACGGCATATCAATGTCAATGGGTTATTTAATATCGACAAGATTTTTAGGATAGTTTTGTATGATTAGAATATGTATTCTTTGGTTTGGTTTATTTTGTTTTAAGGCATATCAACGTTAATGGATTATTTAATGTCGACAAGATTTTTAGGATTGGTTTGTATGAATAGAATATGTATTCTTTGGTTTAGATTTGTTTGGTTTATTTTGTTTTACGGCATATCAACTTGAATGGGTTATTTAATGCCGACAAGATTTTTAGGATAGGTTTGTATGAATAGAATATGTATTGTTTGGTTTGGTTTATTTTGTTTTAAGGCATATCAATGTCGATGGGTTATTTAATGCCGACAAGATTTTTAGGATAGGTTCGTATGAATAGAATATGTATTTTTGGTTCTGCTTATTTTGTTTTACGGCATATCAATGTCAATGGGTTATTTTATGTCGACAAGATTTTTAGGATAGGTTTGTATGAATAGAATATGTATTCTTTGGTTTGGTTTAATTTGTTTTAAGGCATATCAATATCAATGGGTTATTTAATGCGGACAAGATTTTTAGGATAGGTTTGTATGAATAGAATATGTATTTATTGGTTTGGTTTATTTTGTTTTACGGCATATCAACCTCAATTGGTTATTTAATGTCGACAAGATTTTTAGGATAGGTTCGTATGAATAGAATATGTAATCTTTGGTTTGGTATATTTTGTTTTAAAGCATATCAATGTCAATGGGTTATTTAATGCCGACAAGATTTTTAGAATAGTTTTGTATGAATAGAATATGTATTCTTTAGTTTGGTTTATTTTGTTTTACGGCATATCAACCTCAATGGGTTATTTAATGTCGACAAGATTTTTAGGATATGTTTGTATGAATAGAATATTTATTGTTTGGTTTGGTTTATTTTGTTTTAAGGCATATCAATGTCAATGGGTTATTTACTGTCGACAAGATTTTCAGGATACGTTTGTATGAAGAGAATATGTATTCTTTCGTTTGGTTATTTTGTTTTACGGCATATCAATGTCAATGGGTTATTTAATATCGACAAGATTTTTAGGATAGTTTTGTATGATTAGAATATGTATTCTTTGGTTTGGTTTATTTTGTTTTAAGGCATATCAACGTTAATGGATTATTTAATGTCGACAAGATTTTTAGGATTGGTTTGTATGAATAGAATATGTATTCTTTGGTTTAGATTTGTTTGGTTTATTTTGTTTTACGGCATATCAACCTGAATGGGTTATTTAATGCCGACAAGATTTTTAGGATAGGTTTGTATGAATAGAATATGTATTGTTTGGTTTGGTTTATTTTGTTTTAAGGCATATCAATGTCGATGGGTTATTTAATGCCGACAAGATTTTTAGGATAGGTTCGTATGAATAGAATATGTATTTTTGGTTCTGCTTATTTTGTTTTACGGCATATCAACCCCAATGGGTTATTTCATGCCGACAAGATTTTTAGGATAGATTTGTATGAACAGAATATGTATTCTTTGGTTTGGTTTATTTTGTTTTAAGGCATATCAATGTCAATGAGTTATTTAATATCGACAAGATTTTTAGCATAGTTTTGTATGAATAGAATATGTATTCTTTGGTTTGCTTTATTTTGTTTTCAGTCATATCAACGTCAATGGGTTATTTAATGCCGACAAGATTTTTAGGATAGGTTTGTATGTATAGAATATGTATTCTTTGGTATGCTTTATTTTGTTTTAAGGCATATAAACGTCAATGGGTTATTTAATGCCGACAAGATATTTAGGATATATTTGTATGAATAGAATATGTATTCTTTGGTTTGCTTTATTTTGTTTTAAGGCATATCAACGTCAATGGGTTATTTAATGCCGACAAGATTTTTAGGATATGTTTGTATGAATAGAATATGTATTCCTTGGCTTGCTTTATTTTCTTTAAAGGCATATCAACGTCAATGGGTTATTTAATGTCGACAAGATGTTTAGGATAGGTTTGTATGAATAGAATATGTATTGTTTGCTTTATTTTGTTTTAAGGCATATCAACGTCAATGGGTTATTTAATGCAGACAATATTTTTAGGATAGGTTTGTATGAATAGAATATTTATTCTTTGGTTTAGATTGGTTTGCTTTATTTTTTTTTCCGGCATATCAACCGCAATGGGTTATTTAATCCCGACAAGATTTTTAGGCTAGGTTTGTATGTATAGAATATGTATTATTTGGTTTGCTTTATTTTGTTTTACGGCATATCAATGTCAATGGGTTATTTAATGCCGACAAGATTTTTACGATAGGTTTGTATGAATAGAATATGTATTCTTTGGTTTGGTTTATTTTGTTTTACGGCATATCAACCTCAATGTTTTATTTAATGCCGATAAGATTTTTAGGATAGGTTCGTATGAATAGAATATGTATTTAATGGTTTGGTTTATTTTGTTTTACGATATATCCACCTGAATGGGTTATCTAATGCTGACAAAATTTTTAGGATAGGTTTGTATGAATAGAATATGTATTCTTTGGTTTGGTTTATTTTTTTTTTACGGCATATCAACTTCAATGTTTTATTTAATGCCGATAAGATTTTTAGGATAGGTTCGTATGAATAGAATATGTATTTAATGGTTTGGTTTATTTTGTTTTACGATATATCAACCTCAATGGGTTATTTAATGTCGACGAAATGTTTAGGATAGGTTTGTATGAATAGAATATGTATTTAATGGTTTGGTTTATTTTGTTTTACGATATATCAACCTCAATGGGTTATTTAATGCCGACAAAATTTTTAGGATAGGTTTGTATGAATAGAATATGTATTTAATGGTTTGATTTATTTTGTTTTACGATATATCAACTTCAATGGGTTATTTAATGCCGACAAAATTTTTAGGATAGGTTTGTATGAATAGAATATGTATTTAATGGTTTGGTTTATTTTGTTTTACGATATATCAACCTCAATGCCGACAAGTTTTTTAGGATATATTTGTATGAATAGAATATGTATTCTTTGGTATGCTTTATTTTGTTTAAGTCATATCTACGTCCATGGGTTATTTAATGCCGACAAGATTTTTAGGATAGGTTTGTATGAATAGATTATGTATTCTTTGGTTTGCTTTATTTTCTTTAAAGGCATATCAACGTCAATGGGTTATTTAATGTGGACAAGATGTTTAGGATAGGTTTGTATGAATAGAATATGTATTGTTTGCTTTATTTTGTTTTAAGGCATATCAACGTCAATGGGTTATTTAATGCAGACAATATTTTTAGGATAGGTTTGTATGAATAGAATATTTATTCTTTGGTTTAGATTGGTTTGCTTTATTTTTTTTTCCGGCATATCAACCGCAATGGGTTATTTAATCCCGACAAGATTTTTAGGCTAGGTTTGTATGTATAGAATATGTATTATTTGGTTTGCTTTATTTTGTTTTACGGCATATCAATGTCAATGGGTTATTTAATGCCGACAAGATTTTTACGATAGGTTTGTATGAATAGAATATGTATTCTTTGTTTTGGTTTATTTTGTTTTACGGCATATCAACCTCAAAGGGTTATCTAATGCCGACAAGATTTTTAGGATAGGTTTGTATGAATAGAACATGTATTCTTTGGTTTGGTTTATTTTGTTTTAAGGCATATCAATGTCAATGGGTTATTTAATGCCGACAAGATTTTTACGATAGGTTTGTATGAATAGAATATGTATTCTTTGGTTTGGTTTATTTTGTTTTACGGCATATCAACCTCAATGTTTTATTTAATGCCGATAAGATTTTTAGGATAGGTTCGTATGAATAGAATATGTATTTAATGGTTTGGTTTATTTTGTTTTACGATATATCAACCTCAATGGGTTATTTAATGCCGACAAGATTTTTAGGATAGGTTCGTATGAATAGAATATGTATATTTTTTGTAAGAAATCAATTTTACTATTATTTTATTGTTTTACTATATTTATGGTAATATTTTTTTTAAATGTATCGCTGGTAATTTTTTTCAAAAAATTTGTGTCTGGAAATAATATTTCTACAAAAATTTATTGCTGGTAATTATCTTTACAATGTATTTCCGGAATTAAAACCTATTTTTACCTTTTCATAGCCTTTTGACCCCATTTTGGTGGTTAACTTTTTACCCATAGCTGGGACCCTAATAGGTGCTACCACATCAGGTCAAAGTGGGCCTTGAAACATCAGCATTTAAGAGTTAGTTCTACGCTCCTCAAAACCCCCTGTTCATAGGCCTTGCTGCTGGATGTAGTTTATCGTCTTACCTAGGACGGGAGATTTGTTGTTTTAGATTGTTTGGTTTGGTTTGTTTTCCTTTACGGCATATTAACCTCAATGGGTTATTTAATGCCGACAGGATTTTTTATTGACATTATTCGCACTATTGTCCTCATCTTTGTCACCATATTTATCCCAACGTTTCGGCCGTTGTACGCTCCGACCTTCTTCAGGTTTTTGGAATTTCGAACTGAACCCTTTATTTCGCTCACTGGGATAGACTGTTCTAGTTCCACGCGCCATGTTTGATGGATGTCAGTTATCAGTTATCTCCTGTTAATTTCCCTCTGAAAGTTCTCCACTGCCGTAACCGGGTATTGAACTCACACTCTTTGGGTCCTGTCATTGGATCTTGACACATGGCACAGTGGATAAAGGCGTTGGTTAGATCCAGTGACAGGACCCAAAGAGTGTGAGTTCAATACCCAGTTAAGGCAGTGGAGAACTTTCAGAGGGAAATTAACAAGAGATAACTAATAACTGACATCCATCAAACATGGTACGTGGAACTAGAACAGTCTACCCCAGTGAGCGAAATAAATTGTTCAGTTCGAAATTCCAACAACCCGAAGAAGGCCGGAGCGTTCACTAAATTATCCCTCCCTAAATTTATAGATAAATTTCCCAGATGCATGCTGGGATTTCTTCTTAACCAATAAAATAGACCATTTGTCAGTCTCATCCGCCATTTTGTTTTTTCTTGTCTTGAAATCAGAATGCTATAATTACTTGACTGTATTCCTTTTGTATGTTAATAGAATTCTTACTTTGTGAAGTTTTTGCCTTATTCCTGTTTCTTTGCCTAGTTTTGACTTGCATATATATTATTTGTTTAGTATTTGCCCTGTGCTTTTTCTTCTTTTTCTTATTGTTTATTGATAATAATTTGTGAATATTTTGTCAACAATGTCAGTGTTATTTTCATTTTTTGCGTAATTTAGACGACAATTTATCCATCGCACCCTGTATAATTATTTGTTATTATTCCGTCCTGTTTTTCTTTCTTTCTTTTGTTATTGTTTATTGGACACTTTGTCAATTCCATTTGTTGGGCATTTTTCCCAATTACACTTAACCATTGGCCAATTACTCTGCCGATTCATTCCTTTCCCAAGGGCATTAGTGCGATTCTAGGCGAAAAAAAAAACTAGGACTTCTCAAACTATCCTAAAACCTCGGAGGTACCATCAGGCTATCTTGCCCAAGACACAAACCTATTGTTGTTACGACTGTAGTACATGCGGTGTCCATATGATTTTAATGGGCTGTGGAAACTGTGATCTTGCTCAAATATGCATCAGATGGCATTGCCCAAAAAGGTGACAACCGCGCGGCGAGTAAAATTTACACATTTTATGAGTAAACTTAATTAAAAGTTATTAATTGAATTTAAATTTAGATTAGTAAATTTGTTGCGAATCTCCGAACGATCCGATGGCAGAAATGATTTTGGGAATTGGATAAAGAAGAGAAAGTCTAATTGGAGACTTACGATTAGAATTCTGCTTTCTATGGCGCTGGGGTGGAATCGGAAGACAAGACTCGGCAAATTGAATTCTGATTGGCTATAAAAGCAATCATGGCCGTGATGTTTTGTGAAAGAAACAAATTTGGTATTTTCTTGGAGTTATCTCTTGTTTTGATCTCATAAGAGTGAGATGAAAGCGTTTTACGTGCAAGGAGAAAAATGATTTATTTGCTATGAAGCATGCATCTATCTATCTATCTATCTATCTATCTATCTATCTATCTATCTATCTATCTATCTCAGTCTGTTCCTTATCTATCTATCTATCTATCTATCTATCTCAGTCTGTTCCTTATCTATCTATCTATCTATCTATCTATCTATCTATCTATCTATCTATCTATCTCAGTCTGTTCCTTATCTATCTATCTATCTATCTATCTATCTATCTATCTATCTATCTCAGTCTGTTCCTTATCTATCTATCTATCTATCTATCTATCTATCTATCTATCTATCTCAGTCTGTTCCTTATCTATCTATCTATCTATCTATCTATCTATCTCAGTCTGTTCCTTATCTATCTATCTATCTATCTATCTATCTATCTATCTATCTATCTATCTATCTATCTATCTATCTCAGTCTGTTCCTTATCTATCTATCTATCTATCTATCTATCTATCTATCTATCTATCTATCTATCTATCTGTTATGTCTCCATTCCTTGAAGGTAACACAATCATGAAATATTATGCCGGTTGCTGTCGACGTATTCTTACTGAATTCGGTAGTTAGGATATAAGGTTCGCTCTGGGCTGGCGGTATTTATCAACCTTCCCACAAAGCAGGATACGGCACAAGTCTGATTTTTATGTGGGGCAAATCCGAGTCCATAGGCTCGGGCAAAAATTTCCCGTGGTCCCCGCATACATGGGGTTGGGTTTGTCTACCTCCCCAGAGCCATTGCCTCGTCTCGGTTCCTCTCTGCCCGAAGACAGAGAGTTCGACAGAGATTTAAAAGCTCTGCGATCGACTACCTCTCGCTGCCGGATAGAATATTTAACTTCCCCACCACGAGGGTTGCATGTAACACAAAGCCGGTTTAACGTGGTTTCTGCGAGCCCGTAGGCTCGGCCAAAAATATTCCGTTTCGAACCCGTATAAACGGGTTCAGGGTAAGTCTACCTCCTCGAACGGCGGAGCCTCGTCCGAGTACCTCTCTGCCCGAAGACAGAGAGTTCGACATCTAAGAGCTCTGCGAGCGTCTAGCTCTGTTGACGAATCTCGTCGTCCGTATATAGGCTATTTGCACGAGTTCAAGGTATATTCAGGAGAGGTGTGTTCACCTCCCTTTTTAGTTATACATTTTCTTTAGTCGATACTTTTTCCGACATGTTCACTTCGAACGTTTCAGTTGGATTACGTTTACGCCTACCCTGGTATTGTATTGTAATACAGTGTAACCCGGATATAAGAGACCCGGATATAAGATATATTTTATCTGGTCCCAAATTAGAGCCTGTGTTAATGTATATATAATAGACCAAACCCGGATATAAGTGACTTCATCTCCGGTCCCGACAACTCTCTTATATCCGGGTTACACTGTTTTTAATTTTAGGAATAGGTACCTCAAAGGCATCGTAAAGTATGTCCATCTGTGAATTAAATTGTACTGATTGCTTATTCTGTGCATATCTAGACCTGAATTGATTCATATGTCTTCTGTGTTGAAATCCTACACCTTTGACAAAATACATCATACTACCAAGGCGTTGAATAATTTCTTCTTCCTGTTAATTTTCATTTCCGGCCTTAAAGCATTTAAAAATGACTTTATTGCCGATCTATAAAGATCTGGTACTTTTAAAGTGTCGAAGTTTCTTTTTATTCCTTGTCGAAAATTACTCTAACGTTCCTATCAAACATGAGCTCTACTGGTGATATTTTTGCATTGACGTTTGCATTTGATCACATTCGATACACGCTCAAAAATTCTTATTTGCCGCTTCTTCAGCTTCCAAGCTTTTCAGTCAGTCAGTTATGTGCGCTGCGGAATACACGCTTAGGCGATCATGCATTTTTCGGTACATGACTGACGAGGCAGATTTTTTTCTCGCAGTAGGTTGCCATTTCTTTCTGCGGTAGATGGCAACTGGTAGACCAGTTGCCATCAAAGGCTATAGAACCCGGTCTCTCCTGCTATTTACCCATAGCTGAGGGGAGAAGAAGAGGATTAATACCTTTTCCAAGGGTATTAGCACGTAAGTGAATGAAATGAATTCGACTGGAATTCGAACTCTGCTCTCAAATTCCTCAATCCAAGCTGCTATCCATTACTCCTTTTTTCCGATGTAGGTTGCCATTTCTTTCTGCTGTAGACCAGTTGCCATCAAAGATTATAGAACCTGGTCTGTCCTGCTATTTACCCATAGCTGGTGGGAGAAGAAGAGGATTCATACCTTTTCCAAGGGTATTAGCACGTAAGTGAATGTAATGGAATCGACTAGCTTTTCTTAATGCCCTTTTGAAGGTGTCAAAAAATCGTTCCGTTTGACCATTCGACCTCGGGTGATAATATTCACAAAGAGAAAACGCTGTTTTTTTGTTAGGTGGTTCAATTTTAATTTTACTCTATCTCAGCTTATTCATAGTTTTCTGAATAAACGTATCCCTGTAAGAATGAATTTTCATATCGTCTTTTAGCTTTTCTTAATACCCTTTTGGAGGTGACAACAAACCGTTGACCATTGACCATTCGAGCTCGGCCGATAAATCTGCGTTATCAAACGTTCAACTGCGGAGTTTTGCAGAAATTTTAAAAATCACTAAAAGTAAATTTAGCTCCCTTATCGGACACCACCCTGTCGGTTAATCCAAACCTTGCAAAAAGATCACCTAAGAATTTATTCGTTATTGCGGTAGTAAGTCGTTCGCACTTTAATATCTCGGACTATTTTGTGAAACTGTCGACCACAGTTAAATAGTATGACCCATTTAGTAATCCAGAAAAGTCCATACGTAGTCCTGCCCCTGGTTTATCAGTGATCGACCATCACAGATAATTTGTAATTGATGATTTTGCTGCTGAATTACAACCATCACATTTTTCTAACTGTATTTTGAATATCTTTGTCTAAATTTAGTCAATAAACGTAGCTTTTCATCAGGGGCTTTATCCTCACTATTCCCGGATAACCTACGTAGATTTGTTTCAAAATCCTTTTTTGTAGTGATAACGGAATTACTACTCTGTATTTTTGTTAGCAGGTTAAATTCTATTTTTACTCTATTTCGGCTTAACGTTATTCAAGGTTTTTTGAATAAACGTATTCTTTTTAGAATGAATTTTGATATCGTCTATCGTGACTGGCAATTCTTTAATTGTGTTACACACAAGTCTTTTAATTTCGCTTTCAGATTCCAGCGAATCAATCACAGTATCTCCAAAATCTTCTTTACATTTCGATATCAATCTGGACAAGCCATCTACGTGTCCCAATTTCTTTGATGATAGAAATTCAATCTTGAAATCATAGTTCAAGAAAATCATAGCCCGACGCTGTTGTCTGCAATATGTATGTGTATCTCTTTCTTAGACCGAATAGACTTAATAATGGACGACAATCAGTTTGCAGTATGGATTTTCTCCGTAATATAATCCTGTGAAATTTCTTTACAGTAAAATTTATAGCAAACACTTATTTTTCAATTTGAATGTAGTCTTTTTCCGTATGTGACAAACTTCTTGAAGCGTGGGCGAATGCTTTCACTGTCTTCGATTTTATAGCCTATTACCGCTCCTATGCCGTATTCGCTCGCGTCCAATGCTACTATTATTTGTCGTAATGTAGAGATTTTCCAAGCGTAGCTTAGAAATGGTACAAGGCCGAAAGTATGGGGTCATCCAGTGAAGATCGAACTCGGTTTTCAGTAGTAACCGATCTAGCAAGACAATCTTGCTAACCATTGCACCACGCCGATGTGCCCAAATGATTTTCTAAGCGTAGCTAAGATGTGGCACAAGGCCGAAATGCAAATGTTAAAAAAAAAAGCAAAACGAGTCTAGTTATTTATATATATATATATTTACAGTCTGAATAATGTAAATAGTGTACATAATACCTCATCTCAGAAATATAGACAGATACTGAAAGGCCGAAACGTTGTAATAAATATAGCGACAAAGATGAGGACAATAGTCTGAATAATGGGAACAGTGTACATAATACCTCATCTCAGAAATATAGACAGATACTGAAAGGCCGAAACGTTGTAATAAATATGGCGACAAACATGAGGACAATAGTCCGAATAATGTAAATAGTGTACATAATACTTCACCTCAGAAATAGAGATATACAAATTACGAGCATTTCTGATTAGTGTCTGTTATCTGTCTATATTTCTGAGATGAGGTATTATGTACACTATTTACATTCACATTATTTGGACTATTATCCTCATCTTTGTCGCCATATATATTACAACGTTTCGGCCTTTTAGTATCTGTCTATATTTCCATTCCGTCTGTAATCTTCCGTATATGTAGACTCACCAACACCAATTTGGCAGTCTATTTTTTTGGTTTATTAAATCATCACTAACAATGTGATGAACGCAAAACAAAATGATTAAATAAACAACTGTAGCTTCTAAATAGAAATGTAATGGCGAAATAAGCTTTTACCTTGAATATGATCGGCAGTAGAGTCGACAGAGAAAACAGAAAGATTTATAAATGTATTTATTGTTTATTTCCTGTGTTTTTTTCTTTTTTTTCTTTTTGTTTTTCCATGTTAGGTCTCTTTCTTCCTAATTAGAACTGCCTTGTAGGAGAAGTTGTGCGGCTTCTAGTATTACCATATCAGCAAAGTGCCCGAGGATTAAATAGCGAATTTTCGCGTATCAGTTCGGCAAAGTGAAAATGATACTTTACGTGGGTGTTTCTCCGTAGAGATTGGTTGATTTTTTTTTTTTTTTTTTTTTCCCATTTTTCTGGAGAAATTCTGCTTAGTCAGACGAGAATCTTCATGCAAGTGCGTGCGGCAAGGGCGGGGGTGGGTTGATTTGATTGGCAGCCTGAACGTGCATATACGCTGACATGCCAAAAGTCGAGAATGTTTCCCTCTGGCTCGCCGAAAAGTGCCGCTATTCGGCGCGGCATCTAATCCAAAAGTGATCGGCAAATCTTTAGGGAGACATGCCGATTCCTTTCGGATATTGGCAGATGCAAGATCTGGCTAGTGAATAGACATCTACAATACGTCGTCTAAATGCTCTGTTGGTGTGAAAATATCATTGGGTAATCTGAGTAGCTACATTATTCGTTTGGTTTCTTCAAATTGCTACTCAAACCAAAAGATGGGGTGGACATTTGAGCTCAATGATACGGTGACTTATTCTACTTTTAAAAATCTATCACTGTGTACCCGTGAAAATATCATTGGGCAATCTGAATGGCCACATTATTCGTTGGGTTTCCCCAATTTGCCCCTGAAATTAATTTTTGGCACCTTGAGCCAGATCACAAGGTTCCTTATTCTACAAGAAGAATTCATCACTAAGTGTATACGTGAATATGTCATCGGGCAATCTGAATAACCATACTATTGGCTTTCTCCAAATTTCACCTCGAACCAGAGCAGATAGGACACCCACATTAAATCCGTCGATGAATGATAAATTTACAAACATGCAAAATGGGTTGTGGCGAGAAAAAGTGTCAATATGTGTACAGTGTACAGACTTTCCAAACAACAGACCGAGCAATTGTTTCCACAGAATCATTCCACTTAATGTTGGTGTAAATCTTAAGACCGAGAAGGTACAATACGCTGCATCAGCCAATGCCGGTGGAAGGAAAAATATTCTTCACTATGATGTCTTACATGTTGCATCAGCCATCGGGTTAAAGTTCAAATATGGCTTTCTACGGTGATTAAAATATAGCATTTTAGTTTTAGAAGCTTTAAAATATGCAAGCCGTGTCTTGTCCTGTTAATGGCTGACTGGAGGTCATTTTCCAGAGCAACTGCTTGTTTTACTTTGTCGGACTTATTAAGAGAGGAGTAAATTGTTGTGTCATCAGCATAGATACCGATTTGGGGACTGACGATATCTTTGGTCCAAGTGTACAGTCCTAAGTTACACCAGCATTAATGTGGAAGGATATAGATGAGTGACCGTCAATAACGGTTTTCATTACACTATTTGTTTAGAAGGCGTGGATCAGATCAAAACTTCGACCGGAAGTACCATACTCCTTCAGCATGTGAAGAAGACCAGCATGACAAACCCTGTCAAACTATCGAAAGTCATAGCCCGAGATCCTCGTCGTTCTTGTCTAAAGTTTGATAAAATTCAATAATAATTGTTTACACACGCGTGGTTGATCTAAGCTTCTAAAAGTAATTCGGAATTGATTAGCACCTCTAAAAAATGGTAAAAGAATAATCGGGCCATGATTCGAAGGATCAAAAGGTTCACCATTCTTAAAGACAGGAACTACAGAAGAAGATTTCGAAATGGAATAAATCCTAAAGAGCCAGGAACAACCTATCTAGGTTTCACCTAAACGGATCTTCGGGGTAAGCTGGTTAAAGACTAAATGAAACAATATTTTCTGATAAAACCACTAAAAACTAATTAGCATAAAACCACGTGACAGAAGAGGATAGAGAGAGAGAGAGAGAGAGAGAGAGAGGGGGGGAGAGACAGACAGACAGACAGAAAGAAAAAAAGAGCCTCTATTTCAATAACCCGGATTTCCTATGCCTACACCTATTTAAAATCTTAGATCTTTTTTATTTAATAAATTTCTAGTTTCATTGTAGGTCGCTATTGCTAATTTTTTCTACATGCATAATATACAGGGTGTTTCAAAAAGAATACGCCAAAATCATCACGTGATGTGTCAAAAACGAAAAAAATTACAAACCTCTAGCATAAACACATGTGTTGTATATACATTCAAGTTTCATTTCATGTTTTATAAGTGCTCAATGTGGCCACCACCGGCAGCGCGGACAACATCAAACCGATATGAGAATTCCTCCCAAACACGCCTCAGCATGTCACGGTCCGCCGTGTTGATTACAGCTGTTATTCGATCTTTCAAGTCATCGATACTTGCTGGAAGTGCTGGAACATAAACTTGGTCTTTAACATACCCCCACAAGAAAAAGTCACACACAGTGAGGTCCGGGGATCTGGCAGGCCAACCGCAGAGTGCAAGGTCTTTAGCACCTCTCCTCCCAATCCATCGCTGAGGCACGTTTTCATTCAGATAAGCTCTAACCCCGAGATGCCAATTGGGTGGTGCTCCATCTTGCTGAAAAATGAAGTCATTCGAATCTGCTTGCAGTAAAGTGAATAGCCAGTTTTGGGTGCTCTGTTCCCCAAATGCACACATTGTGACGATTGACTGCCTCTCAAATGGAAATTCGCTTCGTCACTAAAAACTAAACGTGAAAAGAGAGTTTCATCACCTTCTCCAGCATTGACTCACAGAATGTCCTCCGCATCGCCTTGTCATAATTAGTAAGTGCTTGGACGAGGCTTAGTTTGTAACGGTTTCATGTGTAATCGTCTCTTTAACACACGCCAGACAGAGGTATGAGGGATGGCAAGCTGAAGACTTGCTCGACGTACAGACTTACGTGGGCTGCTCTCAAATGCATCATGAATCCTCTCCACTTGCTCCTCTGTAACACGTGGTCTTCCAGGACTCTTTCCTTTGCACAGGCACTCACTCTCTTTAAACTGTTTAACCCACCGTCGAATGCTCTCACGATGGGGCAGATCAATGCCGAATTCTGTTCTGAAAGCACGCTGCACCGTGACAATGGCGTTTGGTTTCGCGAACTCAAGCACGCATAATGCCTTCTGCTGAGGAGTCGCCATTTTGATTGATCTTCCCACAATTCAGCTGCACCAGAAGCGGTGAAACTGACACCCAATCAAACTTTGATAAGTACTCTATCAAATAACCACTGATTCAGTCCACTACAATGAAAAAACAGCGTAATGATTTTGGCGTATTCTTTTTGAAACACCCTATATATATATATATATATATATATATATATATATATATATATATATATATATATATAAATAAAAAAAAGACATGTCTAACATTCTTTTTAAAGATACAAGTATTTAAGTAAATGCTCTGTTTATAATAAACAGTATTAAATAACATTTACCGGCCTGAATGTCCGAGAAATTTTCATAGAAAATATTCGTCCTTTGACAGGATTCGAACCTGCATCCTATACGAAACCGTCATGAAAATTTCTCAGACATTTAGGCCGGTAAATGTTATTTAATACTGTTTATTATAAACCGAGCATTTACTTAAATACTTGTATCTATAAAAAGAATCTTAAACATAAAAATGTCTTTAATAAATTGTCGGATTTATTTGTCCATTTTTTAAAGTATATATATATATATATATATATATATATATATATATATATATATATATATATATAGTTCATGAAAAACTAGGTAATCCATATGGGTAAACCTAAGGAGGACATAATCCAGAGAGCTCAATGTAAATCCAGAGAAAATAATTTAAATATAAACAGACCACTGTTTGGAAAGTCGGTTCACTGTGCACATATTGACACTATTCCATGTAATAAATTATTTCACCACAGCCCTTTTAAAAGGACTGCGGATCATCAGACTTTACATCAAAGAGAAGAGAAGAGAAGATGTCACTAATTTTCTCTCTTAACTTCCTTCTCTCTTTTTTTTCTATGAGTTTTTTCTTCTCTACCCCTTCGATATCAATATATAACTTCCGTTAAGTTAAATGTTTAAATACGTCAATATCTGCTAACTCACTCATGTCTTCTCTCTCCCCACCCCCTCACTTCCTCACTTCGTTAATTTACATATGTTTAATATGGCCCGTCAAAAATGTGTAAATTTTCTTTTCATTTTTTGTTTGGAAGTAAAGTCTGATGATCCACAGTCCTTTTAAAAGGGCTGTGGTGAAATAATGTATTACATGGAACCTTAAAGTGGTCTGGTTTTATTTAATATATATATATATATATATATATATATATATATATAAAACTTGATGAATTACTTAATTATAATTATCTCAAATCCTCCAAATTTCTATCACTTATATATATATATATATATATATATATATATATATATATAGGAATATCAAGAAATATAGTCTATAGGTGTGCTATATTTATGGGATAAAGTGCTCAATATCAGAGATAGAGCGTGTGTAAATATAAAAGTGAACATAGAAGTCAACACTTAGAGGCGACAGTCTGTTTCATGCTAGATGCAATCGTCATGCCACGCGTGCTGTTATTTTTCTCGGCTATTTATATATATATACGGGTCAGTGGTGCATTGTGGAGAGTCTAACCGCCAAAATAGACTACCCACAATGCACCACTGACCCATACATATAAATAGACGAGAAAAATAACAGCACTTGCAGTAATTGTTTGAACGTGACTCTGTTTCGGACTGCTCTGACTCGATTGACTGACTCGCTTTGACAGACTCCTGACGGACCTCACTTCAGACATCAGGCTGAACGGTATTTAGTCCCCGCCCACGAGGGCATATGTGGCATAAGGCCGGTTTAACGTGGGATCTCCGAGCCCGTGGGATCTCCGAGCCCGTGGGATCTCCGAGCCCGTGGCCAAAAATATGTCTTTTGAACCTGTATAGACGGGTTCAGGGTCGGTTTACCTCCCCGAAAGAGACTCCGCCCTTCAGCGTAGCCTCGTTCGGGTTCCTCCCCGCCCGAAGGCAAAGAGTTCAACCGATCAGCCGGTCGTCCGACTTCGGACTGAACTCTCTGCTTCCTCTTTAGGCGCAATATTTATTACGTATGGAATAGTCCATTATGGTTATTATGGGTAAGGTCCCATAACAACTATTGTGTTTATTTCTGTATATTTCAA